>CAUEHS010000717.1:0-546731 GCA_958510865.1 Myrrha octodecimguttata
GGTCCATTTTTATAGTTCTCTCAACAGCTACTACAAATCCCAAATTAATTGCTTTGTGGGTAAGATAAAAGCATTCCGAAATGAATGAATAAGAGTTTGCTGTTGGCCTTTGTTCAGGAGATTGTTCTTGTTCTACTGGTAGTAAACAAGATTGTCGTGACATATTTGGTAGATGAATTTTTTTTTCTTGCATCAAATCATTCTGAAAACAGAAAAAGTTAAGGAATCTTAAATGCAGTTTTCAATAAAAAACAGGCCAAGAAGTTATGACTACATAGTTAAGGAAATAGTTTTTGTTTCTTGTTAATTTATTCTGATGTAATTTTATTTTTGTAAACTTATAGGATCCATAAATAGCACTATTGCTGATTTGGAGTCAGAAATTAATAAATAATAATAAAAATTAGTAGACGACAGAATACTTATTGTACAGTAATCAAGAAACCTGCTGACAGATAAGGTATTCTTTCCTTGTTACCATTCTTAGGTCCAGTTTTAGAATACAGATTCAGCATGAGTACAATATATAACTTGGCTAATAAAATTGAGCCCTGGCTGAGCCTGCATTGTACCATGGACCATAAAAGTTTGATTGTTCAAAATAACTTACTGTTACTGCACAATAGGTGGGATCCACTTGGAGGATTTTTCTTTTATTGCAGAATGGTTCACTCAATCTCAATAATATGGTGTCCAGTTGAAGCATAAAACCATCCGAGGCACATGTATTATTGGCTAAGTTAAGGCCAGGAGGTATCTGGGTATTCCAAAATTTTCCTCTGTCAGAATTAGCAACAAGACATTGACTTAACCAATTTAATATCATGTTATTGACTGCTGGACTCTTCCTCAATAAAGACATAACAAAGAGATGTAGCCGCTCTGATATTATTCTGAGCTCTTCACATACTTGGTCCTCTATAAGATCAAGAACACTCTGTAAGAAAGTAGAGAGACATATGCATTGATACATAAACCATATTCAATAATTAAGATTGTAAGAAAATAAAGGAAAGACTACTACTAATCTGATCATGATGGAACTTGGTAACTAGTCGACAAATGCTCCAGCCTATTCAAAACATTCAGAATCTTTTTGTTATATTTTAATAATAATGAACGCAATTTAATGATCAAATTGATGATGGAGATGAGATGGAGTGCCAATGAACATTATTAAAAGATGCAAAGAACAACTGGTATATCCTTTAACATACCTGATTAATAATTCACTAAAGCTAGGTATTTTCCCTGAACAACTAAAAAGGGCTCTAGTAAAACCATTATTCAAAAAGGATAACCACGATGCACCGGAAAACTATAGACCCATCAGTCTGCTCCCAAGTTTCTCTAAAGTTTTCGAACTAATCGTATTGAAAAAAACTGATGGCTTTTCTTGTTGATCAGAATATTCTGTCCCCCTCACAGCATGGATTTATTAAGGGAAAATCAACGCAGACTGCAATTTTCGAGTTTATAAAGAGAACACTATGGGCCCTGGAAGATTCTGAATTTACCATCGCAGTTTTCCTGGATCTTTCTAGAACGTTCGATACTCTAAACCATGAGCATATTCTTCAAAAAATGAGTTCTTATGGCATAAGGGGAATCTCACTCGAATGGTTTAGATCATATCTTTCCTGCCGAACCCAACAAGTTGTAATCACAGATGGAGAATCAAAAGCCACATCAAAACCACTTCCTGTTGAATTAGGAGTGCCTCAAGGAAGCATTCTAGGACCAATCATCTTCATCATCTTCATGAATGACCTGTTTGCTGAAACATCTTCAATAATCGAGTGTTCATTAATAAACTATGCCGATGACACAAATGTGTTGCTGAAAGCAAAAACATTAGCCGATCTAAGGCGCCTCATAGATTCTACCATCGCAAAAATAAATGATTGGTTCCTTAAAAATCAGTTGTGTCTAAATCCTCAGAAAACAAGTGACATCTTATTTCACACCAGCCATGCAAACTTTGAAGTGCCTGAATACATTAGAACAATGGATCTCGAATTACCATTGGAGAGAAGTAGTAACTTCTTGGGTCTGGTAATAGACAGCTGTCTAAATTGGAATGACCATATCTCCAAGTTACGCAAAGAACTTAGTTCTATCTGTTACTCCCTGGGGGTCTTGAGTAGATATCTTGATAAAACGTCCTTGAAAACAATATACCAGGCTACTTTTGAATCAAAGATGAGATATGGGATTGTCTTTTATGGAGCCTCATCTGGAATGGAGGAAATCCTAAAAATACAAAAAAGAGCTCTCCGTATCATTTACAAACTGGGATTCCAAGAATCCTGCAGAGGAAAATTTCAGCAAAATAAATTGCTCACAGCAGTCGCTATCTACATTCAAGAATGTCTCCTATTCGTTTTTAAAAATAAAAAATATTTTGAACATAAAACCACCAGTAAATATAACACAAGAACAACGGAACTGAAATACCCTAGACATAGACTGACCCTTACCGAGCGCAATTCTGAGTACTGCTGCATAAAGTTTTTCAACAAACTGCCACCCAAAATGAGAGAAGAAACTACCCTGATCGGTTTTGAGAGACAGATCTTTCAACTGCTTCTGAGGCTAGAGCCATATTCTGTGAATGAATTTTTGCTGTAAATTTTGACCCTATTTCACTTCGAGTATGTGTATGTACATTTTCTCTATTTGAAATAAAGACATATTATTATTACTATTATTGGCCGATTACGCAGTTTTTGCGCGCATGTTCTAGGGGAACAGCGTGCTATCGTTTTGTCCAAATGTCTGTAATTTTTGGTGATTGAGCCGAAAATGGTCTCAATCAACTAGGTTGGACTCACTGATGACGAATCCGGTGTCAAAATTGATTCTGTCCGGCCGGCCGGTTGGCCGGCCGTAGACACGATAACTGTCGACAGAAGCAAGCTAGCTACTTGAAACTTTCAGGATAGGTTGCGCATCAGAATGTCGCGGTTAAGTTCTTTAATGGGCCAAATCGGTCGAATAGTTTCGGAGTTATAGGCACTTTAAGTTTTGAAGTTATTTATTTTTTATTTCAGAAACTACTCAAGCGATTGGATTCAAACTTGGCAGTTTGGTGGAGTATAAAGACGCGCAACTTTGAGCCAAATTTCGTCAAGATCATATTGTCAGTAAATTCAAAAAAAAAATTTTTTGAAATTTTTTTACAAAAAATTTTTTTTTTCGGAAACCATTCATCATATCCAGAAAAAATCAAACTCACACTTTGACCTTCTAATTTCACAGCAGTGTACCAAATTTCAGTTCGATACGATCATAAGATTTGGAGATATCGGGAAAAAATATGTCAAATTTCGAGGTTTTCTTCTCGATATCGTTGATTTTTTCGGTATTACTCGAGAAATACTGATTCAGTCCTGATTAAACTTCACAGCTAGTTTTAAGATGCTGAAAGACAACCTTATGCAAAATTTCGTGATAATCGTGTTATTAGAACAATTTGAAAAAAAAAAATTTATGATTTTCTCATCATATCATCCTCATTAAATTCTGTATGAAACTTCGAACTGTTATTTTCGATGGAGTACTGGATTTCAATTCGATCTGATCTGTATTTTTGAAAATATTGGAAAAATAAAATTTTGATTGGGTATCTCTACGGAATCATTGGGTGGATTTTACCCATTCACGAATTCGGCCTTCGTAATTAAGGTCCAAACCTTTTCTACAAATATCGAGTTTCTAAGTTGTTTCTTTCGGAAGTTATTGTGTTTACGCAGTCGGCCGTTAGGCTGACCGTAAACACAATAACTTCCGGAAGAAACGACTTAGAAACTCAATATTTGTAGAGTAGGTTTGGGGCTTAATTACGAAAGTCGAATTCGTGAATGGGTAAAATCCGCCCAATGATTCCGTAGATATACCCATTCAAAATATTATTTTTACAATATGTCCAAAAATACAGATATGATCGAATTGAAATCCAGTAATTCATCAGAAAAAAATTTCAAAAAGCACTGCTGTGAAGGCAGCAGCTTTTGCGCGCACGTTCAAATTCGTTGCTTAAGCGGTCATCTACATTGAACATGCGCGCAAAAGTTGCTGCCTTCACGGCAGTGCTTTTTGAAATACTAAAATATCGAATATCAACGAAATTCCTAATATTTTTTTCATTGTATCTTCGTAAATAAACATCAGGTCGGATTTAAAATTGAAGCACTATTGTTAAATATCGACTTCAAGGTATGTGCCAAATTTCATGGGAATCTTATCAATATTTTTCTAAAAAAATTTCAAAAAGCACTGCCGTGAAGGCAGTAACTTTTGCGCGCATGTTCAATGTAGATGACCGCTTCAGCAACGAATTTGAACGTGCGCGCAAAAGCTGCTGCCTTCACGGCAGTGCTTTTTGAAATTTTTTTTCGGTATAACTCAAGAAATACTGATTCCATCGTGATGAAACTTCGCAGCTAGTTCGAAGATGTTGATGGACAACATTGTTTGAAATTTCGTAATGTTAGTGGCATTAGAACAATTTGAAACAAAAATTTCAAATTTTTTTTTCAAATATTCAATATTGTGATCGTCTAAACCGTTATTCCAATCTATGACAAGGGCCAATTTAGAAGGAAAATTCGGGAACACACCACCGAAAATGAGGTGAGATACGAATTTACTCCCAGTTTATTACTTCTATAATTGATGCTTTGCATTTTATTTGGACTGTAGATAGCTAGTGATAAGGTTATACACAAGTACAGGAGAATTTATTCATGAATTTCTTTTAATTTCAATTGGGACATTGATGAAAACTTGTATCTATTGTATTTTTCATTGATTGACTACGTGGCGTCTGGAATAAAAATGTCAGTTCTCACAATTACCTCCCCCAACTCTTCTACTGATGGGTTATTATTGGGTTAGAATATCTATTTTCTCTTGTTACCTTCGACCTTCGAGTGCTCAATTTTCTTTTTCAAAAATAGGGATATTTTCTCAGCTCACACATCTATATAGAAGTAACTACCCTATAAGATCGTTAAATTTACACTATCCCATACAAATATTATCTTTAACCGAAAAACATCCTTCTTACATGTGTATTGAGATTTTTAATAGATTACCTAATGACATAAAAAGATTGAATAATTTCAAATTCAAATTTCAAGGGAAAAGTGAGAGATTTTGTAATAGAATTGGAACCATATTGTTTGTCTGATTTTTTGGTATAACTATGTGGCATGACAACTTAACAGTATTTCTCTTATTTATCTATGCTTTTACTATGAAATAAAGGGGATATTGTATTGTATTGATTCACAACATACTCTCTTCGACTTTTTTGCCGTCAGAATCGAGACTGAGTCCCTAGGATCTTCCTGGAAAGTAACAATGTCAGATGTTGATGGACAAAATTTTTTGAAATTTCGTAATGATAGTGTCATTAGAACAATTTGAAACAAAAATTTCAATTTTTTTTTCAAATATTCAATATTCAAACTGTCATTTTTCGATAGAGAACTGGAATTCAATTCGATCTAATATGTAGTTTTGGAAATATTGGGAAAATAAAATTTTGAGTGGGTATATCTTCGGAATCATTGGGTGGATTTTACCCATTCATGAATTCGGCCTTCCTAATCAAGGTCCAAATCTTCTCTACGGATATCGAGTTTCCAAGTGCGTAAACACAATAACTTCCAGAAGGAACGACAAAGAAACTCGATATTTCTAGAGAAGATTTGGTGGTTGATTACGAAGGTAAATTTGTGAATGGGTGAAACCCACCCAATGATTCCGTAGATATACCCATTCAAAATTCTATTTTCTCAATATTTTCAAAAATACAGATTGGATCGAATAGAAATCCAGTACTTTATCGAACAAATCTAGAAAAGCACTGCCGTGAACGCAGCAGCTTTTGCGCGCATGTTAAAATTCGTTGTCGAAGCGGTCATCTATATTGGACATGCGCGCAAAAGCTGCTGCCTTCACGGCAGTGCTTTTCTTGATTTTTAATTTTTCGTCGTGAACTTCTTATAGATCTCTACAGTTTTTGAGTACAGGTTTCCGGTATCCTCCCCTACTATCTCTTCCAGGCTTTCGGCAAATTGACTGACGTTCAAATAGACTATTATATTCGGGTATTGAATTCTTTTTCGTCGTTTTTAATTCATAGGTAATCTGCCCGTAGTGTGTGTAGGGGTTTTCGTATCGAATGCGCCATCCCTTAGTATTCCGTGCTATAGATTCCGAGCACAGGGCCACATCAATGCTCTTAGAACATTCTCTTTCAAAGGTATGCTCTCCACTGTTAGTCGTGGTCCACGCAAGCTGTGAGAGCCACTCCTCTACATATTCTCCTCGCCTATCTGCTCGTGTGGACCCCCAGATCGGCGATTTCGCATTTATGTCCCCTGCTACAATTGATATTTTTGGGTGTTTTGCTGCCTTTGCGAACACTTTATCTATCCTTCTTTTGAAAAATTCCATTGAAATGTTTGGGGACACATATATTGCGTATATATGTACTCCGTATAATGCTATATGTACATATCCTTCTTCACTCTTAACAGTATCGACTTCCAGGCCATCATTGAGGAATGCTATTGCAACATCTCCTTTATTGTCTTTATAGCATCCTTTTCCGCTGCAAATTTTTTTATTAGGCTCCGAGATTATCATTATGTCTATGCCTTCTTTCATAGCCTGAGCCCATGCCATATCGTGGGGTGTCCTAGCTCTCCCTAAATTTAGCTACAACAGACGCAACATCTTGATTGATAGGACTTCCCGGACTCATAACCAGCACTTTGCTTTCCAAATAAATAAATAATATAATTACTTACTACATACAGATTCTTCGGTGTATAGGGCCTTCTAAAAAAATGAATTACTATCTACAATTTTAAAAAGACATCAGATGCGCATGGCCCCCTAAAATGAAAGTTCAACATGTGCCATATTGAAACTATGAACAGAAGGGTGTTGATGGTCCCCTGGTACACGGCCAACATAATCAACTTGGCTCGCTCCGTACCATATCTTTCAATTTCGTGGAGCTCCATTTTGTGTGTCTCTCATTCTCTCAGCGTGTGTTTTGCATCTGCCACTCCCTGTTTTATGCCCCACTGCGTTACATATCATGCAGAAAGGTTTCTTTCTACATGTTTGGACCTTGTGTCCCTCCTCGGTACAGTTTCTGCATATAGCGCTTCTGTCCTGTCCCCTGCAGTCCTTTGCAATGTGCCCCTCTAGCCAGCATCTGTTACACTTAATTATTTCCTTTCTTTCTCCTACTTAACTTGAGATAAGCCTATTCTTATGTCCCCTATTTTCACCAGTTTTTTTTATCGTTTCTGGCTTTGCTATTATTGTGGCCGCCTGTCTTCCTGCTATCATCGGCCTTATTGCCTTTATTTGCACTTCTGGGTCCGATTTGTCCATTTTTAAAACTTCTTTCAGTTTTTCCTCAACTTCTGCCCCTCCGATGTCTATATCAATTCCGAAGACATTCGCTGCCTTTTTCGCTGATTCTTCTGATAGTCTTCTCACTTTTCCTGTATGTGTGCTGGTTCTTATTTTCTGATAAACCATCTCGCCTGCATTGCTACCTTTATCTTTTTCCACGAGCAAATTCCCTTCTCTCGTTTCCCTCAGGTTTCGAACGCTATTCTTTATATCCGCATCTTCATTTAGATTTTTTTCAGGTTGGTTACCATCTGTGCGTAAGTCATGTACTCTGGTCTTTCCACCAGTACGGCCTCTGAAGAGAAACCTCTCCTACCGATTCTTTCTTTATTCACCCTTACCGTCCTCTCATGAAGGGTCACTTCTCATAGTAGCCATCAAAGCCAATTTCCAGAATTTTTCTTTTAACCTCTGCCGTAAGTTTATTAAGAATTACTTCGTGAACAGTTCGACTGTCTTCTTCGTTTTTATCCTTCTTTATTTTCTTACATATTTCGTATATTCCTTTCATCTGCTCACCTTCTCCTTCTTTAACGCTGGGTAAACCGCCTAGGTATATGGCGTTATTTTCCATTACTTCCTCTCCGTTTATATGAGCTATTCCCTCCATTGTGTGTTTTATTATTTCTTGATCTTTAATCTTGCCCAGTTTGACATATTTGTACATCTTTCTGGATGTTCCCAATAGTTGCTTCAGTAAGCGGATATCCTGAAACTCGCCATGCGGAGCCATCACCAATATGTCTCTCTCCACTTCAGCGCTTGTTATATTCTTTGAGTCCATTCCCAAAAAAAGGCTCCCTCTGGTCAGTCTATACTCACCAGATGTTGTAGGATTTCGGTATTCATGTCTTCTTGCATTCTTGATCTTATTGTGTTGATCGATATATTCGTTTATATGTCCTCTTGGTCCGCTTGAATTCCTACATCTTTGGTGTCTCTATAGCTGAGTCCCGTTTCCAGCTCTTCCATTTCCATTTCTATTTTACCCTTTATTCCCTTCACCATTTCAGATACTATTTCATTGCATCCATTCTCCACATTCAGCACGGTAATTAAATCGGATACAACCTCTTCCATGGTTGCCTTCATTTTTCGGTATCCTCCTGCGTCTATGCTCACATTCATCGATACTTCCATCTTCTTTCTATTTCCCGGTTTAGATAGCCACGTGAAAAATGACTCCTGCTCGTTTTCATCTCTAACAGGTGTACTGGTCAGTGCTCCTTCTGATAGGGTTTCTTCTCCCGTTTTTTCTTCCTCAATCTCCGATGATTTATCCGCTTCAATGTTCTCAGGTTCCGCCTCTGTTTCCTTTGCTGTCTTAGATCTCTCAGGGAGGGTTCGTTCGATCTTGCTCGATCTTCTGAACGCCTTACTTTCCATCTCCACATCTTTTAAGGATCTCTTCCTCTTCGCATTTTTTGAAACATTCGTTAGATGATGGTCGGGGGAGCCTGTTTCATCAGTACCACACCCTACCGGTTCTGGGTATCCGACCCCCTGTCCCGTAAGTTTAACAGTTTTCTTTCGTCCTTTTATATTTATTTGAGTGGTTTCGGAGGCAGTGCCCAGCACACATCCTCCGGTCATTCGAGCTGCCAAAGTCGTCACTAAGTATCCGTCCAGGGAAAGGGTTGAAAAATTGGAAAACCCCCCTAGCCCTCGGTTAACCTAATAGCGGTGGGGGGGAGGGTGATGGGGAAATGGAAAAGACATTTCTGCCGCTTTTTGGGTTCAAGGAATGGCAAGAATGGGTTTTGGTCTTGTCATAAGGATTGGACAGTCTTAGTATTTGCTGCTCTTCTTAGGACCTGTTCGATATGGGTGGCCCTTTCCGACATAGCTCCCAAGAGTCATAGCATATACTTAAGCCCTCATACCACGACAAGGTGCTGTCCACGTGAGCAAACCTAACCTAACCTAACCTAACCGAGCCTAACCAAACCTTTTTGCGCGCATGTTCTAGGGAAACAGCGTGCTATCGTCTCGTCCAAATGTCTGTGATTTTGGATGTCGCGCATCAGAATGCCGCGGTTAAGTTCAAGGCAAATCGGTCAAATAGTTTCGGAGTTATATGCACTTGAAATTTTGAAGTTATTTATTTTTTATTTCAGAAACTACTTGAGCGATTGGATTCAAACTTGGCAGTTAGTTGAAGTATACCGACGCCCAACTTTGAGCCAAATTCCGTCAGGATCATATCGTAAGTAAATTCAAAAATAATAAATTTTTCCAAAAATTTTTTTTTACGGAGACCATTCATTATATCTCAAAAAAACTTAGACTTACACTTTGAGCTTCATATTTCACAGCAGTGTACCAAATTCCACTATGATTCGATGATAAGTTTTGGAGATATCGGGAAACAATATGTCAAATTTCGAGGTTTTCTTCTCGATATCGTTGTTTTTTTTGGTATAACTCGAGAAATACTGATTCACTCCTGATAAAACTTCGCAGCTAGTTTGAAGATGCTGAAAGACAACTTTATGCAAAATTTCGTGAAAATCTTGTCATCAGAACAATTCGAAAAAAAAAATTCTGTGATTTTCTTATCACATCATCCTCATTTAATTCTGAATGAACCTTCGAACTGTAATTTTTCGATGAAGTACTGGATTTCAATTCGATCTGATGTGTATTCTTGGAAATATTGAAAAAACTAAATTTTGAATGGGTATATCTGCGGAATCATTTGGTGGATTTTACCTATTCACGAATTCGGCCTTCGTAATTAAGTTTCAAACCTTCTCTACAAATATCGAGTTTCTTAGTCGTTTCTTTCGGAAGTTATTGTGTTTACGCAGTCGGCCGTTAGGCTGTTCTGCCAGCCTGCTGCCGATAGTATATAGGAAGCATATCTCGCCGACCATTATGTCGATTGGCAGATATCTGGTCACTGTCTGGGCCGCCTCGGCCGACACTGTACGGTAAGCTGAGCAAACCCTCAATAATGTTTTCCTCTGTAGTGAGATTGAATTTTTTTCCGTGTTTCTCTATTTTGAGGATATCTCTCCACACTGGTGCTGCATATGATATAGTCCCATGAGTCAGGAAACTTAAGATTCTTCGTTCATAGTAGCTCAGTCCGCCAATGTTTGGCATTATCTTTCTCAAACTATCAAACTCCTCATTCGTCTTCTTCATTATGTACTGTACGTGTCCAGCGAAATTTTAGTTTTCCTGTAATATCACCCCTAGGTATTTTATTTCCCTTTCCCCGTTCGCTTATCTCAGTATCCTTCATTTAACCTTCAAGATTCCTCGTTTTTTTTTGGGCCCCCTAATTACCAACATCTCAGTTTTGTGTGCCGCTATTTGAAGTTCATTTTCCTCATCCATTTATCCACTAATTCAAACGCATTTTTTATTTTCCGTTCTGCTTTCCCTCGATTTTCCGCCTGTAGCATAAGAAGAAGGTCATCGGCGTATGCGACTGTTTCCACTCCATTCTCGTAAGGCAACCTCAACACCCCATCATAGGTTACGTTCCATAGGGGTGGAACAACTATGGATTCCTGTACTACGCCCATCGTACATCTGTGCAGTACTTCACCAATTTTAACAAATCTATTCCGAAAATATGCTTTCATCACCTTCACTAGATAATCACTTATTCTTTTTCCTTTCAAAGCCTTGATGATAGTTTTCCATCTCACGGTATTGAATGCATTTCTCACATCGATAGTAACTTATATGCACCAGCGTTGCGTTGACGACTGTATCCTGCTTTCGAGACTAAGAATGGCCGTTGTTGTAGATCTTTTTGCTCTAAACCCGTGTTGACTGTTCGAAAGGGCGTCCTTATCTTCGATCTCCTCGTTCAATCTGTTTACCAGTAGCTTCTCATATACCTTCGCTACTATACTAAGAAGGCACATCGGCCTATACAATGAGGGTTATATCAGATCTTTCCCCATCTTGGAGATGAGCACAACTGTGGCTGTTTTCCAGACCTGTGGACTGTATGTTCTTCTCAGAAGGTCGTTGTTATAATTCAACATCATTTCCGGACATTTTTGATGCGCTATCTTTATTGCCTCTCCTGTAATTTTGTCTGGGCCTGGACCCTTTTTTTTCTTCATGGATTTTATCACCGCTGACAATTCTGTTCGGGTAAAATCCTCCACTACAAGATTTCATTTGTCGCTTTCTTGAAGGGGACTCCCTGTTGTCGGGAACAGTTCTTTTGGAATTGTCTTTGTTTTTTCTTGAGGTGAAGTGTATGGAAGAGGACTACCTCTCCAATATGATGTTACTATTTTGTAGCCCTGTCCCCAGATATCCTCCTCTGGTTCTTCAAGTAGGGTTTTCCACTGTATACTCTTGGCTTTCCTTATCATCTTTTTGAGCTCTCTCTTCTAGCATTTCATTTCTTCCCTTTTTGACTCAAGTTGCGTTATCTGCCTTGGATCTCTTTTCATTGTTCTCTGGAATTGTCGACGGTTTTTTATATGACACCTTCGCATTTCTTCTATTTCTGTAGTCCACCAATATGGGGTAGTTTAGACTTTTGTGTTCGTTGTTCTCATAGCTTGTTTGTACGCTGAGCATATGTTCTCATAAAAGTTTCCTTCAGATGTATTTAGGTTTTGTTCAAATATATCTCTTCTCATATTGACCTTTCTTCGACTTTTATAAGCTCTTCTGTTCCCTCTTTATGTTTTTAATAGAAGCATAAAACTTTCTTTAGTGAAATAGATATGTCCGTGCCATGTAAATGAGTTTTCATTCTTTATTCGCCAGTCCGCAATTTTTTAACACATTCTCTCCGCGGCTATAGTCACATCTATATGTGAACTAGAATTTCCCCTACAGAAAGTAGGATGTCCCGAGTTTGCCGATGTCCATGAAAGTTGGTCCATCCACCGTCCTACGTGAGCTCCTCTTAGATCTTCAATCGGCGAGCCCCAGTATTCTGACTTGGCGTTGATATCTCCTAGAAATACGGACTTTTCCTTTCTACTTGAAATGTCTTCAAATATTTCATCTACCTTTCTGTAGAATTTTGCTATCGGTATATTCGGTGATAAATAAGTCGCATAAAAATATATTCCGTTCATCTTTGCACGGACATAACTTAGTTTTATTTTCAAGTACCCGACTTCCATACTTTTATTCCGAAATATAATTGCAATATCTGGATTCTTATCTGCAAGCCATTTTTTCGTTTTACTCATTTCCTCATTTGGCTCTGAAATCACCAACACATCTACATTATTTTGTTTGGCCACCGCCCATGCCAGGTCATGTGCCGCTCTAGCTCTACCCAAGTTTGTCTGTAGAATACGGAATATATTTTATCTGAAGAACTCCCCCTTGTCCTTGTGCTTTAACTAGACTATCACTCTTCACATAAAGGTATAGATAAAAGAATAAATTAAATATATAGGCTAAAACTATTTTACAGAAACCAACCACAATTATGTACAGATTTAAAATTTCTTCGGATGTATGTGGTCCGATAAAATGGGTATACTTATCGAAACAATAATTTACCATGTACAAACCTGAAACTTCGCCGGATGTATGTGTTCCCCTGAGATAGTAAATAACACTTAATATTTTAGGTGTATATAGCCCTTCAGAATTAACACTTACTACAAGTCCTGGTTCAAGCTCGGTTGGGTGTGTGTGTGTGGATCCTCCGCATCCTTAATTATTTACCTTCATTCTATCTCCTTCGGTTTCTTCCCTTTGCATCGCCCGCTGGCTGTGCGATGTCCCTCCTCCTCACAGGCAGTAGGGGCTGCTCTGGCATTCTTGCACCTTGTGTCCCTCCTTTGCACAGTTCCTGCAGAGGGCTGTTCTATCCGCGCTCTTGCAAACTCTCGCCATGTGCCCAATTTCCCAGCATCTTATGCACTTAACGAATCCTTTTCCCTTTCTCACTTGGACAGTCCTATTTTCACGATTTCTATGTCTATTAACTTTTTTATAACTTCAGGTTCCCCTAAGACTGGTGGCGCTTGTCGGCCCCCAATCATAGGTCTGAGTGCTTTTATTTCTACCTCTCCTGCCATTCTATGTATTCTGAGAGCTTGTGTTATCTCCTCCTTCACTTCTTTCTCTTTCATATCTACGTCGATCCCGTAGATGTTTGCCGATATCTTTCGTTTCTGTCCTCCTAGTTTTATGATTTTTTCAGATGTCACGTATTCTTTTAGCTTTCTTAATATTTTGTCTCTCTACTTCTTTCTTTCATCTCTACAAGTAGATGACCCTCTCTTGTACTTCTTATTTGTTTTATTCCTTCCTTTATCTCCACCTCCCCTTTCAGGTCCTTCTTTATTTTACTAACCAATTGTGCATAGGTTTGGGCTCCTTGGGCCTGTATTAATACTGCCTCATTTCTGTCCTTTTTCCACCCTCTGTTAGTTTTCCCCTCGTTGCTGCCTGTTTTCTCGTGCAGAGTTATCACTCCATCGAAATCGTGAATAACACACATTCAATGATTTTCTTTTTTTCTATGGGGCTCAAAGCATTTTACATCACTATATGTAGATTATCTCCTCTTATTGCTTTTTTCAGCTCAAGGCACATCTCATATAGACTATATGCTTGCTTGTCTTTATTTTCTTCCTCAGTTAGTCCCAGGAAGAAGATATCCTTTTTGTTCCTCAACTGGTCTTCCCCTATCATTACCGACCCCTCTGTTCTGTAAGCCATGACTTGTCCGCTCTTGATCCTTCCATCTCTTATATATTGAACCATTTTCTTGGAGGCTCCTACCAGGGGTCTCAAGAATTTCAGTTCTTTCATTTTAACTAGTGTGGCCATTACCACTATGTCACCTTCAATTTCTTGGATCGTTATCTTTTGTCTCTCCAGTTTATCGTTTTATTCGTTTATCTCCACCGTGTTCGCCTGCGTTTTTTTCTCAGTGTTTTCCCTAAGCATAATGACACTGTCCGTCTTTTCGATCTCCTCTGCTAATCTTTCCTTAATCTCTTCCAAATCCTGTACTGTTTTTTCAGAGATTTTTTTTTTCGTTTTTAAGGATCTTTTCCATCATTCCCACCGTCTCCTCCTTAATTTTCATCAGGGCGTTGTACCTACCGCCGTCCAAACTGATTTCCATTATTAGAAATTCTACCCTTCTCCTCTTGGTTCCTCTAACCAGCCAGCCAAAGAATGTCCCTTCTGTCTCATCTTCTTTATCACTGGAATACTTTGGGCTTTGTTGACATTGTTCCTCTCTTTTGCATGGGGTCGAGGTAATTACCACTCTTTCTATCTCCACTACTTTTGTAGGTGAGTGTACCTTATATTTCTTTTCCTCCTCGTGTACTATATTCTCTGCGTCCCTGCTAGTAGTTCCTTCTGAGAACCCTCTTCCTGGAAGAGTTCTTTTCAGTTCGAAACACTTCTTGAAGGCCTCCTGTTCTTCATCCATCCCCATCTTTCTAGCTTGTTTAAGCTTTTGTGCCTTTTCGAAGAGTTCTCCGCTCTCTCGGTACTTCTTCTATTTCTTCTTCACCAACTTTCCAGTAGTTGTATTTGATGAATCGGCCTGGTTGCCAACCGAATTCACCTCGCAGTCGTCCGATCTCGGTCGGGCTTGGCCTGCTCCACCACCGCCCCCGGCCATTACTGGGGCATCCCTCCCCTGCACCGTAAACATGTTATCAGATCCTTCGCTCATATTTATTCTACTATTGGGGCAGTGCCAAGCACACATCCCCAGTCCTAGTCCATGCCAAGTCGTCAACGTTCAATCTCCTCTGTTTCAGGTGCCGCCCGCTCCGGAACAAACACACCCGTCACCTCCAGGATAAGCCGCTTGATACAAGACAGACGCCTCTACTGGAGGAATTGCTTGCTGGTTTTGGTCCGGGGGTAGTATTTTATTTCCCATCAATCCTCTGGCCGAAGCCGCCGAACGTCCCTCTATCCGCTACCTGACGACCCGCCCAGTAGGAGACCAGCACTAACTCCCATGGGAACATAACCTTTTTTTTTTTTTTTTTGGCCCTGAGGAAGGGGGAAGCTAATGCCTTCTCCGCAGCGGGCCGTAAGAAGATGGACGTCTTTTATGTGCTACGGATTTGTGTGGGACTTGCACCCACTAAACCACCCTCCTCTTTCCCCGGGTATCTTCGCCTCCTGGAAATAGGCTCCAAGCCCGTACATCAGGAGCGTAACCCGGTATGCTCTTGTTTCTTTTCTTCTTTCCTCCATTCTCTCTTTCTATCCTTCTTTCATTCTTTCTACAATGTTTGAGCCTTTCATTTCTCGTCAGACATTCGCTACGGCTCTCTCCTGCTCCTCTCTGTCTTGTCTCTCCTTCTTTCCCATTATGTCTACGATGTAATCATAGATAGTCTGCCATGTTCCTCTGTTCTGCAGCATTTTAGGAATTATTTCCTCAGTCTTTGGTAGAAATCCCAGCCTATCGATAAGCTCTTTCCTTTCGCTGTCCCATCTACTACATGTCATAAATACATGTTCTGGGTCGTCCTCCACCCCACACTCTCCACACAAGTCAGTCGGTGTTTTCCCTATTCTCCGTGTAAAGGAGCCGAAAGAACCATGCCCTGAAAGGAACTGCGTCAAGAAATATCCTGTAACTCTGTGATTGCACTCAATCCATGGCTCAATTCTCGGTATTAGCCTTTTCGTCCACGCAGCCTTATCACGCACTCCCTTCCATTTAAGCTGCCATTTTTGCATCGTTTTCTTCCTCGCCATTCTTCTATTTCCCGCCAATCTTGAACCGACAGTGTGGAGAAAGCACCTTTCACCCACCATCAATTCTATGGGCGGGAAACCGGCAATTACCTGAACGGCCTCCGCGGACACCGTTCTATACGCCGAGGCCACCCTCAGCAAGCTTCTCCTCTGTATAGATGTAATCTGGTCTAGCTGTTTCTTTTGTTTTAGGACTTCTCTCCACACTGGAGCCGCGTATAGCAATATACTGTGCGCGACCCCGCACAGTATTCTCCTCTTGATATAGCTTGGTCTTCCAAAGTTCGGCATCAGCCGGGACATTGCTGCTAGTTTTTCTGATGTCTTTTCTACTGCATAATTTATATGTTTGGAGAAGCTCAGGTTCCTCTGAAATATCACTCCCAAGTATTTCAATTCCTTGGACGGTTTCACCTCTTCTCCGTCGATGTTCAGCCTGAAACTCTCCACGTTTCTTGGCCCCCTCACCACCAGCATCTCTGTATTGTGGGCTGCAATCTCCAGACATCTTCCCTCCATCCACGTCACGACCAGGTTTATTGTTCTTTCCGCCTTTATCTTTACCTCTCCCTCACTTTCTCCATCCACCACAAAGAGCAGGTCATCCGCGTAGGCAAGGGCTGTCACGCCCTCCCCGTACGGTAGTCGCAAGACTCCATCATATTTGACATTCCACAATGCCGGTCCTTTAATCGATCCCTGTGGCACTCCTCTCGTACATTCATGTCTTATCATACCAGACTTTATAAACCGTTGAGAGAAGTATGATTCTACACACTTGATCAAATATCCACTTATTCCTCTTTCACGTAAGGTTTCCAAGATGTGTTTCCAACTGGCCGTATTGAAAGCATTTTTAACGTCAATAGTTATTATAACTACCCATTTTCTCGTGGATGATTTAACTATATTTTTCAGGGAGATCATTGCTGTAGTTGTCGATTTCTTTTTCCGAAAGCCGTGCTGGTTTTCGGATATAGCCTCACTCTCCTCTAGTTCCTTTTCCAGCCTGTTCATTATAAGCCTCTCGTATACTTTTCCCATCGTATTTAGAAGGCATATTGGCCTGAACGAAGATGCCTGATTCTGATCTTTCTTTTTTTTTGGCAGTAGCACAACCCTTGATATTTTCCAACATTTCGGAAAGTAATGCTTCCTGAGAAGTTAATTATACATTTGCAGCATTTCGCCCGGTAAGATTTCGAAAGCTAGCTTTACTGCCTCTACGGTGACTCCGTCTGGCCCTGGTGCTTTGCCAGTCTTCATTGATCTAACGGCCGTCTTTAGTTCTCGTTCGGTAAAAGGTTCAGGCTCCTCTACTATTCCTCTCGTTCTTGAAATTCTTATGTCTGTCGCAGGAAACAGCTCTCGTAAGATGGCCCTCCTCTTCTTTTTAGGGAATTTATGGCGAAGCCCACCGCTCCTTAGATGGTTTGTTACTATGCGGTAACCTTGTCCCCATATATCGTTCTCCAGCTCCTCAAGCAGCCTATTCCAGTGCCCTTTTTTTGCTCTGCCTATCATCGTCTTCATATTCCTCCTTCCCTCCTCCATCTGATCTTTAACCCGCTTTGCCTCTTCACTTTCTTTCATTTTTATTGTGGAATATTTTCTTCTTTGTTGGATGTACCCTCTTCTGCACTCCTCTATCTCCTCATTCCACCAGTAGGGCATGCTGGCTGCTATTTTTGGTGCCTTAGTTACCGACTCATTATAGGCCCTAACTATTTTCTTGTATAAGTCCACCTCCTCTCAGCTGTTTTCCCTCAAGATTGATAGAAAGTTTCTGGCTCTCAATACCTGTCTTAATGGTCCTTCTCTGCCCACTTGTGCGGCTCTTTTGATTTTTATTTCTATTAGAATATGGCCATGATGAGTGTACGGGTTTTCGTGCAGAATGTTCCACTCTGTCATTCTCCTCAGTACCTTTTCCGACGCAAGTGTCACGTCTATGTGACTTTTCGTCGTGCCTCTCTCAAAGGTGTGCGTTCCGTTATTTGCAGAGTTCCAATTCATCTGTGCCATCCACTCCTCTATGTATCTTCCTCTTTCGTCTGCTTGTGGTGAACCCCAAATCTGAGATTTGGCGTTAACGTCTCCTAAAATGACCGAAGCTTCTGGGTTTCTGGCGGCTTTTTCAAACACTCTGTCTATTATTTTCTTGAAATTATCAAGACTTATGTTAGGCGATATGTATACTGCGTACATATGCAGCCCATACAGGGACAAGTAGACGTAGTCATTCTCTGGCTTAATCTGATCCACCTCCAGATCTACATGACACAACCTGACAGAGACATTTCCTTTTCTATCCATGCACCAGCCGTCGCTGGAGCATATCTTTCTATAAGGCTCCGAAATCATCATTATGTCCACCCCTCTTTTGACTGCGTCTGCCCATGCCATATCGTGAGCCAACCTAGCTCTTCCCAAATTAAGTTGCAGGATTCTGAGCATTGCACCAATTTAAATTATATAAAAATATATGTACAAATATGTGAAGTGTATAGATAAAAGCTGTATAGGAAAAAACCTCTAAAATTAAAACGATAAACAAGTGTATATTATATATCCTCCCTGTATAGATAAAATAGACAAGCAGAATAAATAGGCCTTTTTACGTATTACCTAGCACTCGTGAGTATCACAGCCGTTTCGCTCTTTGTTTTCTCCTCCGGATTTGCTTCCATTTGGATTTTAGCTGTTTTTAATTTTCTGGCCATGTTTAGTTGTTTCTTAAATTCGGCACACCTTCCCGAACCCAGTTGATGTCCCTTTTTTTTGCATGCCAGACATTCTTCCTCGTTTTTACATTCTTTGGACTTATGCCCCTCTTTTCCGCATTTGATACAGCAGTTGGATCTGTCTGTATCCCTGCAGGACCTCGCGGTATGTCCCAGTCCCAGACATCTGTAGCATCTATCAATATTTATTTTCGACTCAACTCTACAATCGTTCATACCAATTCTAATTTTGTCGGTAGTCAATTGGTTTGCATATTTAGCGTCTATTTTTACAGTTACAGACAGCGTATTTCGCATACCCTGCCTGGGCTCGCTAACAATAACATCCAGTTCCCTGACTTTGAGTGTCTCTTTTAGTGCTTCTACAATATCGACTTGAGTTATAGTAGGGTCCATTTCTCTGATGAAAAGCGTTTCTTTTTTATTAATTATATCTCCATATTGTCTGATCTTCCAACCTGCATTATCCCTTTCAATAGCTTCTTTTATCTCCCCAATGGCATTATTATCCTTTTCCGTCTCTATCAGCACCTTTCCATCCCTCGTCGTTCTAATTCCCTTGACACTTTCTTTCACCACTTTGTTACTCAAGTTACTTTTGATTTTCTTTATGACTTCATTATATCTCTCTCCACCTTCCACAACCAGTGCATAAGTGCTCCTTATTTTTGGTTTAGGTTCCTCTTTCTCTTCTTGTGGGGTGCATATTTTAACCCTACATGCTGTTTCTCGGAATGCCAGTTCAACTACTTTTCTTAATGGAACTTGGCCAATTCCACTATATCCGTGAAGTACGATGTCGGTTCTATTTTCTTTCTCAATGTCCTCCGCAATTTTCCTCAATGCTCTGAAGATCTCCCACTCTGTATATTTCTCAATAGGTGACTTATAAATATATCTGTTTGTCCTCCTTGTATTCTCACCCTTTTTGATGATTGTTTCCTGTACAATGCACCCGAGAGAGTTATTTTCGCTCAGATCTTTAATTTCGGGAAATCTTTTGGCTAATCTTTTGTGTCGACTATCTTCCATGCTCAGGTCTTCCCGAGACAGCACTACCACTAAGTCGGAGTCTCCAAGCTCATGTAGGGTATACCCTGTGACTATGGTACTTTTTTCGTAGATAGTCGGGGACCACTGTATTTTGAGTCATCATCTTTTCATTTCCGGTAGGGGTCATAAGAATGTCCTCTATGCCAGAAATCGAAGCTCTTCTATCCGGGCTTTTTACATCAGCGGCAGGAACTTTTTCTTTCACCGTAGGTGGAGTCCTTTGAATTTTGGTGCATTTCTTGAATGTTTCATCCTCTGAGAGATCCTCTTTCACTGGGCCAGAAACATTTAAAGGTGTACCAGCCTGGCTTTCCACCGGTAACACCCCGCAGTAGTCAGATCTCGGTCGGGCTAGGCCTGCTTTACCACCGCCCCCGACCGGTACTAGGGTCTCCCTCCCTTGCACCGTAACAGTTTTTTCATTTGTAGAGCTTTCCATATTTGCGGGAAAAAGAGCAGTGCAAGCACACATCTCTATCCAAATCCGAGCCAAGTTCATCATCGTTTGAGCCATAATGGTGAAGGAATGATAGGAAAGGTATGGTAAGTATGAGGATACCTCCTAGCCCTCGGTTAACCTAATAGCGTCGGAGGGGGGAACACAGGTGAGTAAGGTTTCTTAAGGGAAATGGTGAAGGCTGGGACTGGCCTTACCATAGGGAGTGGACAGTCTTAGTTTTCGCTGCTCCTCTTAGGACCTGTTCGGCATGGGTAACCCTTCCCGACATAGCTCCAAAGAGTCATCGCAGGTTAAGCCCTCACACCACGCCAAGGTGCTGTCCAAACGTGAGGGATGGAAACATCTTCTGCTTTTCCCATCTTCTTATCAATTGTTAGTTTTAAATGACCGTTTCTTGTTTTAGTAGGATTTCGGATGGCTTCAGCTTCTTTCGCGCCGCCCATGCTCACCTTCGCCCACTTCAGGATATCAGCATATGATTGTTCGGCCGTTTCCACTATAACCGCTTCATTTCGGTTGGAGTCACCTCGGCTGGATGTTACCTTCTTTCCGGTTCTATGCCAGGTTAATTCTCCATTGAAGTCTCAAAATGCACACTCCAGGATCATTCTTGCTCTTCTAGCTGTGTTTTTATCCATGTAAGCTATATGAATCCTATTTCCGTATAGTTGTTCGCACTCTTTCCGTTATTCGTATCCAAGTTTCAGTAACTGCTTTTCCTCCGTTATGTCCATGTTGGCACCAGCGAAATTTACGTATCTTTCCTCGCTGATTTCATTGTCTCCTATTTGTATCGTCCCTCCAATTTTCATTTTAATAATTTTTCCTTCTACGACTTTCCCCTCTTCAATGTATTTTGTCGCCACTTGTGATGTCTCAACCAGTCGAGTGATGAGTCTGTTATCCCGATATCTTACGAGATCTGCTATCACGGCTATGTCTTTTCCATCAGGTTCCGGTGAAATTTTCGTCCGATATATCTCCTGCGGCCACTCCTCTTCAATGACCTTCTGTAGGTGTTCTTCAGAAACAGACCTTTCCAATTCTCTCTAGCATGACCAATCTATCCATTTCCGCCTTTATTTCATCTGAAATCTCTGTTTGGGTGCACATGCCCCTAGATTCTCTGAGATCTGTTATGTGGCTGCTAGAATTACTCCTTTCAAACCTTTTTATCCTTCCTACTTTTGCCGTGCAAGACGTCTTTCTTTTAAGCCAGGTTGTCTCTTTCGGCTTTCATTTCCTCCACTCTTTGCTGCAGGCTCCTCATTTCTTTGAAGTTCTCCGTGTCTTTGGTTTCTTGGTCGGCATTTATCCACCTAGAGCAACGCATAAGTTCTCCTACCTGCATCATCAGAGTTTAGGCTGCATTTTCACGGGCACATGTACATTTCTATTCGCCTGACAGAAATCATTTAATTCTGATGCGTTTTCTCGTATTTTCTTCACAAGATTTCGCAGTATACTGCATCTTCTTTTTCAGTCTTTTTTGGGGGGGGGTCCCCTTTTCTTCCTCTTTCTCTTCCTTCTTTCTTCATCGTTTTCCGACGGTGTAGATTTTTCACCCTCCGCCTTTCGCTCTTCCTCATCGTTTGTTCGTTCCTGCGAACTATCATGTACGTCCTGCAGGGTGGTCTGTGCAGAAGTAGATTTCACTTTCTCTGGCGGTGCCCTCTGAATTTTGTTACACTCCTAGAAAATACTCGTTTCAGGAGTGAACCATACTTCTCTGCTTCTTTCCTTCTCTGCAATCCTGGAAGAAGTAGTTGTCTGTACATAATTTTCTGGTTTATCTATACCCAGATCTCCTTCCTTGCTTCCAGTAGCACAAGTAGCCGCCTCAGCCTGGTCGATCACCGAAGACGTCTCACAGTAGCTGGATATCGGTCGAGTTTGGCCTACCTGACCACCGCCCCCGACCAGTACTGGGGTGTCCCTCTCCTGCACCGAAACATTTATTTGCTTTTGTTCATTTTCATATATATGTGAAGATTTGGAGCAGTGCTAGGCACACATCTCCATCCTGATCTATGCCAAATCGTTGCCGTTGTATCTGTCCTGTTTCTTCTTTTTTTTGTTACAGGTACCGCCCGCTCCGGAACAGATACACCTGTCACCTCAAGGATAAGCCGCTCAATTTGAGGCAGACGCATCACCTATTGGAATTGCTCGCTGGTTTTGGTCTGGGGGTGGTATTTTATTTCCCACCTATCCTCTGGCCGAAGCTAGCGAACGTCCCTCTATCCGCCACCTGAGGACCCGCTCAGTAGGAGACCAGCACTAACTCCCCTGGGAACCTAACCTGACTCAACCTCACCTCATCTTTTTTTTTTTTCGGGTGTGGAAAAAATCTGCAACAACCACGACCCGTGTCGTGGGATATGAACATAAACATAAACATTAACATTACTTTATTCCCATAATCAGTGTATATACAAAGGAAGAGAGAAAAACGTCGAAAATACAACAGACTTAACTATGTTTGAAAGGATATTCCATGAATTCCTTGATCGAATATGGTTCAATTTTCACAATGAGATCGGTTAATTCAGATTCAAATTTTTTATATCAGATAAGATGATAAGGTTTTTGGGCATTATGTTAAACAGCTTTATGCACATCTTCTTTTCTTCTTTTCAATAAGTGTCAAGGAATGCCTTGGAAAGTGATATGGAATTTTTCGCCTTGTATTGTATTTATTCAACAGATCATCAAAATATTCAGGATGTTTTCTCAAGAACAATAGACACTCCAATACACACAGTCCCGGAAGGGTAAGCATGGAATTATTTCTTAAATAACCTCTACACGATTCTTCGTAATCCAAACCAATAATTCCCCTCAAAGCAAATTTTTGCAAAATAAATAATTTATTTATATCGCTGCTTTCACCCCATACAACAAGCCCATACCTGAGAATCGAAACGAAATTAGTGTAGTAGATTGTCTTCAGGAGTTCCACACCCACGCTCTGAGACAAAACTCTGATCATGTACAGCACTTGATTCAGTCTTTTGCTGACCAGATCCACATGGTCAACCCATTTAAGATGACAGTCTAACGAAACTCCAATAAATTTCGTAGATGTTGAAAATCTAACTGGAGTGTTATCCAAAATTATTGATTGAGGATATATATTCTTTGACTGAATAGTTCCAAAAATCACGCACTCAGTTTTACCGACATTAAGTGTTTACTCATTTTGATCACAATACTGCTGTACTGAATTGAAGACTGACTGAACCCGTCTCATACTCGAATTGAGATCTTTACTGTGTAACAAGGCACTTGCATCTTCAACAAACACCAATAGGTCAAGATCATTGATGTAAACCAGAAACAAAAATGGTCCCAGAATGCTTCCTTGACAGACTACCACATTGCTGGTTTTATGTCTTGACGTAAAAATCTGATCTCCATTATCAATGCAAACCCTCTGAACTCTATTGGACAAATAGCTTTTAAACCACTCTAGATGGCAGTCGCGTATGCCACAAATAGAGAGTTTACTCAAAAAGAGTTCATGATCTACGCTGTCAAAAGCCTTAGACAAATCCAAAAAAGCCCAATAGGAACCTCATCATTCTCCAAAGCATCAACAATTTCACAAACCAATTCAAACATTGCTGTAGTAGTATTTCTATTTTCAAGGTAACCATGTTGTCTAGCAGAAAACATTTTGAATTTGTACATGAATGAACAGAGTCTTCCGACCAAAAGTCTCTCGCACATTTCAGAGAAAGAGCTGAGTAAACTAATTTTCGGGATGGCTAGATGGTGTTGCCGACCGACAAAAACAAACACACGCAAAACCCCTACCTTACAAGCTGATATTCATCCCCGGTAAAAAAACGTCGCCCATGGCTTCAGGGATAATCAGGAGAAAAAACTACTAGCCCTTAATTTTCGCTTTCTCTATTTCTGTCTTCAATTTTTTTCTTCTCTATTATTCTGCTGAGGAAGGCGTACATAATATTCCATTTCCCGGCATGCTCAAGCATGATATCTCTCAGCTCGTCGATCTCACCGATTTGTGATGCTACCTCGCTGCGCTCTGTACTCCATCTGTTACAATCCCCGTATAGGTGCTCAGGGCTGTCACAGACTTCGCATACATGACATAGGTCCGTTTCCGTCTTACCCATTCTTTTCGTGAATGTACCAAAAGATCCATGTCCAGTGAGAAATTGTGTAAAATAGTAATTCGTCGTGATGTGTTTGCATTCTATCCACTACTGCACATTCTTGATGAGTCTGCGAGTCCACAAGGCAGTCTCATTACCTTCAGTCCACCTCCGCTGCCATTCCTCAACCGTCTTTCTTCTGGTCATCCTTCTATTTCCAGGCAGCCTCGTGCCAATCTCGAACAGAAGACAATTTTCCGCAGCTATGAGGTCGAGCGGGGGGAAACCCGATATAACCTGGGCCGCGTCTGCTGAGACCATTCTATATGCTGAGATAACCCTCAGTAAGCCCCTTCTCTGCACGCTTATGAGCTGGTTTTTATATTTCTGGAGCCTGAATACATCTCTGTTTCCACTTTACTGTTGGCTTTCTGTATACAGTAACCCACATGTGCAGTGAAGGATAATCTTCCATCGAAAAGAAATCCGAGGTACTTAATATTAGTCGCAGGTTTTATTGAACCTCCCTCGAGGTTAATTTGAAATTCGGCTCTCTTCCTAGGACCCTGGAGAATAAGGAGTTCAGTCTTTTGGATGGCTACCTCCAGACCCACCGATCTCATCCATTCAAAGATCTGTACAGCATGTGACGTCCGTTCCCTCAGTGTCTCCATTTGTTGCTAACCTCTCCTCCGAAAATAGAGACCTCGGGCGCCACCTCTAGTTTATAGTGTTGAGGACACTCGGTACCTGTGGGCGGTATCCCACAAGGGTCCGGGAGCTACAATCAGAGAAGGTTATGTCCAGGGTTCGGATGTTCGTAGAAGTCGAAGTAGTCCTCTGTCTCTGAGTAGGTATGTCAAGATGTTATCCAGGAAAATAAAACACACAATAATAATAATAATAAAACCTATATTCGGTGAATTTTCTACATGCTGATGGTATGCAGGGTGAAAGGGTGAGCAAACGGTGCAGAAGCAGAAGCGAGATGTAACATGCATTTAAAACGGTACCTGGGTACGAACCCTTAGAAATCTACGGAATGAGTGAAAATGGTAATGTAAGAAAAGTTAAATGCGGAATCATGCGGTGGAAGCCGGGATGAAGCGAAAGTGCGTGCGGAAAATAGATAAAAAGCAATCTACAGTAATAACAAGCGGTAGGTTTAACATGGGCAAAATATACGACAATTGTAAATAAATGATCCTAAAACCTGCTGGCATAATTACGGGGATTGGTAGGTGAAGATACTGTAAGGATTCTGCAGGGATGCATGATACGCCGTTTCAAGCTAGCATATACATCCCTGTATATCTCGAACTCCGGAGAGTCATGCAGGCGATTTCAAGCTACTACACAACTCTAAGGAACTTGGGCGGTCGGTCGGTAGGAAGGATACAAGGATGCATGATGCGCCGTTTCAAGCTAGCATATACATCCCTGTATACCCAGAAATCCAAAGGGTCATGCAGGCCGTTTCAAGCTACTACACAATCCTGAGGAATTCGGACAGTCGGTCGGTAGGAAGGATACAAGGATGCATAATGCGCCGTTTCAAGCTAGCACACACATCCCTGTATACCCAGAAATCCAAAGGGTCCTGCAGGCCGTTTCAAGCTACTACACAATCCTGAGGAATTCGGGCAGTCGGATGGTAGGAAGGATATGGAGATGCATAATGCGCCGTTTCAAGCTAGCACACACATCCCTGTATACCCTGAAATCCAAAGGGTCATGCAGGCCGTTTCAAGCTACTACACAATCCTGAGGAATTCGGGCGGCTGGTAGGAACGATACAAGGGTGCATGATGTGCCGTTTCAAGCTAACATACACACCCTTGCACACTCTAAGACCCCTAAAGTTATGTAGGCCGTTTCAAGCTACTACGCAACCTCGAGGGCCTTGAGCAATGCAGGATAGGAAAAGGTGAGGAAGAATGGAGGCGAATAATACAATAATACCAGCAAAGAGAAAATATATGGTCTTACCCTAATACCTTGCTCATGCGGAACCACTTACTTACTTCTTCGGCGGTGTCGGATCGGTGGTCTCGCGGTCACACTGTCGCTTCAACGACTTCCCTTTGACCTAATTACGCACGCGAATTTATACCCGCCAGCACTGCTGAGCCTGACCACGCCCATCTGTTGACCAAAGATACTCGCGACATACATATGTGTCAGTATTCTTTCGATTCAGCGGAACGAAAATTAAACAAAGAATTGCTTCGTTACATCCCCCCACTTCAAAATCAAAAGTCAAAATCAAAATCTTTATTCACTTATAAAACACACAAAAAAAAAACCTTCTATTTGTCCAAATTCCACCCTGGGCTACCGGAGGCCATCACCCGGATGAGGTCGCATTGCACTCCCTGGTCCCTGGAGCGTGGAAGTACTGGCCGTGTTTCCGTCGTTCTCTTCGGCGGACACCTACATTGGTCCGAACGGGTTCCCACTCGTCCACACCTGGAGCAAAAGGTCAGCGCGGGCCGCTGGCAAGTCCTGCGGTCGTGGTCAGGATATCCACAACGCCAGCATAGCGGGAACTGGTTTACCAGGAGGTAAAGCGGATCGGACTTCTTCGGTGCGGGTTTCCCTTCGTCCTTCCTGGTACCTGGATTGGTCTGGCGGCCGTGGTCGCCCGAGGCGGTGCCTGGCTCGAGCACCACTTCTTCCTGCAGAACCAGCACGTTATCTGCCATTGTCGGATTTCTTCGGCGGTGTCGGATCGGTGGTCTGGCGGTCACACTGTCGCTTCAACGACTTCCTTTAACAACTTCCCTCTTCACAAGATTTTTCATAGCAACCAAAAAACCAGTCTTTTTTTCTCTGGCCAAAAAAACTCTACCAAATTTGCCTCTCCCCAACCGATTTCCAATTTCAAAGTCATCAAGAGACCATGTATAATCTGGGTTGCTGTAAGCCTCATGAGCCATCATTTTCCTAGCAAAATCTACTGTATGTGGTACAAATGAAGGCTGAATTTTCTTGGCATCACATCCCAGGGATCTCAATAATTCTTCACCCGATTTTGTAAACATCTTGGAAATTCTAATTAGAATATCAGCAGTAAACAACAATTATAGCACAATTAGAACAGCTAACAAAGTTGTTTTTATCACAGAACACATATGTGTTATGTATTTACTTTAAGGTTTTTATTTCTGTTTCTCCTCTCGACAGGATTACACTGCGGTGTATAGACAGGAGTAACTCGGTGTTGAATTCCCATTTCATCCATCATTCCTTTAAAAACCTTGCTATCATATTGTGACCCGTTGTCGGAGATGATGGTTCTAGGGCACCCAAAACGTGTGATGATGTCCTCGTAGAGTGCTTTGGTCACAGCGGCGGCAGTTGCTCGGCGGATCGGTCGGCATGCGGTCCACTTGGTAAACCGATCATGGAACATAACTAAATAGCTATTTCCTTGAGAAGACCGGGGCAGCGGCCCTATCAAGTCGGTGCTTACAGTTTCCCATGGTTTGGAGACTGGATTCGGTTGCATCTTTCCGGGTGGTTGTTGTTGCGACGGTTTGTAAGACTGGCAGACTGTACAACCTCGAACATACTTGCTGATTTCACGGTACATGTTCGGCCAATAGTAGCACCGAGCTATGCGAGCGGCGGTCTTGGCAATGCCTAAATGTCCGGCTGTGGGTACGTCGTGGTTCTCTTGTAGTACAGTTGTACGTTGGTGAGTTGGTACACATAGTTTCCAAGGATCAGTGTCCTTTTCTTCCTTGAGGTCGCTGAAGTCCCAGAAGTGTCGAAATAATTTCCCTCCACGTATGGAATAATCCGGAAAGTTCTCGGGTGTCTGTCGGTCTTCTTTCATTTTCCTATCGTACCACGAACACTGGTTTCGGGTGATTGTCTCTTCCTTTCCGTCGTTGATACCATCGGTTCGTACAGAAGCAGTTGGTTCGGGCAGCGGATCTCGGGACAAAGCATCGGCGACTTTGTTCAATACTCCTTTTCGGTATTTGATGTCGAAATCGTACTGTTGTAGGAAAACACTCCAACGGGCAATCCGTCCGGTCGGACTCTTGATAGAATGCAACCACTTCAAACTCTGATGATCGGTGATGACGGTAAAGCGGTAACCCTCCAGGTAAGGCCTCATTTTCTCTATACCCCATACGATGGCGAGACATTCTTTTTCGGTTACGGAATAATTTCGTTCAGCAGGCTGTAATGTGCGGCTAGCGTAGGCAATTATACGGTCATGGCCATCCTGATGTTGTAGCAGAGCCGCTCCTAAGCCTTCATCCGAAGCGTCTGTTTGCAACTGAAACGGTCGGCTGAAATCGGGACAGGCTAGTACTGGTGACTCCGTGAGGCACTTCTTGAGTTCTTGAAATGAACTTTGTTGATCGTCGGACCATGACCATTTTTTACCTTTCTTGAGTAAACTTGTCAGAGGTGCTGCGATCCTTGAGAAATTTGGTATAAACCTCCGGTACCAGGAACAAACTCCCAAAAAACGTCGTAAGGCACGGACAGTGGTCGGTGGTTTCATCTCTAAGATCGCTGCGACTTTGTCTGGATCAGTGCCAATTCCCTTGGATGTGACCTCGTGTCCCAGGTATTTAAGAGAACGTTTCCCAAATTCGCATTTCTCAGGGTTGAGTTGGAGATTGGCTGCTCGTAAACGGTGGAACACTTCCCTCAGGTTATCTAAATGTTCCTCAAAAGTTTCTCCTAATACGATGATGTCATCTAAATAGGCGAATGCCCGGGGATCCATGTCTGGTCCGATAATACAGTCCAACAACCGTTGGAAAGTTGCGGCGGCGGAATGTAACCCAAAAGGCATAACTTTGAACTGGAATAGTCCACGACCGGGTACGGTGAAGGCGGTGATCGGTCGGCACTCTCTTGCCAGTGGAATCTGCCAATAGCCTTGTTTTAAGTCTATACTGGAGATGTACTTCGCGGTGCGGAGACGGTCTAGTATGGCGGAGATGTACGGTAGTGGGTATGCATCCTTACGGCTAACTTCGTTCACCTGTCGGAAGTCGATACAGAAACGGGGTTTTCCATCTTTCTTCTTAACAACAACGAGCGGGCTTCTCCAAGGACTATTGGAAGGTTCAATAATTCCTTCGGCTAACATTCGGTCTACCTCTTCATTGATGATTTTCTGCATCTTCGGATTTTGCGGTCGGTAGCGCTGCTTTATCGGTTCCTTCTTCAGGAGGTGAATCCTGTGTTCTACCAAAGGTGTCGTTCCTCCAATGCGTTCGAACTTGGCCAGTTCCTCCGACAAGAATTCCTGAAGCCATTTTTGTTCTTGCGGTGTCAGCTCCAAGTTGGGCGTTGTACACTGGTCCGTCACACTCTCCTCGGCAATCATGTTTACATCCTGGGTATGCAGCACTTTCTTGTTGAGTAGGATTTCAACCGCGGCTGGACGTAGCTGAACGTCGTTCTGAATCAGGAAATCCATTCCCAGTAAAATGTCATGATTCGCTCGGGGTAGATACATGAGTGACATCTGGACTATTTCCTCCTGGATCTTCAGCGGGATATCTACGGCAAACGGTATTCTTACTATTCTCCCATCGGCCAAGAGTGCGTTCGGCATCTTCTCCTTTATTGTGGGCAGCTTCTGGATCTTACATAGGTCCCTCACGGCATCACCAAAGTAGGACTTAGAGGCTCCAGTGTCCAGCAAGGCTCGGAATTTCTTCCCCAATATCTCGACTTCCAGATGAGGGCGGCGGTCTACATAAAGTTCGGCGGTAGCACACGAGGCGGAGGGTACAAGGGTCGGGTATGGCCTCGCAACAAACCGTGCCGTTTTCAGTTTTCCGGCCTGGGACAGTCGCAATCCTTGCTCATCACTCCTTTTCTTCCACATCTGGAACAAAATATCACTTATGGATTCCGGCAGTCACCCCTTACGTGGCCTGCTTGTCCGCATCTCCAGCAAACCAAGGACCTGGTCGGGGGGGCTAATCTGACTTGATGCGCTGGCCGTGGTCGGTTAGGTGTTGCCGATCCGCTTGGTGATTCATGTGGTGCAGGTGTCCTATTCTGGCATCGGATTTCTGCCTTCAGGGTCTCTTTTTCACGGACCTTCCTCAGGATCTTGGATATGTCGTTGATCCCTTGACTCCATAGCATTTGCCGGTAATCGGGTAACAGGTTCCTCTGAAGCATTGACAATTCTTGTGCTTCGTCGTACCCTCCGTGTCTCCTCATCATCGTCTGGAGGTCCGTTATGTACTTTGTGACGGCTTCTCCGGGCTTCTGGCGGCGTCGGCGGATTTCTTCCTTCAAGGTTACGTGGTAGTCTGTCGGAAAATAGAACGTCTTGAAAGCTTCGATGAAAGTAGACCAGGTCGCCAAGCTTTGCTTGTTATTCCGGAACCATAGGGATGCGTCTCCGGTCAGAATCTGTGGTATTCCAGCCAGGATCTTTTGCGGGTCCAAGTGTAATTGGGTGCGGATCTCTTCCAATCCTTCCAGAAATGCGGCCGGATCTCCTGTACCGTTGAAGTGGACACCGTACTTGCGCAAATCGATCGGTTCGGGGTGATTTGTGCTGGCGGGGCTGGATGTGTTCACGGTCACTGGTGGCACCACTGGAAATGCTGGTGGTCCTGCCTGGGTTGACGGGTTCGGTGTGGCCTGTCCACACTTTATGAATCTGGTGAGCCTCTTCCTCATCCCTTCTACGGTCCCCTCTGGGTTGAGGCGAAACTTGTCCAATTCTGTCTCCAGCTCTTCCTTCTTCAGCTTGTAGATCCAACTGGTGCTGGGTTCTGCGGTGGGTGTCGGTAGGGTTCCTTCGGCGTTGCTGGTCATCTTCACGGTTCTGGTTCACTTGTAGTCGTAGGTCGGTACAGAATTTAAATCACTTGCTTCTTCTTCCTTCGCGATTTAGCTACTGTCCTCTCCTCTTCTGGACGACTCCTTATATATCATTTTCCCCCTCTGATGTCGGTGGTGGGAGTTCGCCATGATCCTGCGCAATACAACTCCTATTTTGGCTCGGCATTTTTCGATGTCCTCCTGGTCCGTTGAATCTCGTTTCTGGAAAATTTCGGTCGAGTTGCGGTCGGAATGCGGTCGGATTGCGGTCGGAATGCGGTCGGAATGCAGTCGGAATGCGGTCGGATAGCGGTCGGAATGCGGTCAGATTGCGGTCGGAGTTAGATCGGATCGGTAATCGGTACTCACTCATCTTCAAAGCTTCGTCCAGATGCTCGGTGGTAGATTCAGAACGGGTTGGTTCCTCGGTTCCTCTGCACTCGCTCTACCTTTTTTCCATCCAGTCGTCAGGGATATTTCGGCGGATTTCAGCAACAATCTGCGAACAAGGGTCCCTGCTCGGGCGCCATTTGTGACGTCCGTTTCCTCAGTGTCTCCATTTGTTGCTAACCTCTCCTCCGAAAATAGAGACCTCGGGCGCCACCTCTAGTTTATAGTGTTGAGGACACTCGGTACCTGTGGGCGGTATCCCACAGGGGTCCGGGAGCTACAATCAGAGAAGGTTATGTCCAGGGTTCGGATGTTCGTAGAAGTCGGAGTAGTCCTCTGTCTCTGAGTAGGTATGTCAAGATGTTATCCAGGAAAATAAAACACACAATAATAATAATAATAAAACCTCTATTCGGTGAATTTTCTACATGCTGATGGTATGCAGGGTGAAAGGGTGAGCAAACGGTGCAGAAGCAGAAGAGAGATGTAACATGCATTTAAAACGGTACCTGGGTACGAACCCTTAGAAATCTACGGAATGAGTGAAAATGGTAATGTAAGCAAAGTTAAATGCGAAATCATGCGGTGGAAGCCGGGATGAAGCGAAAGTGCGTGCGGAAAATAGATACAAAGCAATCTACAGTAATAACAAGCGGTAGGTTTAACTGGGCAAAATATACGACAATTGTAAATAAATGATCCTAAAACCTGCTGGCATAATTACGGGGATTGGTAGGTGAAGATACGGTAAGGATTCTGCAGGGATGCATGATACGCCGTTTCAAGCTAGCATATACATCCCTGTATATCTCGAACTCCGGAGAGTCATGCAGGCCATTTCAAGCTACTACACAACTCTAAGGAACTTGGGCGGTCGGTCGGTAGGAAGGATACAAGGATGCATGATGCGCCGTTTCGAGCTAGCATATACATCCCTGTATATCTCGAACTCCGGAGAGTCATGCAGGCCGTTTCAAGCTACTACACAACTCTAAGGAACTCAAGCGGTCGGTCGGTAGGAAGGATACAAGGATGCATGATGCGCCGTTTCAAGCTAGCATATACATCCCTGTATACCCAGAAATCCAAAGGGTCATGCAGGCCGTTTCAAGCTACTACACAATCCTGAGGAATTCGGACAGTCGGTCGGTAGGAAGGATACAAGGATGCATAATGCGCCGTTTCAAGCTAGCACACACATCCCTGTATACCCAGAAATCCAAAGGGTCCTGCAGGCCGTTTCAAGCTACTACACAATCCTGAGGAATTCGGGCAGTCGGATGGTAGGAAGGATACGGAGATGCATAATGCGCCGTTTCAAGCTAGAACACACATCCCTGTATACCCTGAAATCCAAAGGGTCATGCAGGCCGTTTCAAGCTACTACACAATCCTGAGGAATTCGGGCGGCTGGTAGAAACGGTACAAGGGTGCATGATGTGCCGTTTCAAGCTAACATACACACCCTTGCACACTCTGAGACCCCTAAAGTCATGTAGGCCGTTTCAAGCTACTACACGACCTCGAAGGCCTTGAGCAATGCAGGATAGGAAAAGGTGAGGAAGAATGGAGGCGAATAATACAATAATACCAGCAAAGAGAAAATATATGGTCTTACCCTAATACCTTGCCCATGCGGAACCTCTGGGGTTACTTACTTCTTCGGCGGTGTCGGATCGGTGGTCTCGCGGTCACACTGTCGCTTCAACGACTTCCCTTTGACCTAATTACGCACGCGAATTTATACCCGCCAGCACTGCTGAGCCTGACCACGCCCATCTGTTGACCGAAGATACTCGCGACATACCGCACATACATATGTGTCAGTATTCTTTCGATTCAGCGGAACGAAAATTAAACAAAGAATTGCTTCGTTACAAGCAGTACGTTCAGTTTTCCCTTTAACGTTTTCTGCGTCATCACATTCTATTAGCACCAGAAGATCGTCTGCGTACGCTACTACACTTACATTCTCCTTGGAGGGTAGTCTGAGTGCGCCCTCATACAACACATCCCATAGTCTGGGGCCCTTGACTTATCCCTGGGGGGCCCACATGGTGCATTTCCATTTAATGGATCCTGCCTAAACCCATCTGTCTCTGAAGAAGTCCTCGACCATTTCTACAAGGTATTGAGAACATTCGAATTCCCCGAGCTTGTCTATAATATGGTGCCACCTTGCTGTATTGAAGGCATTTTTAACGTCGATGGTTATTACTAAGACCCCTTTGCTCTGAGATTTTTTGACCTTCTCGGTCACACTGAGCATCGCAGTTATTGTAAATCTTTTCTGCGCGAACCCGTGTTGCTTTTGAGAGATTGCTGCTTTTCCTTCCAATTCTTTCTCCAATCTATTAGTGATAAGTCTCTCGAACAATTTGCCGAAGATGTTCGGCAGGCATGTAGGTTGAAAGGACGAAGAGGATTCTAAGTTCTTTCCTTTTTTTGGAATGAGCACCAGCCTAGCTTTCTTCCAACAGTCTGGAAATTATCTGTTCTGCAGTAGGGCATTGATCATCTCGAGTATGTCGTTCATCTTGTATGTGTACGCAACTTTTGAAATTTCCGCTGTCATCCCGTCGGGACCCGGAGCCTTACCGTTTTTCAGGGAGGCTACGGCGACTGAAAGTTCATCCATTGTAAAGAGGGGCCAACGAGTTTGGACCCTCTCTCTTCTCAGTTTTCTTCCCACCTCTCGGGAACAGGTCAGACAATATTTCGTTTCTGCGTCTCGCAATTAGGGAGAACGGGATGCTTTGGAATCTTAGAAGGTTTGACGCGATTTTGTATGCCTTACCCCAAATATCATGTTCCAGCTCACCGAGAAGCAATTTCCATTACTCTCTTTGATTTGTTCATAGCGTTCTTTTCTTGGCCTCTTTCATTTGCGCATAGATCTGGTCTCTATCTATCACAGCAGTGTAATAAATTCCAGTTTGATACGATCATAAGTTTCGGAGATATCGGGAAAAAATATGTCAAATTTCGAGGTTTTCTCCTCGATATCGTTGATTTTTTCGGTATAACTCGAGAAATACTACTTCAATCCTGATAAAACGTCACAGCTAGTTTGAAAATGCTGAAAGACAACTTCACTCGAAATTTGGTGATGATCGTATCATTAAAACAAATTGAAGAAAAAAATTTCTGTGATTTTCTTATCATATCGTCCTCATTAATTTCTGTATGAACCTTCGAACTGTAATTTTCGATGGAGTACTGGATTTCAATTCGACCTGATCTGTACTTTGGAAATATTGGGAAAATAAAATTTTGAATGGGTATATCTGCGGAATCATTGGGTGGATTTTACCTGTTCACGAATTCGGCCTTCGTAATTGAGGTCCAAACCTTCTCTACGAATATCGAGTTTCTAAGTTGGTTCTTTCGGAAGTTATTGCGTTTACGCAGTCGGCCGTTAGGCCGACTGTAAACACAATAACTTCCGAAAGAAACGACTTAGGAACTCGATATTTGTTTGGGGCTTGACTACGAAGGTCGAATTCGTGAATGGGTCAAATCCACCAAATGATTTCGTAGATATACCCATTAAAAATTTTATTTTTCCAATATTTCCAAAAATACAGATAAGATCGTATTGGAATCCAGTTATTTATCGAAAAAAAATTTTAATAAGCACTGCCGTGAAGGCCGCAGCTTTCGTGCACAAGTTTAAATTCGTTGCCGAAGCGGTCATCTACATTGAACATGCGCGAAAAAGCTTCTGCCTTCACGGCAGTGCTTTTCTAAATTTTCACTTTTGGACATCTCATGAAAATGTTCTCAGACCTATCTGATATATATGATACGTCTTCCTTCTCCCTATTTGGTTTAGGTGTACTAGTACTAAAGCCTGCGCCTTTTCCAGTAGTATTGTAAGATGACCCGGCCTGGAGTTTCACCGGTGTTGCCCCACAGTAGTCGGATTTCGGTCGGGATTGGCCTGCTCCACCACCGCCCCCGACCTGCACTGAGATTTCCCTCCTCTGCGCTTTAGCCACTTTCCTTTGTTCATTACTCATTACTCATGGATTACGAAAGGGCAGTGCTAAGCACACATCCCACCTTTTTCGGCCAGGTTCATTACCGTTGGATCCATCCAGGTGAAGGAATGAGGGAAAGGGTAGAGGTCATTGGAAGAGGGACACCCCCTAGCACTCGGTTAACCTAATGGCGTCGGGTGGGAGGATAGGAACGACATTCCTGCCGCTTTTTTGTTTAAGGCAATGACAGGACTGGGTTTTAATCTTGCCATGAGGAGTGGACAGTCTTAGTGTTCGCTGCTTTTCTTAGGACCTGTTCGGCATGGGTGGCCCTCTCCGACATAGCTCCCAAGAGTCATAGCAGGTACTTAAGGACATGTATGGCACAGATTTGTTGTCGTATAGCCTATTTTTTGGGTGTAGGTTCCGAACGAGCCATGTCCCGTGAGGAATTGGGTTACGAAGTAGTCTGTCCTCCTGAATCTGCACGTGGCATAGGGGACCACGTCCGGAATCAGTTTCCGCGTCCACTGTGCACGTTCATCTTGCGAGCGCCATCGTTCTTGCCACCTTTTCAATGTTCTTGCCCGGGTCATTCTACGTTTTCCGGGTAAGCGACTTCCAACCCTGTACAAAAAGCAGGTCTCGTCAATCAGCAGGTCAATTGGTGGAGTTCCCGAAATCACCTATGCCGCCACGGCTGACACTGTTCTGTAGCCCGAAATGACCCTCAGTAGGCTCTTTCTTCGAAGGCTTATCAGCTGACCGGCTTTCTCCTTTTGATGGATAGAAGTACGCCAAATCGGCGCCGCATATAAAATCGTGCTCTGAACAACGGAGCACAAAACTCTTCTTTAAAGTAGCTCGGACCTCCTATGTCCGGCATTAATTTTCTGATCGCCTCAGTTTTTCGTTCGGCCTCTTAAACGATGTAATTTATGTGCTCGTTGAAGTTCAGGTTTCTTTTCAAGATAACTCCCAGTTATTTAATCGATTTCACCTGTTTCATTCCTGTTTTCCCAACTTTGATGTTCAACCCGTCTACCTTGCGCGGGCCAGACTCGGCTTATTTCTATGAAAAATCCCAGTCCACGACTAGCTAGATGGATTGTCAAGTTATCTTGCCACAAGTTTGAGATAGTACACCGAAGTGGTTCTCTAAATAAGGTAGCAGATTCTCTCTCTCGTATCCCTGAATCTCTGGAAATCTCAGTATTGGACCTATCTAACTTGAAACCTGATAAATGGTATCGAGGAATGCTCAGCAGCGTGGTTAATACTCCTCATCTTTATCCTGACTTTAAAGTAACTGGTAATATCTTGTATAAACATATTCTTTCTAGATCTAATTTCTCTGATGATTCACCTGATTGGAAAATAGTTGTTCCTACCTCTAACAGATTAGAACTTTTAAAGAAATACCATGACGATCCATTGGCAGCTCATTTAGGCGTTTTCAAGACTTTATCTAGACTATCTAAACTATATTATTGGCCGAAAATGAAAGATTCAGTTTTATTTTATATCAGGAATTGTAAAGTTTGTGCTTCGTGTAAAGCAGATAATTTGCCTCAAGCTGGATTGATAGGAAACTATAGAAACATTAACTTCCCGTTTCAATTGATTTCAGTTGATTTATTAGGACCTCACTCTAGATCTACAAATGGTAATCAATATGTGTTAGTGATAACTGATTGGTTTTCCAAATTTGTGTTTGTCCACCCTATGATCAAGGCTACTGCCAGGGGTATAGTTAAGTTTATCGAAAATCAAGTTTTTCTAATTTTTGGAGTTCCTCAAATTATAGTTGCAGACAATGGTCCTCAATTTGTTTCAAAAAAATTTAGGAACATGTGTAATAAGTATAACGTTCAAAAAATTTGGTATAATGCTAGATATTTTCCGCAAATAAACCCTACAGAACGAGTAAATAGAACAATTACCACCGCTATTCGTTCATACATTCATGAAAACCATAAGACCTGGGACCAAAATATTCATCATATAGCTCAAGCTATAAGGTTGGCTCGTCATAAGGTAACCGGTTTTTCTCCATCATATCTTTGCTTTCTGAGAAATGTTCCAACTGATGGTGCTTTCTTTGGTAAAATTGCGGATAACGCCCACAATTCTGTAGAAATTAATAATAAAGTTTTAGATCCATCTTCAAAACTTGAATTACCACGATTGTATCAATCAGTTCAACAAAGACTTTTTAAAGCTTATAAACAGAATGCCCATCGATATAATTTAAGAAAGCGGAGTGTTCAATTTCATGTAGGAGATAGGGTGTGGAAAAGGAATTTTGTACTTTCAGATGCTACGAAGAAGTTTTCATCAAAGCTAGCTCCAAAGTTCATACCGTGTATAATCAATAGAGTGATTTCCCCATTAGTCTACAACTTGGAAGATTTGAAAGGAAATAATCTGGGCAATTATCATGTAAAGCACATAAAGTTGGATATTACACAAGATGATCAGAATTTCTTTAGTCAGGATGAATCTGAAAATGACAGTAACTAAATTTGACTTGAAATTTTACCTGAGAGTGACTTAACTCCTATCTATGACTATCTCATGTTTCGATTATGTATGTTTTTTTATCTTGATGTCTGTATATTGGATCAAAATATTTTTTTTATGGCAATTCATGTACCTTCCCTACTCACTCTTAGTGACTATCTTTGCAGTATAGCTGTGTTTCATCACAGGAGTGATATTATCCTTGATATGACGTTTCCTTACCTTTATTCTGTCATTTGAGATGACGTTACCTTACCTTTATCTTGTCATTTGAGATGACGCTATCTTTTATCTTGTCATTTGAGATGACGTTTGCTTTATGAATTGCCAGTTAATCTATCTGGAGCTAATTGTGATTATGCAGAATCGTCAGATTAAATTTGGCGTAGTCACGAATATGCTTTGGAGTATTTATGTAATTTGTGGGTCCCGAGATCCTTTTTTCTTTGTATTTGTGTCTCTGAGACATAGTGAATTGTGAAAATCTACGGACATCATGATATATTTTGATCCCTTTATTTTGTAGATTTTCAGAAAATCTACTGGCGCCCTATTTTTGTTCATTTTCCATAATACTCGGTAGTGTCAGAAAATCTCGGAGGTTCAATCGCTATTTCACGTTTTTTTGAGACATGCACACATTCAGAATCAACAACTTTTCTGTAATTCAAATTAGATATACTTAGTTGGTTTTCTGAAATTCACTTCAATAGGAGAGGTTTGGGTTGGGAAGTGATCTCATGCGCATAGTTGAGACACATACACAAATAGATTTAACAACCATTCTATCATTCGAAATTGACTAAGATCTTGTAACATTTTTCTGCATATTTTTGAATTGGTGGTTGATCCTTACGTGTTCCGTATTGTGTTTATACTTATGAATGGAAAATTGTCGTGAACCATATTCCCTCTTATCTATCTGATGGATTGTTTCGATACATCGGTTGTATCTTACCTTTCATGCATATCTTTTGACTATCTATTTGAGATTGATTGGTCCATGTCAATTTTGCCTAATTATCTATTACCTATTTCGTCATAACTTATCGAACCTGAAACTTATCTTTGAGCGATATATCGGTTCTACTTTTCATGCTTAGTCACCTATTACGACACGACTAAATTACCTATTTTGACATAACTTATCGAACTTGACACTTAACTATTACCTGCTTTGACTTAATTTCTCGATTTGGACGTTTATCTTTTATTTTCACCGGAAACCAGAAACTCGATTTTGTCCATCGCCACCTGGAGGTGCTTTTTTCTCATCCATTCGGTTACTGTGCAGACCGCCGTGGTGACCTTTCTCCTCATCTTAACTCATCTTGTGCCTCAACCACAATGAGAAAGTCGTCCGCGTATGCCACCTCTGATACGCGCTCCGGCATCGATAATCGAAGTACCCCGTCATACGTACTGTTCCATAATACGGGACCACCTATCGAGCCCTGAATATTCTTATTTGTCCCATCGTTATGTTTCTGCCCTCGAAATATTCTTCAATCAAACGGATCAGATATCGGCTTATTCCCCGCCTTTTCAGCTCCATGATGTTGACCTCCCATCGTACTGTGTTGAAGGTGTTTCGAACGTCGAAACTAATGATTACGCACCAACGAAGCTCGCAATCTTTGACGATCTGTGTGAGATCCATCAATGTGGTAATAGTGGATATTTCCAATCTGAAACCATGTTGCCTATCCGAGAGGGAACTCCTCTCCTGAATCTCAGTCGTAAGTCTGTTGAAAATTAGTCTTTCATACAGTTTTTCTATGACGTTCAATAAGCAGATGAGTCTGTAGGCTGACGAGAGTTTTGGGTCTTTTCCTGCTTTAGGTAGGAGAACAACTCTTGACTGTTTCCAAGCGTCAGGAAACCGCTGCTCTCTCAGATAGTCATTGAACATTTCGAGCATTTCTTCGGCGCCTGATTCATAGGCTAACTTGATAGCCTCTGCAGTGATCTGATCGGGCCCAGGAGCCTTCGAAGATTTCATCGATTCGAGCGCACACAGCAGCTCATCCATCTCGTACGGAGGAACATGTTTCTGTACGCGGGTTCTAGTTCTTCATGTACGACCGATGGTTGGAAAAAGATCTTTCAATATTGTCTCCTTTCTTTCGTCGTACAAGGTATAGGGAAGACTTTGTGTGCGTATATGTCTTGTAGCTATCTGGTAGCCCGGCCCCCAGATATCCTCCTCTAACTCCCTGAGTAGATTATTCCATGCCTCCCTTTTTGCAGCTCTAATGAGTCTCTTCAGTTTCTTTCCTTCCTTTCCCATGTTTTCTTCTGCAACTTGTACAGCTGGGCGGTTCGTGCCCAGTCTTGAGCATAAACGTGTGTACTGTCTCCGCATACGCAGGTAGGTATTTCGAGAGTCGGCAATTTGTATATTCCACCAGTACGGTACAGTTCGCCTTCATGCGCCTATGCCTACATGATTTGCCAACTTGTAGGCAGCCTTCATTTTCTGATAGCATCCCATTGGGGCACCGCTCATTGACACAAAACATTCCTTATATTTTGTCTCATTCAGTGAGCATTTGTTAGTCAACGGTTTGTGTTCGTTTTCACCGACGTTGACGTGAGAATATATGTGTCCATAGTATGCGTAGGGATTTTCGTTCTGTACACGCCAGTTATTAATTTTGCTGCAGAAGGATTCAGTAGTTAGCGTAACATCTATATGGGTCATTGATCTCCCCCTGATAAGTGTGGGGTCTCCATTATTCACGGCCATCAGCGAGAGTTGTGTCATCCATCCTTTCACATATTCACCCCTTTCGTCCGGCCATGGTGAGCCCCATTGTGGTGACTTTGAGTTGATATCGCCTATAATGACGGAGGTCTTGGGGAATGGCACAATCAATTCGAAAGCATTATCTATTACCGATTTGAATTCTTCAGTTCCGATGTTGGGGGACACATATGTGGCAAACACATGAAAATTCTGTAAGTATACCAAGCATTTTCTTTTCATTACGGGGATGACTTTAAGAATTTTTTTTGAAAAAACAATTGCTACATCCTTTTCATCATCAGCAATTTTGCAGCGAGCACATTTTTTTATTTGGCTCAGAGATCATCATAAGGTCAACGCTCTTTTCCATTGCTACAGCTAATGCCATATCGTGCGCAGCTCTGGCCCTCCCCAGGTTTGTCTGACCATTTCAGTACATGAAGAACTTCGCCACTACTGCTCGAAACATAGTTTACGCTGCTCTTCTTAAGACCTATTCGGTATGGGTGGCCCTCTCCGACAAAGCTCTCAAGAGTCATAGCAGGTACTTAAGCCCTCACACCACGACAAGGTGCTGTCCACGTGAGGGAACCTAACCTAAACTAACTTTTTTTTTCGGCTCTGAGGTGGGGGGAAGCTTATGCCTTGTCCGCAGCGGGCCTTATGATGTAATGATATGTGCTGCGGATTTATGTGTGACTTTCACCCACTAAACCACCCTCCTCTTTTCCCAAGTATCATCGCCTCCTGTACAGGCAAGCCTGCTCAGGTGCATAACTTGGTTTGGTTTTCCTAAACAAAGATCATCGGAAGAGGCGTTAACCCATACATCGGGTGATCTTTTGATCATACCTTCTATCACCTTCCACTCTCCCTTCTTTCCTTCCATTCCCTATCTTCCACCTCTTTTTTTTTTCATAGTTTCCGTTATGTATCCAAATATGAAGTTCCAATCTTCTTTATTTTTCAGCATTTCCTCCATCACAAGATAAAAGATAGCGTCATCTCAAATGACAAGATAAAGGTAAGGTAACGTCATCTCAAATGACAGAATAAAGGTAAGGAAACGTCATATCAAGGATAATATCACTCCTGTGATGAAACACAGCTATACTGCAAAGATAGTCACTAAGAGTGAGTAGGGAAGGTACATGAATTGCCATAAAAAAAATATTTTGATCCAATATACAGACATCAAGATAAAAAAACATACATAATCGAAACATGAGATAGTCATAGATAGGAGTTAAGTCACTCTCAGGTAAAATTTCAAGTCAAATTTAGTTACTGTCATTTTCAGATTCATCCTGACTAAAGAAATTCTGATCATCTTGTGTAATATCCAACTTTATGTGCTTTACATGATAATTGCCCAGATTATTTCCTTTCAAATCTTCCAAGTTGTAGACTAATGGGGAAATCACTCTATTGATTATACACGGTATGAACTTTGGAGCTAGCTTTGATGAAAACTTCTTCGTAGCATCTGAAAGTACAAAATTCCTTTTCCACACCCTATCTCCTACATGAAATTGAACACTCCGCTTTCTTAAATTATATCGATGGGCATTCTGTTTATAAGCTTTAAAAAGTCTTTGTTGAACTGATTGATACAATCGTGGTAATTCAAGTTTTGAAGATGGATCTAAAACTTTATTATTAATTTCTACAGAATTGTGGGCGTTATCCGCAATTTTACCAAAGAAAGCACCATCAGTTGGAACATTTCTCAGAAAGCAAAGATATGATGGAGAAAAACCGGTTACCTTATGACGAGCCAACCTTATAGCTTGAGCTATATGATGAATATTTTGGTCCCAGGTCTTATGGTTTTCATGAATGTATGAACGAATAGCGGTGGTAATTGTTCTATTTACTCGTTCTGTAGGGTTTATTTGCGGAAAATATCTAGCATTATACCAAATTTTTTGAACGTTATACTTATTACACATGTTCCTAAATTTTTTTGAAACAAATTGAGGACCATTGTCTGCAACTATAATTTGAGGAACTCCAAAAATTAGAAAAACTTGATTTTCGATAAACTTAACTATACCCCTGGCAGTAGCCTTGATCATAGGGTGGACAAACACAAATTTGGAAAACCAATCAGTTATCACTAACACATATTGATTACCATTTGTAGATCTAGAGTGAGGTCCTAATAAATCAACTGAAATCAATTGAAACGGGAAGTTAATGTTTCTATAGTTTCCTATCAATCCAGCTTGAGGCAAATTATCTGCTTTACACGAAGCACAAACTTTACAATTCCTGATATAAAATAAAACTGAATCTTTCATTTTCGGCCAATAATATAGTTTAGATAGTCTAGATAAAGTCTTGAAAACGCCTAAATGAGCTGCCAATGGATCGTCATGGTATTTCTTTAAAAGTTCTAATCTGTTAGAGGTAGGAACAACTATTTTCCAATCAGGTGAATCATCAGAGAAATTAGATCTAGAAAGAATATGTTTATACAAGATATTACCAGTTACTTTAAAGTCAGGATAAAGATGAGGAGTATTAACCACGCTGCTGAGCATTCCTCGATACCATTTATCAGGTTTCAAGTTAGATAGGTCCAATACTGAGATTTCCAGAGATTCAGGGATACGAGAGAGAGAATCTGCTACCTTATTTAGAGAACCACTTCGGTGTACTATCTCAAACTTGTGGCAAGATAACTTGACAATCCATCTAGCTAGTCGTGGACTGGGATTTTTCATAGAAATAAGCCGAGTCTGGCCCGCGCAAGGTAGACGGGTTGAACATCAAAGTTGGGAAAACAGGAATGAAACAGGTGAAATCGATTAAATAACTGGGAGTTATCTTGAAAAGAAACCTGAACTTCAACGAGCACATAAATTACATCGTTTAAGAGGCCGAACGAAAAACTGAGGCGATCAGAAAATTAATGCCGGACATAGGAGGTCCGAGCTACTTTAAAGAAGAGTTTTGTGCTCCGTTGTTCAGAGCACGATTTTATATGCGGCGCCGATTTGGCGTACTTCTATCCATCAAAAGGAGAAAGCCGGTCAGCTGATAAGCCTTCGAAGAAAGAGCCTACTGAGGGTCATTTCGGGCTACAGAACAGTGTCAGCCGTGGCGGCATAGGTGATTTCGGGAACTCCACCAATTGACCTGCTGATTGACGAGACCTGCTTTTTGTACAGGGTTGGAAGTCGCTTACCCGGAAAACGTAGAATGACCCGGGCAAGAACATTGAAAAGGTGGCAAGAACGATGGCGCTCGCAAGATGAACGTGCACAGTGGACGCGGAAACTGATTCCGGACGTGGTCCCCTATGCCACGTGCAGATTCAGGAGGACAGACTACTTCGTAACCCAATTCCTCACGGGACATGGCTCGTTCGGAACCTACACCCAAAAAATAGGCTATACGACAACAAATCTGTGCCATACATGTCCTTAAGTACCTGCTATGACTCTTGGGAGCTATGTCGGAGAGGGCCACCCATGCCGAACAGGTCCTAAGAAAAGCAGCGAACACTAAGACTGTCCACTCCTCATGGCAAGATTAAAACCCAGTCCTGTCATTGCCTTAAACAAAAAAGCGGCAGGAATGTCGTTCCTATCCTCCCACCCGACGCCATTAGGTTAACCGAGTGCTAGGGGGTGTCCCTCTTCCAATGACCTCTACCCTTTCCCTCATTCCTTCACCTGGATGGATCCAACGGTAATGAACCTGGCCGAAAAAGGTGGGATGTGTGCTTAGCACTGCCCTTTCGTAATCCATGAGTAATGAGTAATGAACAAAGGAAAGTGGCTAAAGCGCAGAGGAGGGAAATCTCAGTGCAGGTCGGGGGCGGTGGTGGAGCAGGCCAATCCCGACCGAAATCCGACTACTGTGGGGCAACACCGGTGAAACTCCAGGCCGGGTCATCTTACAATACTACTGGAAAAGGCGCAGGCTTTAGTACTAGTACACCTAAACCAAATAGGGAGAAGGAAGACGTATCATATATATCAGATAGGTCTGAGAACATTTTCATGAGATGTCCAAAAGTGAAAATTTAGAAAAGCACTGCCGTGAAGGCAGAAGCTTTTTCGCGCATGTTCAATGTAGATGACCGCTTCGGCAACGAATTTAAACTTGTGCACGAAAGCTGCGGCCTTCACGGCAGTGCTTATTAAAATTTTTTTTCGATAAATAACTGGATTCCAATACGATCTTATCTGTATTTTTGGAAATATTGGAAAAATAAAATTTTTAATGGGTATATCTACGAAATCATTTGGTGGATTTGACCCATTCACGAATTCGACCTTCGTAGTCAAGCCCCAAACAAATATCGAGTTCCTAAGTCGTTTCTTTCGGAAGTTATTGTGTTTACAGTCGGCCTAACGGCCGACTGCGTAAACGCAATAACTTCCGAAAGAACCAACTTAGAAACTCGATATTCGTAGAGAAGGTTTGGACCTCAATTACGAAGGCCGAATTCGTGAACAGGTAAAATCCACCCAATGATTCCGCAGATATACCCATTCAAAATTTTATTTTCCCAATATTTCCAAAGTACAGATCAGGTCGAATTGAAATCCAGTACTCCATCGAAAATTACAGTTCGAAGGTTCATACAGAAATTAATGAGGACGATATGATAAGAAAATCACAGAAATTTTTTTCTTCAATTTGTTTTAATGATACGATCATCACCAAATTTCGAGTGAAGTTGTCTTTCAGCATTTTCAAACTAGCTGTGACGTTTTATCAGGATTGAAGTAGTATTTCTCGAGTTATACCGAAAAAATCAACGATATCGAGGAGAAAACCTCGAAATTTGACATATTTTTTCCCGATATCTCCGAAACTTATGATCGTATCAAACTGGAATTTATTACACTGCTGTGATAGATAGAGACCAGATCTATGCGCAAATGAAAGAGGCCAAGAAAAGAACGCTATGAACAAATCAAAGAGAGTAATGGAAATTGCTTCTCGGTGAGCTGGAACATGATATTTGGGGTAAGGCATACAAAATCGCGTCAAACCTTCTAAGATTCCAAAGCATCCCGTTCTCCCTAATTGCGAGACGCAGAAACGAAATATTGTCTGACCTGTTCCCGAGAGGTGGGAAGAAAACTGAGAAGAGAGAGGGTCCAAACTCGTTGGCCCCTCTTTACAATGGATGAACTTTCAGTCGCCGTAGCCTCCCTGAAAAACGGTAAGGCTCCGGGTCCCGACGGGATGACAGCGGAAATTTCAAAAGTTGCGTACACATACAAGATGAACGACATACTCGAGATGATCAATGCCCTACTGCAGAACAGATAATTTCCAGACTGTTGGAAGAAAGCTAGGCTGGTGCTCATTCCAAAAAAAGGAAAGAACTTAGAATCCTCTTCGTCCTTTCAACCTACATGCCTGCCGAACATCTTCGGCAAATTGTTCGAGAGACTTATCACTAATAGATTGGAGAAAGAATTGGAAGGAAAAGCAGCAATCTCTCAAAAGCAACACGGGTTCGCGCAGAAAAGATTTACAATAACTGCGATGCTCAGTGTGACCGAGAAGGTCAAAAAATCTCAGAGCAAAGGGGTCTTAGTAATAACCATCGACGTTAAAAATGCCTTCAATACAGCAAGGTGGCACCATATTATAGACAAGCTCGGGGAATTCGAATGTTCTCAATACCTTGTAGAAATGGTCGAGGACTTCTTCAGAGACAGATGGGTTTAGGCAGGATCCATTAAATGGAAATGCACCATGTGGGCCCCCCAGGGATAAGTCAAGGGCCCCAGACTATGGGATGTGTTGTATGAGGGCGCACTCAGACTACCCTCCAAGGAGAATGTAAGTGTAGTAGCGTACGCAGACGATCTTCTGGTGCTAATAGAATGTGATGACGCAGAAAACGTTAAAGGGAAAACTGAACGTACTGCTTGTAACGAAGCAATTCTTTGTTTAATTTTCGTTCCGCTGAATCGAAAGAATACTGACACATATGTATGTGCGGTATGTCGCGAGTATCTTCGGTCAACAGATGGGCGTGGTCAGGCTCAGCAGTGCTGGCGGGTATAAATTCGCGTGCGTAATTAGGTCAAAGGGAAGTCGTTGAAGCGACAGTGTGACCGCGAGACCACCGATCCGACACCGCCGAAGAAGTAAGTAACCCCAGAGGTTCCGCATGGGCAAGGTATTAGGGTAAGACCATATATTTTCTCTTTGCTGGTATTATTGTATTATTCGCCTCCATTCTTCCTCACCTTTTCCTATCCTGCATTGCTCAAGGCCTTCGAGGTCGTGTAGTAGCTTGAAACGGCCTACATGACTTTAGGGGTCTCAGAGTGTGCAAGGGTGTGTATGTTAGCTTGAAACGGCACATCATGCACCCTTGTACCGTTTCTACCAGCCGCCCGAATTCCTCAGGATTGTGTAGTAGCTTGAAACGGCCTGCATGACCCTTTGGATTTCAGGGTATACAGGGATGTGTGTTCTAGCTTGAAACGGCGCATTATGCATCTCCGTATCCTTCCTACCATCCGACTGCCCGAATTCCTCAGGATTGTGTAGTAGCTTGAAACGGCCTGCAGGACCCTTTGGATTTCTGGGTATACAGGGATGTGTGTGCTAGCTTGAAACGGCGCATTATGCATCCTTGTATCCTTCCTACCGACCGACTGTCCGAATTCCTCAGGATTGTGTAGTAGCTTGAAACGGCCTGCATGACCCTTTGGATTTCTGGGTATACAGGGATGTATATGCTAGCTTGAAACGGCGCATCATGCATCCTTGTATCCTTCCTACCGACCGACCGCTTGAGTTCCTTAGAGTTGTGTAGTAGCTTGAAACGGCCTGCATGACTCTCCGGAGTTCGAGATATACAGGGATGTATATGCTAGCTCGAAACGGCGCATCATGCATCCTTGTATCCTTCCTACCGACCGACCGCCCAAGTTCCTTAGAGTTGTGTAGTAGCTTGAAATGGCCTGCATGACTCTCCGGAGTTCGAGATATACAGGGATGTATATGCTAGCTTGAAACGGCGTATCATGCATCCCTGCAGAATCCTTACCGTATCTTCACCTACCAATCCCCGTAATTATGCCAGCAGGTTTTAGGATCATTTATTTACAATTGTCGTATATTTTGCCCAGTTAAACCTACCGCTTGTTATTACTGTAGATTGCTTTGTATCTATTTTCCGCACGCACTTTCGCTTCATCCCGGCTTCCACCGCATGATTTCGCATTTAACTTTGCTTACATTACCATTTTCACTCATTCCGTAGATTTCTAAGGGTTCGTACCCAGGTACCGTTTTAAATGCATGTTACATCTCTCTTCTGCTTCTGCACCGTTTGCTCACCCTTTCACCCTGCATACCATCAGCATGTAGAAAATTCACCGAATAGAGGTTTTATTATTATTATTATTGTGTGTTTTATTTTCCTGGATAACATCTTGACATACCTACTCAGAGACAGAGGACTACTCCGACTTCTACGAACATCCGAACCCTGGACATAACCTTCTCTGATTGTAGCTCCCGGACCCCTGTGGGATACCGCCCACAGGTACCGAGTGTCCTCAACACTATAAACTAGAGGTGGCGCCCGAGGTCTCTATTTTCGGAGGAGAGGTTAGCAACAAATGGAGACACTGAGGAAACGGACGTCACAAATGGCGCCCGAGCAGGGACCCTTGTTCGCAGATTGTTGCTGAAATCCGCCGAAATATCCCTGACGACTGGATGGAAAAAAGGTAGAGCGAGTGCAGAGGAACCGAGGAACCAACCCGTTCTGAATCTACCACCGAGCATCTGGACGAAGCTTTGAAGATGAGTGAGTACCGATTACCGATCCGATCTAACTCCGACCGCAATCTGACCGCATTCCGACCGCTATCCGACCGCATTCCGACTGCATTCCGACCGCATTCCGACCGCAATCCGACCGCATTCCGACCGCAACTCGACCGAAATTTTCCAGAAACGAGATTCAACGGACCAGGAGGACATCGAAAAATGCCGAGCCAAAATAGGAGTTGTATTGCGCAGGATCATGGCGAACTCCCACCACCGACATCAGAGGGGGAAAATGATATATAAGGAGTCGTCCAGAAGAGGAGAGGACAGTAGCTAAATCGCGAAGGAAGAAGAAGCAAGTGATTTAAATTCTGTACCGACCTACGACTACAAGTGAACCAGAACCGTGAAGATGACCAGCAACGCCGAAGGAACCCTACCGACACCCACCGCAGAACCCAGCACCAGTTGGATCTACAAGCTGAAGAAGGAAGAGCTGGAGACAGAATTGGACAAGTTTCGCCTCAACCCAGAGGGGACCGTAGAAGGGATGAGGAAGAGGCTCACCAGATTCATAAAGTGTGGACAGGCCACACCGAACCCGTCAACCCAGGCAGGACCACCAGCATTTCCAGTGGTGCCACCAGTGACCGTGAACACATCCAGCCCCGCCAGCACAAATCACCCCGAACCGATCGATTTGCGCAAGTACGGTGTCCACTTCAACGGTACAGGAGATCCGGCCGCATTTCTGGAAGGATTGGAAGAGATCCGCACCCAATTACACTTGGACCCGCAAAAGATCCTGGCTGGAATACCACAGATTCTGACCGGAGACGCATCCCTATGGTTCCGGAATAACAAGCAAAGCTTGGCGACCTGGTCTACTTTCATCGAAGCTTTCAAGACGTTCTATTTTCCGACAGACTACCACGTAACCTTGAAGGAAGAAATCCGCCGACGCCGCCAGAAGCCCGGAGAAGCCGTCACAAAGTACATAACGGACCTCCAGACGATGATGAGGAGACACGGAGGGTACGACGAAGCACAAGAATTGTCAATGCTTCAGAGGAACCTGTTACCCGATTACCGGCAAATGCTATGGAGTCAAGGGATCAACGACATATCCAAGATCCTGAGGAAGGTCCGTGAAAAAGAGACCCTGAAGGCAGAAATCCGATGCCAGAATAGGACACCTGCACCACATGAATCACCAAGCGGATCGGCAACACCTAACCGACCACGGCCAGCGCATCAAGTCAGATTAGCCCCCCCGACCAGGTCCTTGGTTTGCTGGAGATGCGGACAAGCAGGCCACGTAAGGGGTGACTGCCGGAATCCATAAGTGATATTTTGTTCCAGATGTGGAAGAAAAGGAGTGATGAGCAAGGATTGCGACTGTCCCAGGCCGGAAAACTGAAAACGGCACGGTTTGTTGCGAGGCCATACCCGACCCTTGTACCCTCCGCCTCGTGTGCTACCGCCGAACTTTATGTAGACCGCCGCCCTCATCTGGAAGTCGAGATATTGGGGAAGAAATTCCGAGCCTTGCTGGACACTGGAGCCTCTAAGTCCTACTTTGGTGATGCCGTGAGGGACCTATGTAAGATCCAGAAGCTGCCCACAATAAAGGAGAAGATGCCGAACGCACTCTTGGCCGATGGGAGAATAGTAAGAATACCGTTTGCCGTAGATATCCCGCTGAAGATCCAGGAGGAAATAGTCCAGATGTCACTCATGTATCTACCCCGAGCGAATCATGACATTTTACTGGGAATGGATTTCCTGATTCAGAACGACGTTCAGCTACGTCCAGCCGCGGTTGAAATCCTACTCAACAAGAAAGTGCTGCATACCCAGGATGTAAACATGATTGCCGAGGAGAGTGTGACGGACCAGTGTACAACGCCCAACTTGGAGCTGACACCGCAAGAACAAAAATGGCTTCAGGAATTCTTGTCGGAGGAACTGGCCAAGTTCGAACGCATTGGAGGAACGACACCTTTGGTAGAACACAGGATTCACCTCCTGAAGAAGGAACCGATAAAGCAGCGCTACCGACCGCAAAATCCGAAGATGCAGAAAATCATCAATGAAGAGGTAGACCGAATGTTAGCCGAAGGAATTATTGAACCTTCCAATAGTCCTTGGAGAAGCCCGCTCGTTGTTGTTAAGAAGAAAGATGGAAAACCCCGTTTCTGTATCGACTTCCGACAGGTGAACGAAGTTAGCCGTAAGGATGCATACCCACTACCGTACATCTCCGCCATACTAGACCGTCTCCGCACCGCGAAGTACATCTCCAGTATAGACTTAAAACAAGGCTATTGGCAGATTCCACTGGCAAGAGAGTGCCGACCGATCACCGCCTTCACCGTACCCGGTCGTGGACTATTCCAGTTCAAAGTTATGCCTTTTGGGTTACATTCCGCCGCCGCAACTTTCCAACGGTTGTTGGACTGTATTATCGGACCAGACATGGATCCCCGGGCATTCGCCTATTTAGATGACATCATCGTATTAGGAGAAACTTTTGAGGAACATTTAGATAACCTGAGGGAAGTGTTCCACCGTTTACGAGCAGCCAATCTCCAACTCAACCCTGAGAAATGCGAATTTGGGAAACGTTCTCTTAAATACCTGGGACACGAGGTCACATCCAAGGGAATTGGCACTGATCCAGACAAAGTCGCAGCGATCTTAGAGATGAAACCACCGACCACTGTCCGTGCCTTACGACGTTTTTTGGGAGTTTGTTCCTGGTACCGGAGGTTTATACCAAATTTCTCAAGGATCGCAGCACCTCTGACAAGTTTACTCAAGAAAGGTAAAAAATGGTCATGGTCCGACGATCAACAAAGTTCATTTCAAGAACTCAAGAAGTGCCTCACGGAGTCACCAGTACTAGCCTGTCCCGATTTCAGCCGACCGTTTCAGTTGCAAACAGACGCTTCGGATGAAGGCTTAGGAGCGGCTCTGCTACAACATCAGGATGGCCATGACCGTATAATTGCCTACGCTAGCCGCACATTACAGCCTGCTGAACGAAATTATTCCGTAACCGAAAAAGAATGTCTCGCCATCGTATGGGGTATAGAGAAAATGAGGCCTTACCTGGAGGGTTACCGCTTTACCGTCATCACCGATCATCAGAGTTTGAAGTGGTTGCATTCTATCAAGAGTCCGACCGGACGGATTGCCCGTTGGAGTGTTTTCCTACAACAGTACGATTTCGACATCAAATACCGAAAAGGAGTATTGAACAAAGTCGCCGATGCTTTGTCCCGAGATCCGCTGCCCGAACCAACTGCTTCTGTACGAACCGATGGTATCAACGACGGAAAGGAAGAGACAATCACCCGAAACCAGTGTTCGTGGTACGATAGGAAAATGAAAGAAGACCGACAGACACCCGAGAACTTTCCGGATTATTCCATACGTGGAGGGAAATTATTTCGACACTTCTGGGACTTCAGCGACCTCAAGGAAGAAAAGGACACTGATCCTTGGAAACTATGTGTACCAACTCACCAACGTACAACTGTACTACAAGAGAACCACGACGTACCCACAGCCGGACATTTAGGCATTGCCAAGACCGCCGCTCGCATAGCTCGGTGCTACTATTGGCCGAACATGTACCGTGAAATCAGCAAGTATGTTCGAGGTTGTACAGTCTGCCAGTCTTACAAACCGTCGCAACAACAACCACCCGGAAAGATGCAACCGAATCCAGTCTCCAAACCATGGGAAACTGTAAGCACCGACTTGATAGGGCCGCTGCCCCGGTCTTCTCAAGGAAATAGCTATTTAGTTATGTTCCATGATCGGTTTACCAAGTGGACCGCATGCCGACCGATCCGCCGAGCAACTGCCGCCGCTGTGACCAAAGCACTCTACGAGGACATCATCACACGTTTTGGGTGCCCTAGAACCATCATCTCCGACAACGGGTCACAATATGATAGCAAGGTTTTTAAAGGAATGATGGATGAAATGGGAATTCAACACCGAGTTACTCCTGTCTATACACCGCAGTGTAATCCTGTCGAGAGGAGAAACAGAAATAAAAACCTTAAAGTAAATACATAACACATATGTGTTCTGTGATAAAAACAACTTTGTTAGCTGTTCTAATTGTGCTATAATTGTTGTTTACTGCTGATATTCTAATTAGAATTTCCAAGATGTTTACAAAATCGGGTGAAGAATTATTGAGATCCCTGGGATGTGATGCCAAGAAAATTCAGCCTTCATTTGTACCACATACAGTAGATTTTGCTAGGAAAATGATGGCTCATGAGGCTTACAGCAACCCAGATTATACATGGTCTCTTGATGACTTTGAAATTGGAAATCGGTTGGGGAGAGGCAAATTTGGTAGAGTTTTTTTGGCCAGAGAAAAAAAGACTGGTTTTTTGGTTGCTATGAAAAATCTTGTGAAGAGGGAAGTTGTTAAAGGAAGTCGTTGAAGCGACAGTGTGACCGCCAGACCACCGATCCGACACCGCCGAAGAAATCCGACAATGGCAGATAACGTGCTGGTTCTGCAGGAAGAAGTGGTGCTCGAGCCAGGCACCGCCTCGGGCGACCACGGCCGCCAGACCAATCCAGGTACCAGGAAGGACGAAGGGAAACCCGCACCGAAGAAGTCCGATCCGCTTTACCTCCTGGTAAACCAGTTCCCGCTATGCTGGCGTTGTGGATATCCTGACCACGACCGCAGGACTTGCCAGCGGCCCGCGCTGACCTTTTGCTCCAGGTGTGGACGAGTGGGAACCCGTTCGGACCAATGTAGGTGTCCGCCGAAGAGAACGACGGAAACACGGCCAGTACTTCCACGCTCCAGGGACCAGGGAGTGCAATGCGACCTCATCCGGGTGATGGCCTCCGGTAGCCCAGGGTGGAATTTGGACAAATAGAAGGTTTTTTTTTTGTGTGTTTTATAAGTGAATAAAGATTTTGATTTTGACTTTTGATTTTGAAGTGGGGGGATGTAACGAAGCAATTCTTTGTTTAATTTTCGTTCCGCTGAATCGAAAGAATACTGACACATATGTATGTCGCGAGTATCTTTGGTCAACAGATGGGCGTGGTCAGGCTCAGCAGTGCTGGCGGGTATAAATTCGCGTGCGTAATTAGGTCAAAGGGAAGTCGTTGAAGCGACAGTGTGACCGCGAGACCACCGATCCGACACCGCCGAAGAAGTAAGTAAGTGGTTCCGCATGAGCAAGGTATTAGGGTAAGACCATATATTTTCTCTTTGCTGGTATTATTGTATTATTCGCCTCCATTCTTCCTCACCTTTTCCTATCCTGCATTGCTCAAGGCCCTCGAGGTTGCGTAGTAGCTTGAAACGGCCTACATAACTTTAGGGGTCTTAGAGTGTGCAAGGGTGTGTATGTTAGCTTGAAACGGCACATCATGCACCCTTGTATCGTTCCTACCAGCCGCCCGAATTCCTCAGGATTGTGTAGTAGCTTGAAACGGCCTGCATGACCCTTTGGATTTCAGGGTATACAGGGATGTGTGTGCTAGCTTGAAACGGCGCATTATGCATCTCCATATCCTTCCTACCATCCGACTGCCCGAATTCCTCAGGATTGTGTAGTAGCTTGAAACGGCCTGCAGGACCCTTTGGATTTCTGGGTATACAGGGATGTGTGTGCTAGCTTGAAACGGCGCATTATGCATCCTTGTATCCTTCCTACCGACCGACTGTCCGAATTCCTCAGGATTGTGTAGTAGCTTGAAACGGCCTGCATGACCCTTTGGATTTCTGGGTATACAGGGATGTATATGCTAGCTTGAAACGGCGCATCATGCATCCTTGTATCCTTCCTACCGACCGACCGCCCAAGTTCCTTAGAGTTGTGTAGTAGCTTGAAATCGCCTGCATGACTCTCCGGAGTTCGAGATATACAGGGATGTATATGCTAGCTTGAAACGGCGTATCATGCATCCCTGCAGAATCCTTACAGTATCTTCACCTACCAATCCCCGTAATTATGCCAGCAGGTTTTAGGATCATTTATTTACAATTGTCGTATATTTTGCCCATGTTAAACCTACCGCTTGTTATTACTGTAGATTGCTTTTTATCTATTTTCCGCACGCACTTTCGCTTCATCCCGGCTTCCACCGCATGATTCCGCATTTAACTTTTCTTACATTACCATTTTCACTCATTCCGTAGATTTCTAAGGGTTCGTACCCAGGTACCGTTTTAAATGCATGTTACATCTCGCTTCTGCTTCTGCACCGTTTGCTCACCCTTTCACCCTGCATACCATCAGCATGTAGAAAATTCACCGAATATAGGTTTTATTATTATTATTATTGTGTGTTTTATTTTCCTGGATAACATCTTGACATACCTACTCAGAGACAGAGGACTACTTCGACTTCTACGAACATCCGAACCCTGGACATAACCTTCTCTGATTGTAGCTCCCGGACCCTTGTGGGATACCGCCCACAGGTACCGAGTGTCCTCAACACTATAAACTAGAGGTGGCGCCCGAGGTCTCTATTTTCGGAGGAGAGGTTAGCAACAAATGGAGACACTGAGGGAACGGACGTCACATGCTGTACAGATCTTTGAATGGATGAGATCGGTGGGTCTGGAGGTAGCCATCCAAAAGACTGAACTCCTTATTCTCCAGGGTCCTAGGAAGAGAGCCGAATTTCAAATTAACCTCGAGGGAGGTTCAATAAAACCTGCGACTAATATTAAGTACCTCGGATTTCTTTTCGATGGAAGATTATCCTTCACTGCACATGTGGGTTACTGTATACAGAAAGCCAACAGTAAAGTGGAAACAGAGATGTATTCAGGCTCCAGAAATATAAAAACCAGCTCATAAGCGTGCAGAGAAGGGGCTTACTGAGGGTTATCTCAGCATATAGAATGGTCTCAGCAGACGCGGCCCAGGTTATATCGGGTTTCCCCCCGCTCGACCTCATAGCTGCGGAAAATTGTCTTCTGTTCGAGATTGGCACGAGGCTGCCTGGAAATAGAAGGATGACCAGAAGAAAGACGGTTGAGGAATGGCAGCGGAGGTGGACTGAAGGTAATGAGACTGCCTTGTGGACTCGCAGACTCATCAAGAATGTGCAGTAGTGGATAGAATGCAAACACATCACGACGAATTACTATTTTACACAATTTCTCACTGGACATGGATCTTTTGGTACATTCACGAAAAGAATGGGTAAGACGGAAACGGACCTATGTCATGTATGCGAAGTCTGTGACAGCCCTGAGCACCTATACGGGGATTGTAACAGATGGAGTACAGAGCGCAGCGAGGTAGCATCACAAATCGGTGAGATCGACGAGCTGAGAGATATCATGCTTGAGCATGCCGGGAAATGGAATATTATGTACGCCTTCCTCAGCAGAATAATAGAGAAGAAAAAAATTGAAGACAGAAATAGAGAAAGCGAAAATTAAGGGCTAGTAGTTTTTTCTCCTGATTATCCCTGAAGCCATGGGCGACGTTTTTTTACCGGGGATGAATATCAGCTTGTAAGGTAGGGGTTTTGCGTGTGTTTGTTTTTGTCGGTCGGCAACACCATCTAGCCATCCCGAAAATTAGTTTACTCAGCTCTTTCTCTGAAATGTGCGAGAGACTTTTGGTCGGAAGACTCTGTTCATTCATGTACAAATTCAAAATGTTTTCTGCTAGACAACATGGTTACCTTGAAAATAGAAATACTACTACAGCAATGTTTGAATTGGTTTGTGAAATTGTTGATGCTTTGGAGAATGATGAGGTTCCTATTGGGCTTTTTTGGATTTGTCTAAGGCTTTTGACAGCGTAGATCATGAACTCTTTTTGAGTAAACTCTCTATTTGTGGCATACGCGACTGCCATCTAGAGTGGTTTAAAAGCTATTTGTCCAATAGAGTTCAGAGGGTTTGCATTGATAATGGAGATCAGATTTTTACGTCAAGACATAAAACCAGCAATGTGGTAGTCTGTCAAGGAAGCATTCTGGGACCATTTTTGTTTCTGGTTTACATCAATGATCTTGACCTATTGGTGTTTGTTGAAGATGCAAGTGCCTTGTTACACAGTAAAGATCTCAATTCGAGTATGAGACGGGTTCAGTCAGTCTTCAATTCAGTACAGCAGTATTGTGATCAAAATGAGTAAACACTTAATGTCGGTAAAACTGAGTGCGTGATTTTTGGAACTATTCAGTCAAAGAATATATATCCTCAATCAATAATTTTGGATAACACTCCAGTTAGATTTTCAACATCTACGAAATTTATTGGAGTTTCGTTAGACTGTCATCTTAAATGGGTTGACCATGTGGATCTGGTCAGCAAAAGACTGAATCAAGTGCTGTACATGATCAGAGTTTTGTCTCAGAGCGTGGGTGTGGAACTCCTGAAGACAATCTACTACACTAATTTCGTTTCGATTCTCAGGTATGGGCTTGTTGTATGGGGTGAAAGCAGCGATATAAATAAATTATTTATTTTGCAAAAATTTGCTTTGAGGGGAATTATTGGTTTGGATTACGAAGAATCGTGTAGAGGTTATTTAAGAAATAATTCCATGCTTACCCTTCCGGGACTGTGTGTATTGGAGTGTCTATTGTTCTTGAGAAAACATCCTGAATATTTTGATGATCTGTTGAATAAATACAATACAAGGCGAAAAATTCCATATCACTTTCCAAGGCATTCCTTGACACTTATTGAAAAGAAGAAAAGAAGATGTGCATAAAGCTGTTTAACATAATGCCCAAAAACCTTATCATCTTATCTGATATAAAAAATTTGAATCTGAATTAACCGATCTCATTGTGAAAATTGAACCATATTCGATCAAGGAATTCATGGAATATCCTTTCAAACATAGTTAAGTCTGTTGTATTTTCGACGTTTTTCTCTCTTCCTTTGTATATACACTGATTATGGGAATAAAGTAATGTTAATGTTTATGTTTATGTTCATATCCCACGACACGGGTCGTGGTTGTTGCAGATTTTTTCCACACCCGAAAAAAAAAAAAGATGAGGTGAGGTTGAGTCAGGTTAGGTTCCCAGGGGAGTTAGTGCTGGTCTCCTACTGAGCGGGTCCTCAGGTGGCGGATAGAGGGACGTTCGCTAGCTTCGGCCAGAGGATAGGTGGGAAATAAAATACCACCCCCAGACCAAAACCAGCGAGCAATTCCAATAGGTGATGCGTCTGCCTCAAATTGAGCGGCTTATCCTTGAGGTGACAGGTGTATCTGTTCCGGAGCGGGCGGTACCTGTAACAAAAAAAAGAAGAAACAGGACAGATACAACGGCAACGATTTGGCATAGATCAGGATGGAGATGTGTGCCTAGCACTGCTCCAAATCTTCACATATATATGAAAATGAACAAAAGCAAATAAATGTTTCGGTGCAGGAGAGGGACACCCCAGTACTGGTCGGGGGCGGTGGTCAGGTAGGCCAAACTCGACCGATATCCAGCTACTGTGAGACGTCTTCGGTGATCGACCAGGCTGAGGCGGCTACTTGTGCTACTGGAAGCAAGGAAGGAGATCTGGGTATAGATAAACCAGAAAATTATGTACAGACAACTACTTCTTCCAGGATTGCAGAGAAGGAAAGAAGCAGAGAAGTATGGTTCACTCCTGAAACGAGTATTTTCTAGGAGTGTAACAAAATTCAGAGGGCACCGCCAGAGAAAGTGAAATCTACTTCTGCACAGACCACCCTGCAGGACGTACATGATAGTTCGCAGGAACGAACAAACGATGAGGAAGAGCGAAAGGCGGAGGGTGAAAAATCTACACCGTCGGAAAACGATGAAGAAAGAAGGAAGAGAAAGAGGAAGAAAAGGGGACCCCCCCCCAAAAAAGACTGAAAAAGAAGATGCAGTATACTGCGAAATCTTGTGAAGAAAATACGAGAAAACGCATCAGAATTAAATGATTTCTGTCAGGCGAATAGAAATGTACATGTGCCCGTGAAAATGCAGCCTAAACTCTGATGATGCAGGTAGGAGAACTTATGCGTTGCTCTAGGTGGATAAATGCCGACCAAGAAACCAAAGACACGGAGAACTTCAAAGAAATGAGGAGCCTGCAGCAAAGAGTGGAGGAAATGAAAGCCGAAAGAGACAACCTGGCTTAAAAGAAAGACGTCTTGCACGGCAAAAGTAGGAAGGATAAAAAGGTTTGAAAGGAGTAATTCTAGCAGCCACATAACAGATCTCAGAGAATCTAGGGGCATGTGCACCCAAACAGAGATTTCAGATGAAATAAAGGCGGAAATGGATAGATTGGTCATGCTAGAGAGAATTGGAAAGGTCTGTTTCTGAAGAACACCTACAGAAGGTCATTGAAGAGGAGTGGCCGCAGGAGATATATCGGACGAAAATTTCACCGGAACCTGATGGAAAAGACATAGCCGTGATAGCAGATCTCGTAAGATATCGGGATAACAGACTCATCACTCGACTGGTTGAGACATCACAAGTGGCGACAAAATACATTGAAGAGGGGAAAGTCGTAGAAGGAAAAATTATTAAAATGAAAATTGGAGGGACGATACAAATAGGAGACAATGAAATCAGCGAGGAAAGATACGTAAATTTCGCTGGTGCCAACATGGACATAACGGAGGAAAAGCAGTTACTGAAACTTGGATACGAATAACGGAAAGAGTGCGAACAACTATACGGAAATAGGATTCATATAGCTTACATGGATAAAAACACAGCTAGAAGAGCAAGAATGATCCTGGAGTGTGCATTTTGAGACTTCAATGGAGAATTAACCTGGCATAGAACCGGAAAGAAGGTAACATCCAGCCGAGGTGACTCCAACCGAAATGAAGCGGTTATAGTGGAAACGGCCGAACAATCATATGCTGATATCCTGAAGTGGGCGAAGGTGAGCATGGGCGGCGCGAAAGAAGCTGAAGCCATCCGAAATCCTACTAAAACAAGAAACGGTCATTTAAAACTAACAATTGATAAGAAGATGGGAAAAGCAGAAGATGTTTCCATCCCTCACGTTTGGACAGCACCTTGGCGTGGTGTGAGGGCTTAACCTGCGATGACTCTTTGGAGCTATGTCGGGAAGGGTTACCCATGCCGAACAGGTCCTAAGAGGAGCAGCGAAAACTAAGACTGTCCACTCCCTATGGTAAGGCCAGTCCCAGCCTTCACCATTTCCCTTAAGAAACCTTACTCACCTGTGTTCCCCCCTCCGACGCTATTAGGTTAACCGAGGGCTAGGAGGTATCCTCATACTTACCATACCTTTCCTATCATTCCTTCACCATTATGGCTCAAACGATGATGAACTTGGCTCGGATTTGGATAGAGATGTGTGCTTGCACTGCTCTTTTTCCCGCAAATATGGAAAGCTCTACAAATGAAAAAACTGTTACGGTGCAAGGGAGGGAGACCCTAGTACCGGTCGGGGGCGGTGGTAAAGCAGGCCTAGCCCGACCGAGATCTGACTACTGCGGGGTGTTACCGGTGGAAAGCCAGGCTGGTACACCTTTAAATGTTTCTGGCCCAGTGAAAGAGGATCTCTCAGAGGATGAAACATTCAAGAAATGCACCAAAATTCAAAGGACTCCACCTACGGTGAAAGAAAAAGTTCCTGCCGCTGATGTAAAAAGCCCGGATAGAAGAGCTTCGATTTCTGGCATAGAGGACATTCTTATGACCCCTACCGGAAATGAAAAGATGATGACTCAAAATACAGTGGTCCCCGACTATCTACGAAAAAAGTACCATAGTCACAGGGTATACCCTACATGAGCTTGGAGACTCCGACTTAGTGGTAGTGCTGTCTCGGGAAGACCTGAGCATGGAAGATAGTCGACACAAAAGATTAGCCAAAAGATTTCCCGAAATTAAAGATCTGAGCGAAAATAACTCTCTCGGGTGCATTGTACAGGAAACAATCATCAAAAAGGGTGAGAATACAAGGAGGACAAACAGATATATTTATAAGTCACCTATTGAGAAATATACAGAGTGGGAGATCTTCAGAGCATTGAGGAAAATTGCGGAGGACATTGAGAAAGAAAATAGAACCGACATCGTACTTCACGGATATAGTGGAATTGGCCAAGTTCCATTAAGAAAAGTAGTTGAACTGGCATTCCGAGAAACAGCATGTAGGGTTAAAATATGCACCCCACAAGAAGAGAAAGAGGAACCTAAACCAAAAATAAGGAGCACTTATGCACTGGTTGTGGAAGGTGGAGAGAGATATAATGAAGTCATAAAGAAAATCAAAAGTAACTTGAGTAACAAAGTGGTGAAAGAAAGTGTCAAGGGAATTAGAACGACGAGGGATGGAAAGGTGCTGATAGAGACGGAAAAGGATAATAATGCCATTGGGGAGATAAAAGAAGCTATTGAAAGGGATAATGCAGGTTGGAAGATCAGACAATATGGAGATATAATTAATAAAAAAGAAACGCTTTTCATCAGAGAAATGGACCCTACTATAACTCAAGTCGATATTGTAGAAGCACTAAAAGAGACACTCAAAGTCAGGGAACTGGATGTTATTGTTAGCGAGCCCAGGCAGGGTATGCGAAATACGCTGTCTGTAACTGTAAAAATAGACGCTAAATATGCAAACCAATTGACTACCGACAAAATTAGAATTGGTATGAACGATTGTAGAGTTGAGTCGAAAATAAATATTGATAGATGCTACAGATGTCTGGGACTGGGACATACCGCGAGGTCCTGCAGGGATACAGACAGATCCAACTGCTGTATCAAATGCGGAAAAGAGGGGCATAAGTCCAAAGAATGTAAAAACGAGGAAGAATGTCTGGCATGCAAAAAAAAGGGACATCAACTGGGTTCGGGAAGGTGTGCCGAATTTAAGAAACAACTAAACATGGCCAGAAAATTAAAAACAGCTAAAATCCAAATGGAAGCAAATCCGGAGGAGAAAACAAAGAGCGAAACGGCTGTGATACTCACGAGTGCTAGGTAATACGTAAAAAGGCCTATTTATTCTGCTTGTCTATTTTATCTATACAGGGAGGATATATAATATACACTTGTTTATCGTTTTAATTTTAGAGGTTTTTTCCTATACAGCTTTTATCTATACACTTCACATATTTGTACATATATTTTTATATAATTTAAATTGGTGCAATGCTCAGAATCCTGCAACTTAATTTGGGAAGAGCTAGGTTGGCTCACGATATGGCATGGGCAGACGCAGTCAAAAGAGGGGTGGACATAATGATGATTTCGGAGCCTTATAGAAAGATATGCTCCAGCGACGGCTGGTGCATGGATAGAAAAGGAAATGTCTCTGTCAGGTTGTGTCATGTAGATCTGGAGGTGGATCAGATTAAGCCAGAGAATGACTACGTCTACTTGTCCCTGTATGGGCTGCATATGTACGCAGTATACATATCGCCTAACATAAGTCTTGATAATTTCAAGAAAATAATAGACAGAGTGTTTGAAAAAGCCGCCAGAAACCCAGAAGCTTCGGTCATTTTAGGAGACGTTAACGCCAAATCTCAGATTTGGGGTTCACCACAAGCAGACGAAAGAGGAAGATACATAGAGGAGTGGATGGCACAGATGAATTGGAACTCTGCAAATAACGGAACGCACACCTTTGAGAGAGGCACGACGAAAAGTCACATAGACGTGACACTTGCGTCGGAAAAGGTACTGAGGAGAATGACAGAGTGGAACATTCTGCACGAAAACCCGTACACTCATCATGGCCATATTCTAATAGAAATAAAAATCAAAAGAGCCGCACAAGTGGGCAGAGAAGGACCATTAAGACAGGTATTGAGAGCCAGAAACTTTCTATCAATCTTGAGGGAAAACAGCTGAGAGGAGGTGGACTTATACAAGAAAATAGTTAGGGCCTATAATGAGTCGGTAACTAAGGCACCAAAAATAGCAGCCAGCATGCCCTACTGGTGGAATGAGGAGATAGAGGAGTGCAGAAGAGGGTACATCCAACAAAGAAGAAAATATTCCACAATAAAAATGAAAGAAAGTGAAGAGGCAAAGCGGGTTAAAGATCAGATGGAGGAGGGAAGGAGGAATATGAAGACGATGATAGGCAGAGCAAAAAAAGGGCACTGGAATAGGCTGCTTGAGGAGCTGGAGAACGATATATGGGGACAAGGTTACCGCATAGTAACAAACCATCTAAGGAGCGGTGGGCTTCGCCATAAATTCCCTAAAAAGAAGAGGAGGGCCATCTTACGAGAGCTGTTTCCTGCGACAGACATAAGAATTTCAAGAACGAGAGGAATAGTAGAGGAGCCTGAACCTTTTACCGAACGAGAACTAAAGACGGCCGTTAGATCAATGAAGACTGGCAAAGCACCAGGGCCAGACGGAGTCACCGTAGAGGCAGTAAAGCTAGCTTTCGAAATCTTACCGGGCGAAATGCTGCAAATGTATAATTAACTTCTCAGGAAGCATTACTTTCCGAAATGTTGGAAAATATCAAGGGTTGTGCTACTGCCAAAAAAAAAGAAAGATCAGAATCAGGCATCTTCGTTCAGGCCAATATGCCTTCTAAATACGATGGGAAAAGTATACGAGAGGCTTATAATGAACAGGCTGGAAAAGGAACTAGAGGAGAGTGAGGCTATATCCGAAAACCAGCACGGCTTTCGGAAAAAGAAATCGACAACTACAGCAATGATCTCCCTGAAAAATATAGTTAAATCATCCACGAGAAAATGGGTAGTTATAATAACTATTGACGTTAAAAATGCTTTCAATACGGCCAGTTGGAAACACATCTTGGAAACCTTACGTGAAAGAGGAATAAGTGGATATTTGATCAAGTGTGTAGAATCATACTTCTCTCAACGGTTTATAAAGTCTGGTATGATAAGACATGAATGTACGAGAGGAGTGCCACAGGGATCGATTAAAGGACCGGCATTGTGGAATGTCAAATATGATGGAGTCTTGCGACTACCGTACGGGGAGGGCGTGACAGCCCTTGCCTACGCGGATGACCTGCTCTTTGTGGTGGATGGAGAAAGTGAGGGAGAGGTAAAGATAAAGGCGGAAAGAACAATAAACCTGGTCGTGACGTGGATGGAGGGAAGATGTCTGGAGATTGCAGCCCACAATACAGAGATGCTGGTGGTGAGGGGGCCAAGAAACGTGGAGAGTTTCAGGCTGAACATCGACGGAGAAGAGGTGAAACCGTCCAAGGAATTGAAATACTTGGGAGTGATATTTCAGAGGAACCTGAGCTTCTCCAAACATATAAATTATGCAGTAGAAAAGACATCAGAAAAACTAGCAGCAATGTCCCGGCTGATGCCGAACTTTGGAAGACCAAGCTATATCAAGAGGAGAATACTGTGCGGGGTCGCGCACAGTATATTGCTATACGCGGCTCCAGTGTGGAGAGAAGTCCTAAAACAAAAGAAACAGCTAGACCAGATTACATCTATACAGAGGAGAAGCTTGCTGAGGGTGGCCTCGGCGTATAGAACGGTGTCCGCGGAGGCCGTTCAGGTAATTGCCGGTTTCCCGCCCATAGAATTGATGGTGGGTGAAAGGTGCTTTCTCCACACTGTCGGTTCAAGATTGGCGGGAAATAGAAGAATGGCGAGGAAGAAAACGATGCAAAAATGGCAGCTTAAATGGAAGGGAGTGCGTGATAAGGCTGCGTGGACGAAAAGGCTAATACCGAGAATTGAGCCATGGATTGAGTGCAATCACAGAGTTACAGGATATTTCTTGACGCAGTTCCTTTCAGGGCATGGTTCTTTCGGCTCCTTTACACGGAGAATAGGGAAAACACCGACTGACTTGTGTGGAGAGTGTGGGGTGGAGGACGACCCAGAACATGTATTTATGACATGTAGTAGATGGGACAGCGAAAGGAAAGAGCTTATCGATAGGCTGGGATTTCTACCAAAGACTGAGGAAATAATTCCTAAAATGCTGCAGAACAGAGGAACATGGCAGACTATCTATGATTACATCGTAGACATAATGGGAAAGAAGGAGAGACAAGACAGAGAGGAGCAGGAGAGAGCCGTAGCGAATGTCTGACGAGAAATGAAAGGCTCAAACATTGTAGAAAGAATGAAAGAAGGATAGAAAGAGAGAATGGAGGAAAGAAGAAAAGAAACAAGAGCATACCGGGTTACGCTCCTGATGTACGGGCTTGGAGCCTATTTCCAGGAGGCGAAGATACCCGGGGAAAGAGGAGGGTGGTTTAGTGGGTGCAAGTCCCACACAAATCCGTAGCACATAAAAGACGTCCATCTTCTTACGGCCCGCTGCGGAGAAGGCATTAGCTTCCCCCTTCCTCAGGGCCAAAAAAAAAAAAAAAAAGGTTATGTTCCCATGGGAGTTAGTGCTGGTCTCCTACTGGGCGGGTCGTCAGGTAGCGGATAGAGGGACGTTCGGCGGCTTCGGCCAGAGGATTGATGGGAAATAAAATACTACCCCCGGACCAAAACCAGCAAGCAATTCCTCCAGTAGAGGCGTCTGTCTTGTATCAAGCGGCTTATCCTGGAGGTGACGGGTGTGTTTGTTCCGGAGCGGGCGGCACCTGAAACAGAGGAGATTGAACGTTGACGACTTGGCATGGACTAGGACTGGGGATGTGTGCTTGGCACTGCCCCAATAGTAGAATAAATATGAGCGAAGGATCTGATAACATGTTTACGGTGCAGGGGAGGGATGCCCCAGTAATGGCCGGGGGCGGTGGTGGAGCAGGCCAAGCCCGACCGAGATCGGACGACTGCGAGGTGAATTCGGTTGGCAACCAGGCCGATTCATCAAATACAACTACTGGAAAGTTGGTGAAGAAGAAATAGAAGAAGTACCGAGAGAGCGGAGAACTCTTCGAAAAGGCACAAAAGCTTAAACAAGCTAGAAAGATGGGGATGGATGAAGAACAGGAGGCCTTCAAGAAGTGTTTCGAACTGAAAAGAACTCTTCCAGGAAGAGGGTTCTCAGAAGGAACTACTAGCAGGGACGCAGAGAATATAGTACACGAGGAGGAAAAGAAATATAAGGTACACTCACCTACAAAAGTAGTGGAGATAGAAAGAGTGGTAATTACCTCGACCCCATGCAAAAGAGAGGAACAATGTCAACAAAGCCCAAAGTATTCCAGTGATAAAGAAGATGAGACAGAAGGGACATTCTTTGGCTGGCTGGTTAGAGGAACCAAGAGGAGAAGGGTAGAATTTCTAATAATGGAAATCAGTTTGGACGGCGGTAGGTACAACGCCCTGATGAAAATTAAGGAGGAGACGGTGGGAATGATGGAAAAGATCCTTAAAAACGAAAAAAAAAATCTCTGAAAAAACAGTACAGGATTTGGAAGAGATTAAGGAAAGATTAGCAGAGGAGATCGAAAAGACGGACAGTGTCATTATGCTTAGGGAAAACACTGAGAAAAAAACGCAGGCGAACACGGTGGAGATAAACGAATAAAACGATAAACTGGAGAGACAAAAGATAACGATCCAAGAAATTGAAGGTGACATAGTGGTAATGGCCACACTAGTTAAAATGAAAGAACTGAAATTCTTGAGACCCCTGGTAGGAGCCTCCAAGAAAATGGTTCAATATATAAGAGATGGAAGGATCAAGAGCGGACAAGTCATGGCTTACAGAACAGAGGGGTCGGTAATGATAGGGGAAGACCAGTTGAGGAACAAAAAGGATATCTTCTTCCTGGGACTAACTGAGGAAGAAAATAAAGACAAGCAAGCATATAGTCTATATGAGATGTGCCTTGAGCTGAAAAAAGCAATAAGAGGAGATAATCTACATATAGTGATGTAAAATGCTTTGAGCCCCATAGAAAAAAAGAAAATCATTGAATGTGTGTTATTCACGATTTCGATGGAGTGATAACTCTGCACGAGAAAACAGGCAGCAACGAGGGGAAAACTAACAGAGGGTGGAAAAAGGACAGAAATGAGGCAGTATTAATACAGGCCCAAGGAGCCCAAACCTATGCACAATTGGTTAGTAAAATAAAGAAGGACCTGAAAGGGGAGGTGGAGATAAAGGAAGGAATAAAACAAATAAGAAGTACAAGAGAGGGTCATCTACTTGTAGAGATGAAAGAAAGAAGTAGAGAGACAAAATATTAAGAAAGCTAAAAGAATACGTGACATCTGAAAAAATCATAAAACTAGGAGGACAGAAACGAAAGATATCGGCAAACATCTACGGGATCGACGTAGATATGAAAGAGAAAGAAGTGAAGGAGGAGATAACACAAGCTCTCAGAATACATAGAATGGCAGGAGAGGTAGAAATAAAAGCACTCAGACCTATGATTGGGGGCCGACAAGCGCCACCAGTCTTAGGGGAACCTGAAGTTATAAAAAAGTTAATAGACATAGAAATCGTGAAAATAGGACTGTCCAAGTGAGAAAGGGAAAAGGATTCGTTAAGTGCATAAGATGCTGGGAAATTGGGCACATGGCGAGAGTTTGCAAGAGCGCGGATAGAACAGCCCTCTGCAGGAACTGTGCAAAGGAGGGACACAAGGTGCAAGAATGCCAGAGCAGCCCCTACTGCCTGTGAGGAGGAGGGACATCGCACAGCCAGCGGGCGATGCAAAGGGAAGAAACCGAAGGAGATAGAATGAAGGTAAATAATTAAGGATGCGGAGGATCCACACACACACACCCAACCGAGCTTGAACCAGGACTTGTAGTAAGTGTTAATTCTGAAGGGCTATATACACCTAAAATATTAAGTGTTATTTACTATCTCAGGGGAACACATACATCCGGCGAAGTTTCAGGTTTGTACATGGTAAATTATTGTTTCGATAAGTATACCCATTTTATCGGACCACATACATCCGAAGAAATTTTAAATCTGTACATAATTGTGGTTGGTTTCTGTAAAATAGTTTTAGCCTATATATTTAATTTATTCTTTTATCTATACCTTTATGTGAAGAGTGATAGTCTAGTTAAAGCACAAGGACAAGGGGGAGTTCTTCAGATAAAATATATTCCGTATTCTACAGACAAACTTGGGTAGAGCTAGAGCGGCACATGACCTGGCATGGGCGGTGGCCAAACAAAATAATGTAGATGTGTTGGTGATTTCAGAGCCAAATGAGGAAATGAGTAAAACGAAAAAATGGCTTGCAGATAAGAATCCAGATATTGCAATTATATTTCGGAATAAAAGTATGGAAGTCGGGTACTTGAAAATAAAACTAAGTTATGTCCGTGCAAAGATGAACGGAATATATTTTTATGCGACTTATTTATCACCGAATATACCGATAGCAAAATTCTACAGAAAGGTAGATGAAATATTTGAAGACATTTCAAGTAGAAAGGAAAAGTCCGTATTTCTAGGAGATATCAACGCCAAGTCAGAATACTGGGGCTCGCCGATTGAAGATCTAAGAGGAGCTCACGTAGGACGGTGGATGGACCAACTTTCATGGACATCGGCAAACTCGGGACATCCTACTTTCTGTAGGGGAAATTCTAGTTCACATATAGATGTGACTATAGCCGCGGAGAGAATGTGTTAAAAAATTGCGGACTGGCGAATAAAGAATGAAAACTCATTTACATGGCACGGACATATCTATTTCACTAAAGAAAGTTTTATGCTTCTATTAAAAACATAAAGAGGGAACAGAAGAGCTTATAAAAGTCGAAGAAAGGTCAATATGAGAAGAGATATATTTGAACAAAACCTAAATACATCTGAAGGAAACTTTTATGAGAACATATGCTCAGCGTACAAACAAGCTATGAGAACAACGAACACAAAAGTCTAAACTACCCCATATTGGTGGACTACAGAAATAGAAGAAATGCGAAGGTGTCATATAAAAAACCGTCGACAATTCCAGAGAACAATGAAAAGAGATCCAAGGCAGATAACGCAACTTGAGTCAAAAAGGGAAGAAATGAAATGCTAGAAGAGAGAGCTCAAAAAGATGATAAGGAAAGCCAAGAGTATACAGTGGAAAACCCTACTTGAAGAACCAGAGGAGGATATCTGGGGACAGGGCTACAAAATAGTAACATCATATTGGAGAGGTAGTCCTCTTCCATACACTTCACCTCAAGAAAAAACAAAGACAATTCCAAAAGAACTGTTCCCGACAACAGGGAGTCCCCTTCAAGAAAGCGACAAATGAAATCTTATAGTGGAGGATTTTACCCGAACAGAATTGTCAGCGGTGATAAAATCCATGAAGAAAAAAAAGGGTCCAGGCCCAGACAAAATTACAGGAGAGGCAATAAAGATAGCGCATCAAAAATGTCCGGAAATGATGTTGAATTATAACAACGACCTTCTGAGAAGAACATACAGTCCACAGGTCTGGAAAACAGCCACAGTTGTGCTCATCTCCAAGATGGGGAAAGATCTGATATAACCCTCATTGTATAGGCCGATGTGCCTTCTTAGTATAGTAGCGAAGGTATATGAGAAGCTACTGGTAAACAGATTGAACGAGGAGATCGAAGATAAGGACGCCCTTTCGAACAGTCAACACGGGTTTAGAGCAAAAAGATCTACAACAACGGCCATTCTTAGTCTCGAAAGCAGGATACAGTCGTCAACGCAACGCTGGTGCATATAAGTTACTATCGATGTGAGAAATGCATTCAATACCGTGAGATGGAAAACTATCATCAAGGCTTTGAAAGGAAAAAGAATAAGTGATTATCTAGTGAAGGTGATGAAAGCATATTTTCGGAATAGATTTGTTAAAATTGGTGAAGTACTGCACAGATGTACGATGGGCGTAGTACAGGAATCCATAGTTGTTCCACCCCTATGGAACGTAACCTATGATGGGGTGTTGAGGTTGCCTTACGAGAATGGAGTGGAAACAGTCGCATACGCCGATGACCTTCTTCTTATGCTACAGGCGGAAAATCGAGGGAAAGCAGAACGGAAAATAAAAAATGCGTTTGAATTAGTGGATAAATGGATGAGGAAAATGAACTTCAAATAGCGGCACACAAAACTGAGATGTTGGTAATTAGGGGGCCCAAAAAAAAACGAGGAATCTTGAAGGTTAAATGAAGGATACTGAGATAAGCGAACGGGGAAAGGGAAATAAAATACCTAGGGGTGATATTACAGGAAAACTAAAATTTCGCTGGACACGTACAGTACATAATGAAGAAGACGAATGAGGAGTTTGATAGTTTGAGAAAGATAATGCCAAACATTGGCGGACTGAGCTACTATGAACGAAGAATCTTAAGTTTCCTGACTCATGGGACTATATCATATGCAGCACCAGTGTGGAGAGATATCCTCAAAATAGAGAAACACGGAAAAAAATTCAATCTCACTACAGAGGAAAACATTATTGAGGGTTTGCTCAGCTTACCGTACAGTGTCGGCCGAGGCGGCCCAGACAGTGACCAGATATCTGCCAATCGACATAATGGTCGGCGAGATATGCTTCCTATATACTATCGGCAGCAGGCTGGCAGAACAGCCTAACGGCCGACTGCGTAAACACAATAACTTCCGAAAGAAACGACTAAGAAACTCGATATTTGTAGAGAAGGTTTGAAACTTAATTACGAAGGCCGAATTCGTGAATAGGTAAAATCCACCAAATGATTCCGCAGATATACCCATTCAAAATTTAGTTTTTTCAATATTTCCAAGAATACACATCAGATCGAATTGAAATCCAGTACTTCATCGAAAAATTACAGTTCGAAGGTTCATTCAGAATTAAATGAGGATGATGTGATAAGAAAATCACAGAATTTTTTTTTTCGAATTGTTCTGATGACAAGATTTTCACGAAATTTTGCATAAAGTTGTCTTTCAGCATCTTCAAACTAGCTGCGAAGTTTTATCAGGAGTGAATCAGTATTTCTCGAGTTATACCAAAAAAAACAACGATATCGAGAAGAAAACCTCGAAATTTGACATATTGTTTCCCGATATCTCCAAAACTTATCATCGAATCATAGTGGAATTTGGTACACTGCTGTGAAATATGAAGCTCAAAGTGTAAGTCTAAGTTTTTTTGAGATATAATGAATGGTCTCCGTAAAAAAAAATTTTTGGAAAAATTTATTATTTTTGAATTTACTTACGATATGATCCTGACGGAATTTGGCTCAAAGTTGGGCGTCGGTATACTTCAACTAACTGCCAAGTTTGAATCCAATCGCTCAAGTAGTTTCTGAAATAAAAAATAAATAACTTCAAAATTTCAAGTGCATATAACTCCGAAACTATTTGACCGATTTGCCTTGAACTTAACCGCGGCATTCTGATGCGCGACATCCAAAATCACAGACATTTGGACGAGACGATAGCACGCTGTTTCCCTAGAACATGCGCGCAAAAAGGTTTGGTTAGGCTCGGTTAGGTTAGGTTAGGTTAGGTTTGCTCACGTGGACAGCACCTTGTCGTGGTATGAGGGCTTAAGTATATGCTATGACTCTTGGGAGCTATGTCGGAAAGGGCCACCCATATCGAACAGGTCCTAAGAAGAGCAGCAAATACTAAGACTGTCCAATCCTTATGACAAGACCAAAACCCATTCTTGCCATTCCTTGAACCCAAAAAGCGGCAGAAATGTCTTTTCCATTTCCCCATCACCCTCCCCCCCACCGCTATTAGGTTAACCGAGGGCTAGGGGGGTTTTCCAATTTTTCAACCCTTTCCCTGGACGGATACTTAGTGACGACTTTGGCAGCTCGAATGACCGGAGGATGTGTGCTGGGCACTGCCTCCGAAACCACTCAAATAAATATAAAAGGACGAAAGAAAACTGTTAAACTTACGGGACAGGGGGTCGGATACCCAGAACCGGTAGGGTGTGGTACTGATGAAACAGGCTCCCCCGACCATCATCTAACGAATGTTTCAAAAAATGCGAAGAGGAAGAGATCCTTAAAAGATGTGGAGATGGAAAGTAAGGCGTTCAGAAGATCGAGCAAGATCGAACGAACCCTCCCTGAGAGATCTAAGACAGCAAAGGAAACAGAGGCGGAACCTGAGAACATTGAAGCGGATAAATCATCGGAGATTGAGGAAGAAAAAACGGGAGAAGAAACCCTATCAGAAGGAGCACTGACCAGTACACCTGTTAGAGATGAAAACGAGCAGGAGTCATTTTTCACGTGGCTATCTAAACCGGGAAATAGAAAGAAGATGGAAGTATCGATGAATGTGAGCATAGACGCAGGAGGATACCGAAAAATGAAGGCAACCATGGAAGAGGTTGTATCCGATTTAATTACCGTGCTGAATGTGGAGAATGGATGCAATGAAATAGTATCTGAAATGGTGAAGGGAATAAAGGGTAAAATAGAAATGGAAATGGAAGAGCTGGAAACGGGACTCAGCTATAGAGACACCAAAGATGTAGGAATTCAAGCGGACCAAGAGGACATATAAACGAATATATCGATCAACACAATAAGATCAAGAATGCAAGAAGACATGAATACCGAAATCCTACAACATCTGGTGAGTATAGACTGACCAGAGGGAGCCTTTTTTTGGGAATGGACTCAAAGAATATAACAAGCGCTGAAGTGGAGAGAGACATATTGGTGATGGCTCCGCATGGCGAGTTTCAGGATATCCGCTTACTGAAGCAACTATTGGGAACATCCAGAAAGATGTACAAATATGTCAAACTGGGCAAGATTAAAGATCAAGAAATAATAAAACACACAATGGAGGGAATAGCTCATATAAACGGAGAGGAAGTAATGGAAAATAACGCCATATACCTAGGCGGTTTACCCAGCGTTAAAGAAGGAGAAGGTGAGCAGATGAAAGGAATATACGAAATATGTAAGAAAATAAAGAAGGATAAAAACGAAGAAGACAGTCGAACTGTTCACGAAGTAATTCTTAATAAACTTACGGCAGAGGTTAAAAGAAAAATTCTGGAAATTGGCTTTGATGGCTACTATGAGAAGTGACCCTTCATGAGAGGACGGTAAGGGTGAATAAAGAAAGAATCGGTAGGAGAGGTTTCTCTTCAGAGGCCGTACTGGTGGAAAGACCAGAGTACATGACTTACGCACAGATGGTAACCAACCTGAAAAAAATCTAAATGAAGATGCGGATATAAAGAATAGCGTTCGAAACCTGAGGGAAACGAGAGAAGGGAATTTGCTCGTGGAAAAAGATAAAGGTAGCAATGCAGGCGAGATGGTTTATCAGAAAATAAGAACCAGCACACATACAGGAAAAGTGAGAAGACTATCAGAAGAATCAGCGAAAAAGGCAGCGAATGTCTTCGGAATTGATATAGACATCGGAGGGGCAGAAGTTGAGGAAAAACTGAAAGAAGTTTTAAAAATGGACAAATCGGACCCAGAAGTGCAAATAAAGGCAATAAGGCCGATGATAGCAGGAAGACAGGCGGCCACAATAATAGCAAAGCCAGAAACGATAAAAAAAACTGGTGAAAATAGGGGACATAAGAATAGGCTTATCTCAAGTTAAGTAGGAGAAAGAAAGGAAATAATTAAGTGTAACAGATGCTGGCTAGAGGGGCACATTGCAAAGGACTGCAGGGGACAGGACAGAAGCGCTATATGCAGAAACTGTACCGAGGAGGGACACAAGGTCCAAACATGTAGAAAGAAACCTTTCTGCATGATATGTAACGCAGTGGGGCATAAAACAGGGAGTGGCAGATGCAAAACACACGCTGAGAGAATGAGAGACACACAAAATGGAGCTCCACGAAATTGAAAGATATGGTACGGAGCGAGCCAAGTTGATTATGTTGGCCGTGTACCAGGGGACCATCAACACCCTTCTGTTCATAGTTTCAATATGGCACATGTTGAACTTTCATTTTAGGGGGCCATGCGCATCTGATGTCTTTTTAAAATTGTAGATAGTAATTCATTTTTTTAGAAGGCCCTATACACCGAAGAATCTGTATGTAGTAAGTAATTATATTATTTATTTATTTGGAAAGCAAAGTGCTGGTTATGAGTCCGGGAAGTCCTATCAATCAAGATGTTGCGTCTGTTGTAGCTAAATTTAGGGAGAGCTAGGACACCCCACGATATGGCATGGGCTCAGGCTATGAAAGAAGGCATAGACATAATGATAATCTCGGAGCCTAATAAAAAAATTTGCAGCGGAAAAGGATGCTATAAAGACAATAAAGGAGATGTTGCAATAGCATTCCTCAATGATGGCCTGGAAGTCGATACTGTTAAGAGTGAAGAAGGATATGTACATATAGCATTATACGGAGTACATATATACGCAATATATGTGTCCCCAAACATTTCAATGGAATTTTTCAAAAGAAGGATAGATAAAGTGTTCGCAAAGGCAGCAAAACACCCAAAAATATCAATTGTAGCAGGGGACATAAATGCGAAATCGCCGATCTGGGGGTCCACACGAGCAGATAGGCGAGGAGAATATGTAGAGGAGTGGCTCTCACAGCTTGCGTGGACCACGACTAACAGTGGAGAGCATACCTTTGAAAGAGAATGTTCTAAGAGCATTGATGTGGCCCTGTGCTCGGAATCTATAGCACGGAATACTAAGGGATGGCGCATTCGATACGAAAACCCCTACACACACTACGGGCAGATTACCTATGAATTAAAAACGACGAAAAAGAATTCAATACCCGAATATAATAGTCTATTTGAACGTCAGTCAATTTGCCGAAAGCCTGGAAGAGATAGTAGGGGAGGATACCGGAAACCTGTACTCAAAAACTGTAGAGATCTATAAGAAGTTCACGACGAAAAATTAAAAATCAAGAAAAGCACTGCCGTGAAGGCAGCAGCTTTTGCGCGCATGTCCAATATAGATGACCGCTTCGACAACGAATTTTAACATGCGCGCAAAAGCTGCTGCGTTCACGGCAGTGCTTTTCTAGATTTGTTCGATAAAGTACTGGATTTCTATTCGATCCAATCTGTATTTTTGAAAATATTGAGAAAATAGAATTTTGAATGGGTATATCTACGGAATCATTGGGTGGGTTTCACCCATTCACAAATTTACCTTCGTAATCAACCACCAAATCTTCTCTAGAAATATCGAGTTTCTTTGTCGTTCCTTCTGGAAGTTATTGTGTTTACGCACTTGGAAACTCGATATCCGTAGAGAAGATTTGGACCTTGATTAGGAAGGCCGAATTCATGAATGGGTAAAATCCACCCAATGATTCCGAAGATATACCCACTCAAAATTTTATTTTCCCAATATTTCCAAAACTACATATTAGATCGAATTGAATTCCAGTTCTCTATCGAAAAATGACAGTTTGAATATTGAATATTTGAAAAAAAAATTGAAATTTTTGTTTCAAATTGTTCTAATGACACTATCATTACGAAATTTCAAAAAATTTTGTCCATCAACATCTGACATTGTTACTTTCCAGGAAGATCCTAGGGACTCAGTCTCGATTCTGACGGCAAAAAAGTCGAAGAGAGTATGTTGTGAATCAATACAATACAATATCCCCTTTATTTCATAGTAAAAGCATAGATAAATAAGAGAAATACTGTTAAGTTGTCATGCCACATAGTTATACCAAAAAATCAGACAAACAATATGGTTCCAATTCTATTACAAAATCTCTCACTTTTCCCTTGAAATTTGAATTTGAAATTATTCAATCTTTTTATGTCATTAGGTAATCTATTAAAAATCTCAATACACATGTAAGAAGGATGTTTTTCGGTTAAAGATAATATTTGTATGGGATAGTGTAAATTTAACGATCTTATAGGGTAGTTACTTCTATATAGATGTGTGAGCTGAGAAAATATCCCTATTTTTGAAAAAGAAAATTGAGCACTCGAAGGTCGAAGGTAACAAGAGAAAATAGATATTCTAACCCAATAATAACCCATCAGTAGAAGAGTTGGGGGAGGTAATTGTGAGAACTGACATTTTTATTCCAGACGCCACGTAGTCAATCAATGAAAAATACAATAGATACAAGTTTTCATCAATGTCCCAATTGAAATTAAAAGAAATTCATGAATAAATTCTCCTGTACTTGTGTATAACCTTATCACTAGCTATCTACAGTCCAAATAAAATGCAAAGCATCAATTATAGAAGTAATAAACTGGGAGTAAATTCGTATCTCACCTCATTTTCGGTGGTGTGTTCCCGAATTTTCCTTCTAAATTGGCCCTTGTCATAGATTGGAATAACGGTTTAGACGATCACAATATTGAATATTTGAAAAAAAAATTTGAAATTTTTGTTTCAAATTGTTCTAATGCCACTAACATTACGAAATTTCAAACAATGTTGTCCATCAACATCTTCGAACTAGCTGCGAAGTTTCATCACGATGGAATCAGTATTTCTTGAGTTATACCGAAAAAAAATTTCAAAAAGCACTGCCGTGAAGGCAGCAGCTTTTGCGCGCACGTTCAAATTCGTTGCTGAAGCGGTCATCTACATTGAACATGCGCGCAAAAGTTACTGCCTTCACGGCAGTGCTTTTTGAAATTTTTTTAGAAAAATATTGATAAGATTCCCATGAAATTTGGCACATACCTTGAAGTCGATATTTAACAATAGTGCTTCAATTTTAAATCCGACCTGATGTTTATTTACGAAGATACAATGAAAAAAATATTAGGAATTTCGTTGATATTCGATATTTTAGTATTTCAAAAAGCACTGCCGTGAAGGCAGCAACTTTTGCGCGCATGTTCAATGTAGATGACCGCTTAAGCAACGAATTTGAACGTGCGCGCAAAAGCTGCTGCCTTCACAGCAGTGCTTTTTGAAATTTTTTTCTGATGAATTACTGGATTTCAATTCGATCATATCTGTATTTTTGGACATATTGTAAAAATAATATTTTGAATGGGTATATCTACGGAATCATTGGGCGGATTTTACCCATTCACGAATTCGACTTTCGTAATTAAGCCCCAAACCTACTCTACAAATATTGAGTTTCTAAGTCGTTTCTTCCGGAAGTTATTGTGTTTACGGTCAGCCTAACGGCCGACTGCGTAAACACAATAACTTCCGAAAGAAACAACTTAGAAACTCGATATTTGTAGAAAAGGTTTGGACCTTAATTACGAAGGCCGAATTCGTGAATGGGTAAAATCCACCCAATGATTCCGTAGAGATACCCAATCAAAATTTTATTTTTCCAATATTTTCAAAAATACAGATCAGATCGAATTGAAATCCAGTACTCCATCGAAAATAACAGTTCGAAGTTTCATACAGAATTTAATGAGGATGATATGATGAGAAAATCATAAATTTTTTTTTTTCAAATTGTTCTAATAACACGATTATCACGAAATTTTGCATAAGGTTGTCTTTCAGCATCTTAAAACTAGCTGTGAAGTTTAATCAGGACTGAATCAGTATTTCTCGAGTAATACCGAAAAAATCAACGATATCGAGAAGAAAACCTCGAAATTTGACATATTTTTTCCCGATATCTCCAAATCTTATGATCGTATCGAACTGAAATTTGGTACACTGCTGTGAAATTAGAAGGTCAAAGTGTGAGTTTGATTTTTTCTGGATATGATGAATGGTTTCCGAAAAAAAAAATTTTTTGTAAAAAAATTTCAAAAAATTTTTTTTTTGAATTTACTGACAATATGATCTTGACGAAATTTGGCTCAAAGTTGCGCGTCTTTATACTCCACCAAACTGCCAAGTTTGAATCCAATCGCTTGAGTAGTTTCTGAAATAAAAAATAAATAACTTCAAAACTTAAAGTGCCTATAACTCCGAAACTATTCGACCGATTTGGCCCATTAAAGAACTTAACCGCGACATTCTGATGCGCAACCTATCCTGAAAGTTTCAAGTAGCTAGCTTGCTTCTGTCGACAGTTATCGTGTCTACGGCCGGCCAACCGGCCGGCCGGACAGAATCAATTTTGACACCGGATTCGTCATCAGTGAGTCCAACCTAGTTGATTGAGACCATTTTCGGCTCAATCACCAAAAATTACAGACATTTGGACAAAACGATAGCACGCTGTTCCCCTAGAACATGCGCGCAAAAACTGCGTAATCGGCCAATAATAGTAATAATAATATGTCTTTATTTCAAATAGAGAAAATGTACATACACATACTCGAAGTGAAATAGGGTCAAAATTTACAGCAAAAATTCATTCACAGAATATGGCTCTAGCCTCAGAAGCAGTTGAAAGATCTGTCTCTCAAAACCGATCAGGGTAGTTTCTTCTCTCATTTTGGGTGGCAGTTTGTTGAAAAACTTTATGCAGCAGTACTCAGAATTGCGCTCGGTAAGGGTCAGTCTATGTCTAGGGTATTTCAGTTCCGTTGTTCTTGTGTTATATTTACTGGTGGTTTTATGTTCAAAATATTTTTTATTTTTAAAAACGAATAGGAGACATTCTTGAATGTAGATAGCGACTGCTGTGAGCAATTTATTTTGCTGAAATTTTCCTCTGCAGGATTCTTGGAATCCCAGTTTGTAAATGATACGGAGAGCTCTTTTTTGTATTTTTAGGATTTCCTCCATTCCAGATGAGGCTCCATAAAAGACAATCCCATATCTCATCTTTGATTCAAAAGTAGCCTGGTATATTGTTTTCAAGGACGTTTTATCAAGATATCTACTCAAGACCCCCAGGGAGTAACAGATAGAACTAAGTTCTTTGCGTAACTTGGAGATATGGTCATTCCAATTTAGACAGCTGTCTATTACCAGACCCAAGAAGTTACTACTTCTCTCCAATGGTAATTCGAGATCCATTGTTCTAATGTATTCAGGCACTTCAAAGTTTGCATGGCTGGTGTGAAATAAGATGTCACTTGTTTTCTGAGGATTTAGACACAACTGATTTTTAAGGAACCAATCATTTATTTTTGCGATGGTAGAATCTATGAGGCGCCTTAGATCGGCTAATGTTTTTGCTTTCAGCAACACATTTGTGTCATCGGCATAGTTTATTAATGAACACTCGATTATTGAAGATGTTTCAGCAAACAGGTCATTCATGAAGATGATGAAGATGATTGGTCCTAGAATGCTTCCTTGAGGCACTCCTAATTCAACAGGAAGTGGTTTTGATGTGGCTTTTGATTCTCCATCTGTGATTACAACTTGTTGGGTTCGGCAGGAAAGATATGATCTAAACCATTCGAGTGAGATTCCCCTTATGCCATAAGAACTCATTTTTTGAAGAATATGCTCATGGTTTAGAGTATCGAACGTTCTAGAAAGATCCAGGAAAACTGCGATGGTAAATTCAGAATCTTCCAGGGCCCATAGTGTTCTCTTTATAAACTCGAAAATTGCAGTCTGCGTTGATTTTCCCTTAATAAATCCATGCTGTGAGGGGGACAGAATATTCTGATCAACAAGAAAAGCCATCAGTTTTTTTCAATACGATTAGTTCGAAAACTTTAGAGAAACTTGGGAGCAGACTGATGGGTCTATAGTTTTCCGGTGCATCGTGGTTATCCTTTTTGAATAATGGTTTTACTAGAGCCCTTTTTAGTTGTTCAGGGAAAATACCTAGCTTTAGTGAATTATTAATCAGGTATGTTAAAGGATATACCAGTTGTTCTTTGCATCTTTTAATAATGTTCATTGGCACTCCATCTCATCTCCATCATCAATTTGATCATTAAATTGCGTTCATTATTATTAAAATATAACAAAAAGATTCTGAATGTTTTGAATAGGCTGGAGCATTTGTCGACTAGTTACCAAGTTCCATCATGATCAGATTAGTAGTAGTCTTTCCTTTATTTTCTTACAATCTTAATTATTGAATATGGTTTATGTATCAATGCATATGTCTCTCTACTTTCTTACAGAGTGTTCTTGATCTTATAGAGGACCAAGTATGTGAAGAGCTCAGAATAATATCAGAGCGGCTACATCTCTTTGTTATGTCTTTATTGAGGAAGAGTCCAGCAGTCAATAACATGATATTAAATTGGTTAAGTCAATGTCTTGTTGCTAATTCTGACAGAGGAAAATTTTGGAATACCCAGATACCTCCTGGCCTTAACTTAGCCAATAATACATGTGCCTCGGATGGTTTTATGCTTCAACTGGACACCATATTATTGAGATTGAGTGAACCATTCTGCAATAAAAGAAAAATCCTCCAAGTGGATCCCACCTATTGTGCAGTAACAGTAAGTTATTTTGAACAATCAAACTTTTATGGTCCATGGTACAATGCAGGCTCAGCCAGGGCTCAATTTTATTAGCCAAGTTATATATTGTACTCATGCTGAATCTGTATTCTAAAACTGGACCTAAGAATGGTAACAAGGAAAGAATACCTTATCTGTCAGCAGGTTTCTTGATTACTGTACAATAAGTATTCTGTCGTCTACTAATTTTTATTATTATTTATTAATTTCTGACTCCAAATCAGCAATAGTGCTATTTATGGATCCTATAAGTTTACAAAAATAAAATTACATCAGAATAAATTAACAAGAAACAAAAACTATTTCCTTAACTATGTAGTCATAACTTCTTGGCCTGTTTTTTATTGAAAACTGCATTTAAGATTCCTTAACTTTTTCTGTTTTCAGAATGATTTGATGCAAGAAAAAAAAATTCATCTACCAAATATGTCACGACAATCTTGTTTACTACCAGTAGAACAAGAACAATCTCCTGAACAAAGGCCAACAGCAAACTCTTATTCATTCATTTCGGAATGCTTTTATCTTACCCACAAAGCAATTAATTTGGGATTTGTAGTAGCTGTTGAGAGAACTATAAAAATGGACCAGGTAATATGAATTAAAATACAGTATTGTGTCTGATAATTAAAATTAGATATAATTATGAAAATACTCATATTTGCATCAAGTTTATTTAAATGATAATATATTTTTTTTTTTCAAAGGAATTTGACAGGTTAGAAAGACTCATTGAAGCTTCAAGGGATCGAACTCCAGAATTTCTAAGAGAAATGGTTAGGACAGAAATGACAAAGTAGGTAACAGTAGTTCCAGTAAATGGTCTCGCAAAGAAATAACCATTCGATCAAGTTGATTTCATGTTAATTAAAATTCAGTTAGAAAAAATGGGGTTCACTACTCAATAATAAATTCTGAAGTATACTCCATTCATTTTTATAAGGTCAATCGGTTGGCCTTGGAATAGTTTTATCCAGTTTTTGTAACTAGAACTAAAACCGATTTCAAGCAATGGACCAAAAGTTATGGTTATCCACATTGATAGATATAATCCTTTGCCTATATATCAGTTTGGATAACTCTTACTATAACCGGAGCTTTTTGACCATCACTTGAAATCGCTTTACATCAGGTTGGCATTGTCAAAATGTCGGCCCATGTTTGTCAATATAGTTATATATGTTATTACTTCAGCCTTCATGTGGAATGAACAACGCCGCTTATTTATCTGACAGAAAAATGACTTTAACCTCACATTTTTCTATTTTACAGAATAGACTGTGTCACAATTCCATTGCCCATTGGCCGAATTTTCTTGAATGAATGGAGTATTCAAATTCAGGCTTTCTAAAGTTTGAATCCTTTACCATTATCATTCTTCGAAACATTATATTATTAGACATCGGATTATATGCATTAACAAACTGGCAAAATATGCACTTTAAAGGGGTGAAATATGCACTTTCCATTGTGTCTCCAAATAATTTTCAGTCATCAATCAATTATAATCTAATGATTATACAAAATTAGACATTTTTACGCGCTTGTTCTGGGGGACAGCGCGTTATAGTTTGGTCACAATGTCTGTAATTTTCGAATTTTCGATCGGTTCGTTTGAGACCGATCGAAAATTCGACTCACAGATGAAGAATCTGTGGTCAAATTGTGATTATGTCTGGCCGGCCGTGTGTGCTCTAACTTTCGAAAGGAAGAACCTAGAGTCTGGAACTTTTCAGGTTAGGTTTTGATCCTGAATATCTTGGTTAAGTTCGTTAAAGGGCCAAATCTGCAGAATTGTTTTTGTGTTACAGTCATTAGAAATTTTGATTTTTCAATAACTCCAAAAATATTTATCTGATCCAAATGAAATTCGGAACATGAACAGTGTCAATAAGAAGAATTATTCATGGAGAAATTCGAAAAAATGTTTTTTTTTTGAAAATTTTCATATTTCATTCAAATTTCACTGAAATTTCCATGTCGCCATTTCGAGTTCTGAACAAGCTCTTAAAAGCTGCTGACATGACGTCAGTGCTTTTCTAGGTTTCTTAGGTTTACTAAAGAAAACTTGTTACGTCTTTCTGTTAATATCAACTCATAACGTCCTTCTTTTTATAGGCTAAAAACGATTTCTCTACGACCACTGACGTGAAGAGACTGAACTATAATTTTGCGCCATTTCTGAAGATATCTTTGTAGACAAGGTTTTCCTTGTGGCGTTGACATATACTCTTATCTTCTTAATTGCTGCCAGCTTCGTGTTCTTAAATTTTTCATGTACCATTTCTGACAGTAAATTAGTAAGGACACCTTTCTGTTCGATTATTCTTTCCAAAATTTGCGTGGATTTGAACAGAGGAAGGTTTTTGGTACCCAATCTATCTATAGCTCCGCACCTGTTCAACGTTTTCCGGTTGATCTATGCACCTGGATTACGTCTCACTATTGAAATATGCAATATAATGCCTTGAATATCTCTTTATATGCAAATGCATATAATACGATGTTTATATATTACTATATTGGAAACCTCTGAAATACCTGTAGATTACCAGAAGCACCTACATATTATGTTAAACTGTTCAGAGTATAGTACAAGTCTTTTTTTTTTCAGAAAACTTGTTATTCGATATACAGGGAATACTTGGAAACCGTTTATCCTATGACTTCCGGAAAAAAAAACTAATAACAAATTCGGCCCCTAGAAAATGATTAAAAATATTTTGAAGTTCGTAGGTCCCCACTAGAGGGCGCAATCTATCACTTGTAAAATATAATCTCATTTTTTACGAAATATTCTCCAGCTAACAGTGGTAAAGAATAATAAAATGAGAATCTACTCTTTCTATTCAACAACTTTTGTTTCAGTAATTTTTCTATATTTCCTATTTTTTTGTGATGGGATGGATAAACTTTTCTTCACGAAATAAACATTCTTACTCCTGTATGGGTGAACCGATTTTCACGTAATTATATTTCATTCGAAGGCCATCGAAAGCAGATCACAGAAACATATGACAACAATATACTGGGTGATCCAATTGAAAACTACAGACTGTTTTATGTCACTCCGCCCTATTTGTGCGTTTTACTAGAAAATTTCAAATGCAATGCTATGATTCTAAACGGGTGAGAATAAGCCAAGCATTATCACCTACTGACTTTTTAAAATCGCAGACATATATCATTGGTCGTTTCGGAGTTATTGACATTTTGTAAATTTTGATCAATGTTGATCCTTTCTGTGAGCTTGAATAAACAAGGAAGTGACTTTATGCGTCATGACAACGCAGCAAAACACTTACATCTAATCAATTCAAATATTTAAAATGTCTACCATTATTTTCTACACATAAATTCAGTCTTCTTTCGTCGAGTTGACACTGGCCACAATTTCAGTATGAGAAGAAGCTGCCTGTCGAAATCTATTTTGAATATTCTCACTAGTAGTGAGGGGGTGTTCGGAAAACTAAGTCTTTATTCTCCCCCAAAAATAAAAATCTAATACTGTGAGGTCGGGTGATCTTTCTGGCCATGGAAAAATACTCCCTCGTCCAATATACCTCTTTGAGAAGACGTTATATGAATATTCTCTAACATTAGCAGCATAATGCGCCGGGCAACCATCTTGTTGATACCACATATCTAACCTGCTTTGAATAGCAATATTTTCTAAAAGAATTGGAAGATCTTCCGTTAAAATTTCAAGCACCTTTGTCTTGTTAATAAGCCAAAACTTTTATGATATTATCATTACGGCTTCTACGTTTTCTATTTTTTCTTCCAAGATATTGAACCTTACCAGTTTCTCGCACTCTTCTTGTCAATCTTTTGAATGCCCTTTTGGAATGTCGACGTCTTTCAGGATATCGTATCGGGTATTCCCTTTCAGCTACTGCATTTTCTAAACATTCAAAATGAACATTAAGCATATCATATGCTTCTTCATTTGAATAATGGGACATCATAAAATAGTGGTTTGCAATCGTCCTGAAAAACTTTTACAGCAATAGATACCGAAAATGAACAGTATCGCCAAAGCTTACTGGTTCTAAATCAGCTTGTTTCGTTGTTTTGATGAGTTTTTTCCTTTCATCTAATTGTTTAGAGATGAAATAACTCAATTCCTCCAGAATTTCTCAGGGTTGGTCAACACTTATCAAAATTTACAAAAATGTCAATAACTCCGAAACGACCAATGATATCTGTCTGCGATTTCAAAAAGTCAGTAGGTGATAATGCTTGGCTTATTCTCACTCGGTTAGAATCATAGCATTGCATTTGGAATTTTCCAGTAAAACGCACAAATAGGGCGAAGTTACATAAAACAGTCTGTAGTTTTCAATTGGATCACCCGGTATATTGTTGTCATATGTTTCTGTGATCTGCTTTCGATGGCCTTCGAATGGAATCTAATTAATTGAAAATCGGTTCACCCATACAGGAGTAAGAATGTTTTTTTCGTGAAGAAAAGTTTATCCATCCCATCACTAAAAAATAGGAAATATAGAAAAATTACTGAAACAAAAGTTGTTGAATAGAAAGAGTATTTTCTCATTTTATTATTCTTTACCACTGTTAGCTGAAAAATATTTCGTAAAAAATGAGATTATATTTTACAAGTGATAGATTGCGCCCTCTAGTGGGGAACTACGAACTTGAAAATATTTTTAATCATTTTCTAGGGGCCGAATTTGTCCTTAGATTTTTTTTTTCGGAAGTCATAGGATAAACGGTTTCCGAGATACGGCCGGTGGCCAACCTTAATGAATCACCCTGTACAACTGTTGAAAGTTTTTTCTTCAAATGTATCATCAACGACTTGATTCCTTCTCATTTTTAAACGATTTCAGGACCACCTTTATATTCTCCAATTTAGACCTGTGACAATTCTGAACCAGATGACCGACGATGAACTTCTTCACGAATTCGACTGTCCCCACATTTCCAAAGAGACACCAGGGCCAACATAGGGGAGGTTTCGCCCTTTGTCGTCACAGCTCTAACTTACAGCTCCATAATGAACTACGTAGAGAAGGGGGTTCAAGTAACGATGTTCGGAAAGTGGGACCCATTCGTCTCTAGGACAATCTTGTTCAACCACCACTTTGCTCTGCTGGAGCTTTTGTCGGTGAGTATTGATGTTTTTTGAGGTTTTCCACTGTTGCCAAGATGTGTACAATACCATGTGTCGACACTTTTGTACTATCACCATTGAGTATTAATTAATAAATGGGGGGTTTTCCTTAATTTGGGTTATTACTGCAAATGCAAATTTGAACATAATTATTATGGGTTTGATTCATCATTTCCCCAAATTACCTTCAGAAAGTATTCAAAATCAGATTTCAAAATTTGGGTTTGGGATGTGCTAGGCATGCACGAAGTGACAACGGTGTTTATTAGAATAGCTTTTTCTGCTATAGAATAATGAAATGTTTATTCCTATTCTGTGGTACACACCTGTTCTTTGTCAATATAACCAAACAATTTTCGTTTGCAATTTGTCAGTAATATGACAGTATGATAGTTTGTGCTCTTTTTCTATTCCTTGGTGGTTGTCTTCTACTCTAACCAAATCGAAATATAGCTATCTCTGTTTTCCTAAGCAAAGTAACACATTTGATGTCCTTTTCTTTCCGAGAAAGCTGAATTCGACGTTGTCATATCGTGCACTCAAGACGAATCCCTTTAAATGCAAATCCCCATTTTTATTTTTCAGTTTAAGGTGATCAAACATTTTTTTTAAAATATAATATTGAAATTATGTGTTTGAAATGTGATGTTCTAAAGGTTTTTCATGAAAATTACTGCATTTTCGTTTGAAGGAACAACCCCCATTATTGTGTTCAACACTCACTGCTATTACTCAAAGGATTGGATAGAGTAGTCTGTGACTTTGTGGTAGTTCATTTGATACTAGAATTAAAGAAATAACTTTATTTTCTATCACTATGTTTTATTGAAGATATTAGTGAGCCGCGTTTTTTTTATTTATATTTATATTTTTATATTTATTAAGGGGTTTAAAAATAATACGAATTTCCCTTCCCGAGTGTTAAAAAATTATCGACATTTTGGGGTTGGCAACGTGGACCGAAGCCTCCTATTCAGCTTTGAGATATTCACAACAGTGTTGCCATATCTCAAAACTAAAACTGCAGTCCTTGTAGTTTATGAAATAATAATTTAACTGATATTCAAATTCAGAGCTTTTACGCAAGGCCGTCCAAAGAAATCCAAACCCTCAACTTCATGGTGGACCTGGCGATCTTCGGTCGTCCTGTATTAACCGAAGAAATGAACCAAAAGGCCATTGAAAGATACAGAGTCCAGAAGCAGTCTTTCTATCAGACAATCATGGGGATAGTCCAACAATACAAGAGCAGTTGGTCGTCGTCTGCGTCTCTTGTAAAAGGATATCTCCAAGAGGCCGCCGAACTGAACCTTGCACTGGACAAGAACGATTGCATGATCGACATATATCTGAAGATCCAAAGGACACTCGTCAAAGTAATAAAACTGAGCTTCAATCACAACGTAATCTCAGCGATTTCCATCAAATATCAACACGATGTGATGAAGCAGCTGGTTGAAGCTCAAAATGGTGAGAGTTTTCTTATTCTTCAATATTTTCATGTTTAAACCTGCAAATTTTCTAATTTCTATGGTTATCATCTGGTCCCAAAATGGAGGAACGAATCTTTGTATTCTGTGGTCCATATGAAAGTGGGAGTAGCTTTTTTTCAAGGTCTTCACTAGTAATAATTGCGTATTCTGAAATGATTGAAGATTCTTAATATGACTCAAGTTAAACTTTGTCTGACTCATTTGTGCTAATTTCTTAAAATTTTTTGAATCGTTTTAAGTAGGATGAAACTAATTATTGTGTGTCATACTCATTGAAAACTTCACATCAAAATTCCTCGTATTTAGATATCAAAGCTAGAAAAGATGCGCAAAAGAGGATAATATTTTATACAATAAAATCGAAATAGTAAAACACCAATGAAACAGAACAATTTATAAAAGGCTCACTTAAACCTGCTATATTCTTCTTCTGCTTTTGCCTATATCTATTTTCTCAAAACTTTAGTGTTGTCTTTCTACTTTCTTGAACTTCAAGTTCGGGAACTATCTTCACTTCTGTCTCCATCTGTTTAATCTTCTTGTTCATTGAACAAAACATTTTTCTGCAGTTAAAATTGCTTTATTTTGTTTGTGTTTTTACCTGTATCTGTTTGTTCAACACTTTAGTCATCTCTTTCTCCTTTTGTAATTGAACTTCCAGTTCAGGAACAATCTTCAGTTCCATCTCCATCTGTTTAATCTTCTTGTTCATTGAACAAAACATTTTTCTGCAGTTAAAATGGCTTTATTTTGTTTGTGTTTTCACCTATATCTGTTTGTTCAAGTCTTCTCTTTCTCCTTTTGTAATTGAACTTCCAATTCAGGATCTATCTTCACTTCTGTCTCCATCTGTTTAATCTTCTTGTTCATAGAACAAAACATTTTTCTGCAGTTAAAATGGCTTTATTTTGTTTGTGTTTTCACCTATATCTGTTTGTTCAAGTCTTCTCTTTCTCCTTTTGTAATTGAACTTCCAATTCAGGATCTATCTTCACTTCCGTCTCCATCTGTTTAATCTTCTTGTTCATAGAACAAAACATTTTTCTGCAGTTAAAATGGCTTTATTTTGTTTGTGTTTTCACCTATATCTGTTTGTTCAAGTCTTCTCTTTCTCCTTTTGTAATTGAACTTCCAATTCAGGATCTATCTTCACTTCCGTCTCCATCTGTTTAATCTTCTTGTTCATAGAACAAAACATTTTTCTGCAGTTAAAATGGCTTTATTTTGTTTGTGTTTTCACCTATATCTGTTTGTTCAAGTCTTCTCTTTCTCCTTTTGTAATTGAACTTCCAATTCAGGATCTATCTTCACTTCTGTCTCCATCTGTTTAATCTTCTTGTTCATAGAACAAAACATTTTTCTGCAGTTAAAATGGCTTTATTTTGTTTGTGTTTTCACCTATATCTGTTTGTTCAAGTCTTCTCTTTCTCCTTTTGTAATTGAACTTCCAATTCAGGATCTATCTTCACTTCCGTCTCCATCTGTTTAATCTTCTTGTTCATAGAACAAAACATTTTTCTGCAGTTAAAATGGCTTTATTTTGTTTGTGTTTTCACCTATATCTGTTTGTTCAAGTCTTCTCTTTCTCCTTTTGTAATTGAACTTCCAATTCAGGATCTATCTTCACTTCTGTCTCCATCTGTTTAATCTTCTTGTTCATAGAACAAAACATTTTTCTGCAGTTAAAATTGCTTTATTTTGTTTGTGTTTTTACCTGTATCTGTTTGTTCAACACTTTAGTCATCTCTTTCTCCTTTTGTAATTGAACTTCCAGTTCAGGAACAATCTTCAGTTCCATCTGTTTTATCTTCATGTTCATATCTTCAATTTTCGGTTTTAATCCTTCCAATTTTTGCGCGCATGTTCTAGGGGAACAGCGTGCTATCGTTTTGTCCAAATGTCTGTTATTTTGGATGATTGAGCCGAAAATGGTCTCAATCGACTAGGTTGGACTCACTGATGACGAATCCGGTGTCAAAATTGATTCTGTCCGGCCGGCCGGCCGGCCGTCCGTAGACACGATAACTGTCGACAGAAGCAAGCTAGCAATTTTAAACTTTCAGGAGATGTTGAGCATCAGAATGCCGCGGTTAAGTTCGTTAATGGGCCAAATCGCTCGAATAGTTTCGGAGTTATAGCATTGTATAAATTTATACAATGGTTATAGGCACTCGAAGTTTTGAAGTTATTTATTTTTTATTTCGGAAACTACTCGAGCGATTGGATTCAAACTTGACAATTAGGTGCAGTATATCGACGCGCAACTTTCAGCCAAATTTCGTCAGGATCATAATGTCAGAAAATTAAAAAAAAAAAATGAATAAATTTTTTTCCAAAAATTTTTTTTTTCGGAAATCATCCATCATATCCAAAAATAAAATTGACTCACACTTTGAGCTTTATATTTCACAGCAGTGTTCCAAATTTCAGTTCGATACGATCATAAGTTTTGGAGATATCGGGAAAAAATATGTCAAATTTCGAGGTTTCTTCTCGATATCGTTGATTTTTTCGGTATAATTCGAGAAGTACTGATTCAGTCCTGATAAAACTTCACAGCTAGTTTTGAGATGCTGAAAGACAACTTCATGCGAAATTTCGTGATGATCGTGTCATTAGAACAATTTGGAAAAAAAATTTCTATGATTTTCTCATCATATCATCCTCATTAAATTCTGTATGGAACTTCGAACTGTTATTTTCGATGAAGTACTGAATTTCAATTCGATCTGATCTGTATTTTTGGAAGCCTAACGGCCGACTGCGTAAACACAATAACTTCCGAAAGAAACAACTTAGAAACTCGATATTTGTAGAGTAGGTTTGGACCTTAATTACGAAGGCCGAATTCGTAAATGGGTAAAATCCACCCTATGATTTCGTAGATATATCCAATCAAAATTTTATTTTTCTAATATTTCCAACAATACAGATCAGATAGAATTGAAATCCAGTACTTCATCGAAAATAACAGTTCGAAGTTTCATACAGAATTTAATGAGGATGATATGATGAGAAAATCATAGAAATTTTTTTTTTCAAATTGTTCTAATAACACGATTATCACGAAATTTTGCATAAAGTTGTCTTTCAGCATCTTAAAACTAGCTGTGAAGTTTAATCAGGACTGAATCAGTATTTCTCGGGTAATACCGAAAAAATCAACGATATCGAGAAGAAAACCTCGAAATTTGACATATTTTTTCCCGATATCTCCAAAACTTATGATCGTATCGAACTGAAATTTAGCACACTGCTGTGAAATTAAAAAGTCGAAGTGTAAGTATAATTTTTTTTGGATATGATGAATGGTTTCCGAAAAAAAAATTTTTTTGTAAAAAAATTTCGAAAAAATTTTTTTTTTAAATTTACTGACACTATGATCTTGACGAAATTTGGCTCAACGTTGCGCGTCGTTATACTCCACCAAACTGCCTAGTTTGAATCCAATCGCTTGAGTAGTTTCTGAAATAAAAAATAAATAACTTCAAAACTTCAAGAGCCTATAACTCCGAAACTATTCGATCGATTTGGCCCATTAACGAACTTAACCGCGGCATTCTGATGCGCAACCTATCCTGAAAGTTTCAAGTAGCTAGCTTGCTTCTGTCGACAGTTATCGTGTCTACGGCCGGCCGGTCGGACAGAATCAATTTTGACACCGGATTCGTCATCAGTGAGTCCAACCTAGTCGATTGAGACCATTTTCGGCTCAATCATCCAAAATTACAGACATTTGGACAACACGATAGCACGCTGTTCCCCTAGAACATGCGCGCAAAAGGCAGGGACTCACAGATCCTACAGCTTTCGTATATCTTATATTGGCGAGAGGAATAGTTGTCTCTTTCTAGACCTGGCCAATTTTGTGAGGTCAATGTCTCTTACGGCCGGTTTCACAAAACTTTGATTGCCCGATCCAGGGCTTGATTGTCAGTCAACAGTAAATTCTGTGTAAATCTCGTTGTGGGATCCAGAGTGAATTTGAAATATTTCCATTTTGTTTATTTTTATTTTGTTGTACCATGTCTATAGACAAAATCGGATACTTTGTGTGAGTATAGTCGCCGTTGTTTGCCTCTGAATGCCTACTAGCATTAGAAATATATCAGCTGATTTACAAGTATTTATTTACAGGAATAAACTCTAGTAAATATACAAATTCAAACGACACCGAACAAAATGGCATCCCATATATGTTACGCGATTTTTTGTAATTTCGAGTTCTAATTATTTTCGTGTGTTTTCAATTTATTATGCAATTTAGTTTTTAAAAATTCATATTTTTTTGTGTAGTAGGTATTTAACAGATTTTTTTTTTTGACATGATCGCCCTGAATGTTGTTTCGATAACATAAATTACTCAAAGATACTAAAAAAGGGTTGAAAGTTAGAACTCAAGTTTTCAGTAAATCCTACCGAACCTTGAGCATTGTATAAAGAGGGATAGTAGGCCAACCTTACGGAAATATCATTTGACGGCTCAACTACATGGCTAGGGTATTTTTCGAGTTACAAAAAGCTCTCTCTCGAATTTTTTATTATCCAAGCAAAACACACCAAACATTCGATGTTTCCTCAGAAATGCCCAATAACCTGAGTGAAAAAATCTTTAACTCTTTATGCAATCAACGAAATACTCTGAAAGGGATGTTCGAATTGACTATTCTTTACAGCCATTGTATAAGGATTTCGAATAAAAAGCTTCAGCGCTATTTATCAAAAAATAATATCGTGGACCATACACGCCACTGTCTCGGTCTTCTTTTATATTTTAAAGTCTTGTGATTAGTCTGTTCGAGTTGATTACAGTTCTCTAGATGGACTAATATAGAAAACTTCATTCCTTTATTCTATAACCGAGAGAAATATAATAGTTCCTAAAAATAATTGCATTTTTTGCGGAGGTCGCCACTTCACAGGACAATTTTATTGCAGTACCACAACGTGACAACCAGATGGCTCTCGAAATCGCTTCAAATCAGTTTAACATAGGAACTTGCTTACTATCCCTCTTTATACAATGCCTTGAGTAACTTCAGGAATCTGAGTAATTTTTGTTATTGAAACAACATTCAAGGAGATCATGTTACAAAACAAAAATTTGCAAAATACCTACTAAATAAAAAGATATGAATTTTTTAAAAGTCGCTGTCATAATAAATTGAAAAAACACAAAAATAATTATCTCTCAATAACTACAAAAAATCTCCAGGTGTAAAGAATCTAAAAAAAAAATTGACGTATTTACTTGGACCACCCTGTTTACAACTTCTGTTCACTGAATCAACAGAGTACACCCCTGTTCCCAGATAAATAAAATGTTACTACTCAAGTGAAGGATTTTCTGATGAGAAGTTAAATTTTTATTTAAAGAAAAAACACTTTTTTTGCAGAAAATAATTGTATTTTTATTACGCGATTGTTCTGGGGAACAGCGCGTAATCATTTCGTCACGATGTCTGTAATTTTCGAACTTTGAGCCGAAATTGGTCTCAAACGACTAGGTTGGACTCACTGGTGAAGAATCCGTGGTCAAAATTGATTCTGTCCGTCAGTCCGGCCGTGTGCGCTGTAACTTTCGAAAGGAAGGACCTAGAAACTTGAAATTTTCAGGTTAGGTTAAGATCCTGAATATCTCTGTTAAGTTCGATAATGGGCCAAATCTGCAGGATGGTTTTTGTGCCACAGCCATTTGGAATATTGATTTTTTCAATAACTCGAAAAATATTTATCTGATCAAAATGAAATTTGAATTGAAAGTTCACTGAAATTTCCAAGTCACCATTTCGCATTGTGAACAAGCGCGTAAAAGCTGCTGACTTCACGTCAGTGCTTTTCTATATTTTCTCATTACATAACGAACATGAAATGTCCTAGTTACGTTTGCAAGATTTGATGAAAGTTTTCATTGAAATTTCGCACAAAATACCTACTTTTTGGCCAAAATTTTTTTGGGATGTACTCAATTTTTTTGGGAATATTTTTATTTCCAAAAATTCCTGAAAATGAGAAGGGACAACATCGCTCATTCTTACTATTTTTTCCAACCATTTGTACCCAAAATGGGGTTTGAAAAGAGGAACTGTGGCCTCCTTGTTATACGCGAGGTACAGTGTGCATTAAATGAGCCCAATCTAGTCATTTAAGACCATTCCCAAAAACATTTTTGATTTTTCAGTCATTTCAAAGAAATGTTTACAATTAAATATAAAAATATATCATCGAAAATTTCCTCATTTTCAGACTGGCCAGGATGCCTGGACCACCCCCACCTCCACCGCCACTGGTCCCGCCGCCTTCCATGATGGGCGCCCCGGCGGTCTTCAACCCGCCGAAATCGTCTTCGGACGACCGAGCCGCCCTGCTGAAGTCGATCCACTCCCACCTAACCCCCCCCCATCACACCCCCCCCCCCCCACCCCCCACCCCCATCTCCATGTAGAGTATTTTTCATCAATCACGTTGGAAAGGTTTTGACGTGCGAAAGAAAAAAGAATTGTATCATAAATAAAAAAACAAGAAACAGGTTCGTAAGCATAATTTATTAATCTCGTGTTATTAAATTCTTTCGAAATATCAACCTGACAAGTCTAATTTAACATTTTAATTCTTCTAGGTGCAAATACTGCCGTCTGGAGAAATGCATACTCATGGGTATGAAAAAAAGAGAGGAAGAACCTGAAGAATATTGAAATATATTTCAATATTTTGTATTTTTTTATTTTTATACTTTATAATAAATTGTTCATCTTTCGTCTTCTTTATTTAAGTGGTGGGATGTGAGATTAGGTATTAAGATGAATTTGGACAGACCTTGAAGTCAATATTTCACAAGTTCTTTGAAATCAGAAAAACATCCAAAAATCAACATTTTCGGAAATATTGGAAATTTATATATCGAATCAAGTGTACTTACTTACTAGAAAGTTTCAACGCTGATGAGTATATTCTGAATATAAAGATAGATAACACGTGGGTCCCAAAAGAGAAAAATCAGAAAAGATTGATTATTGAAAGCAATTTTTGAAATTTTGGTCAAAACGATACACCTAGTGAAATCTGCAGAATTCACGACGAACTATATAATTGATTATTTCTGAATCCGCTAGATGGCAGAATATGAATTAAGAAATCTTAACATTGGCTCATCTCTTTTCGATAGTTCATTTTAAATTCAGCAGATGTCACCAATGGTATACTTTTGATCTAATAATAAAAATAATGTATTATATTAGCATTGTTTAAGGAGAATTTTCTCCTTAAACAATGATATTAGAGTGAATTGTGTCGATGTGCGAATTTTGAAGTCGGTTGTATCGTTCGGTGGGATGTGAGATAACTGCTTTGACCTTGAAGTCAATATTTCAAAAGTTCTTTGAAATAAGAAAAACTGATTCATGATGATTTTCGGAAATTGTGGAAATTTATACATCGAATCAAGTTCTATATTGAAAAAAAGACTTTCCACCGTTTTGACGTCCTCTCCCCTGTGTTGATTACGTCCGGAAGTAGAATATTCGATATCAGAGATCTAGTTAATTTTGTTTACTCACTTTTAAAGAACAATATATTTTATAGTTGATAATCTGTACTCTCATTTTAAGGGAAATAACTTGAATTGAATTTCGCCTTGGCAACGAATTCGAACAAGCTCCTGACCTCAATTTATTTCCCTTAAAATGAGAGTACAGTACAGTACATCTATGTTCTGCCATCTAGCGGATCCAGAAATAATCAATTGTATAGTTCGTGGTGAATTCTCCAGATGTCACTGGGTGTATCGTTTTAACCAAAATTTCCGATTTTTCTGTTTTGGGATTCGCGTGTTATATTTATAATATAAATATTTCTGGATCCGCTAGATGGCAGAACATAGATGAAGAAATCTCATCACTTTCCGATAGTTCATTTTAAATTCGGCAGATGTCACCATGGGTATAGTGCAAAATTGACGTCGGTTGTATCGTTTTGGTCGAATTTTCGGATATTGTTTATCTTGTCGTTCCAGGCTGTTTTCTGCATGGAATTCGAAAATTAAGGATATTATAATTGATTGAGGTACAGATCACAAAGAGATTCTTACGTGTGTAATATGTGGTTTAAGGAAATAAAACAATGATATTGTATTTTTAGAACATTGCACCAAAAACGATCTATCGCCATTGTATAAAGATTATACAATGCTATCGCTAGATAAAAGGAAGTCACTGTAATAAACATAATTCTTCATTTATTTTCTGTCATCTATCGGATTCAGATTCAACCATTTTCGATAGTTCGTAGTGATTGCAGCAGATGTCACTACGTGTATCGTAAGTCAACATTTCGAAAATTCTTTTCAGTATGCCGAAAAAAATGCGCTGATCAGTAAATATGAACTTGGTAGCAGGGTGACAATAATTCCGGTCATATCACTAGGGAAAAATCAGATTTTTCTCCCACGAATTTAAGCGTGCGAAAGCTAACAACTTCACGTCATTGCTTTTCTGGAAGATTTTTATCTGAATGTTGAAAGTAAAAATTCGTGGATTACATCAAATAATTTTCGAATATATAGGAAAAAAATATATCAAAGTTCCTATTTTTTTTCTTGATATGTATTTCTGGAATAACCCAGAAATTATTATGCTCAAAAGTTCCTGGTTACTATTAAAAAGATTAGAAAATAAATGTCCCTCATATGAATTCGAACATTCTCGCAAAAGGTGCAGACTTTTCGTCAGTGCTTCTCTAGAATTTTTTCGCCAGAATGTAGACTCCTTTGTATTCAACATTATGTGATGTTTCAAATAAAAAAACTTGTCTTCTTATCGATTTATTTCAAATTCCTTAAGGAAAAGTTGGAATAATAACAAATAACAAAACGAATACTTGAAATTAAGAATTGAGAATAATAGAAAATATTATTAAAGTAAAAACATTATAAGAAGAGTTTTATTTCAATATCATTTTTAAGTAGTATTTCTATATACATTATAATAGCTTATAATAAATTATTCATTCTATGATTGGACTAATTTTTATTTATTTGGTGGGATCTGCGATAACTGCTTCAACTGTTTAGATACAGTATCTAAAAGTTTCTTTTTGTCTCTTTCTGTTTTTTTCAGTACTGTGAACATTGTTTTTTTATCACCTTCTTTCAATCTGCAAAAAAATCAGGATCAGCTAAAAAAAAAACAATTTCCCTCAAATTAACTTACTTTTCAACGAGAACAAGTGCATCATCCGGCTTAACTTGTTTGTACTTGCTAATCTCCTGACCGTAATCGTGGAAATAAGTGGGCCAATCGCAGGTTGTAAACAAATCCAAAATTTCCCTCAATTTCGAAAAATACGCCAGATCGTCCTCTTGCAAGCCCTTAACTGGTTCTGATGCGGTGAAAACTGATGAAAATAATTATTAATAATTGCGTTGGAATGTTTCAATTGAAACTTACGTTCGCATTCGATCAAGTCAAGAGAAATTTGGTTGAGAGCACCAAGGGAAATTTGTTTATTTTTTTCGCTCATCAAAAGATCGAACATTGCTACGGCTATATGTTCACAAGCAGCCTTGCATGCGATCTGGGCAACTTCCAACTGAAAAGAAACGGCAAGAATGAAGAAGATATCGTAGGTTACAATTACATTCAGAAAAAGTTTTTATCAAAATCTGATACAATTCAATATTATGAAAGTCTCCCTGAATATATTCAGAATAGAGTTAGTAACGATATGTCTTTGACAAATGAAACTTGATTTCCGAAACGTGCGTTAGACGCAGAAAGTGTAAGTGGATTAGAGTGTAGTTACACACTGTTTTGTTATCAGTATTCTATACACAGTGAACTCAAATAGTTATTCCCTGAATATATATTTTCAAGGTTGTATTGATGTATGATCGCCACGAAATTTTGTGCGATTCCCACTAAAAAATTATTTTCGAGGGCGACTGGTTCATAAGAGATGAAAATAAAAAATATTTCAGCATTTTGTTGAAACCAATGATTTAAACTATTGTTAAGTGAGGGAATATATGGTGTTTAAGTTTCTGACAGTCGAAATCAAAACACAAGGGGGCCGTCGATATGAGCGGCGTTGCCAAGAGTAAGATAATTTATGGTAACTGCCCTAATTTCTTTAGGTGCTTACTGTTTCCTTAATTGAAAACGGCATTGCATTTAAGACCAAGATGATAAATTTCCACCATTTTTGACATACATGTTTCTCATCATTTTCAAGATAAAAACCAACATTCTAGGAATCATCTGGATAGTGTTACAAAAATGAAACGTAGATTTTGATTTTTGCGCTCGTTTTGGGGAACCGTGTCTGTCATAATTTAGCCCAAATGTCTGTGTTTTATGCCGAAAATGGTTTCAAACCGTTGGTGGGGCTCAATGATGGATAATTCAATGTCGAATATCACGGCCGATCGTAAAAACAATAACCTTGATTTCGAAGGTCGAATTCGTGAATGGGTAAAATCCACCCAATGATTCCACTGATGCCCATTCAAAATTTTATTTTTCCAATATTTCCAAAAGTACAGATAAGATCGATAGAAAACCAGTACTTGATTGAGAAGAGACAGCTTGAATGTTCATACAGAGTTTCGTAGGGATAATATGATCAGAAGATCCCAGAATATTGAGTATTTGCTCCAATGGCATGATTATCACGAAATTTTGCACGGAATTGGGTCAGTATTTCTTGAGTTATTTCGGAAAAAAAAACGATACCGTGGAAAAGCCTCAATATTTCCGAAAATTATATTTCTTATCGAAATGAAATTTAGTACATTGCTGTGATATAAAAAGCTCAAGGTCTGAGCAGAATATTTTCTAATATGATAAATAGTTTCCTAAAAAAATATATTCGAAAAATTTTTTCAATTCAATACTCACAACAAAATTTTGCAGAAAGTTGCACGTGATTATTTTTGCGCGCATGTTCTAGGGGAAAAGCGTGCTATCGTTTCGTCCAAATGTCTGTAATTTTCGATGACTGAGACGAAAATGGTCTCAATCGACTAGGTTGGACTCACTGATGACGAATCCGGTGTCAAAATCGATCCTGTCCGGCCGGCCATGGACACGATAACTGTCGAACGGAGTGAGCTAGCAACTTGAAACTTTCAGGGTAGGTCGCGCCTGGAAATGCCGCGGTTGAGTTCATTAATGGGCCAAATCGTTCGAACAATTTCGGAGTTATAGCCACTAGAAATTTTGAAGTTATTTATTTTTCATTTTAGAAACTACTTGAGCAATTTGATTCAAACTTGGCAATTACGTAGAGTATAACGACGCGCAACTTTGAGCTGAATTTTGTCAGAATCATACTGTCAGTAAATTAAAAAAAATTTTTTCAAAATTTTTTTCCAAAAATTTTTTTTTTGCCGGAAACGGTTCATCATGCCGAAAAAAAATTCCACTCGGATTTTGAGCTTTATATTTCACAGCAGTGTACCAAATTTCAGTTGGATACGATCATAAGTTTCAGAGGTATCGGGAAAAAATATATAAAATTTCGAGGTTTTCTTCTCGATATCGTCGTTTTTGCGTGCATGTTCTAGGGGAACAGCGTGCTACCGTTTTGTCCAAATGTCTGTAATTTTGGATGATTGAGCCGAAAATTGTCTCAATCGACTAGGTTGGACTCACTGATGACGAATCCGGTGTCAAAATTGATTCTGTCCGGCCGGCCGGCCGGCCGGCCGTAGACACGATAACTGTCGACAGAAGCAAGCTAGCTACTTGAAACTTTCAGGATAGGTTGCGCATCAGAATGCCGCGGTTAAGTTCGTTAATGGACCAAATCAGTCGAATAGTTTCGGAGTTATAGGCACTTGAAGTTTTGAAGTTATTTATTTTTTATTTCAGAAACTACTCAAGCGATTGGATTCAAACTTGGCAGTTTGGTGGAGTATAACGACGCGCAACTTTGAGCCAAATTTTGTCAAGATCATATTGTCAGTAAATTTAAAAAAAAAATTTTTCGAAATTTTTTTACAAAAAATTTTTTTTTCGGAAACCATTCATCATATCCAAAAAAAATTATACTCACACTTTGAACTTCCAATTTCACAGCAGTGTTCTAAATTTCAGTTCGATACGATCATAAGTTTTGGAGATATCGGGAAAAATATGTCAAATTTCGAGGTTTTCTTCTCGATATCGTTGATTTTTTCGATATTACTCGAGAAATACTGATTCAGTCCTGATGAAATTTCACAGCTAGTTTTGAGATGCTGAAAGACAACTTTATGCAAAATTTCGTGATAATCGTGTTATTAGAACAATTTGAAAAAAAAAATTCTATGATTTTCTCATCATATCATCCTCATTAAATTCTGTATGAAACTTCGAACTGTTATTTTCGATGTTGTACTGGATTTCAATTCGATCTGATCTGTATTTTTGGAAATATTGGAAAAATAAAATTTTGAATGGGTATATCTACGGAACCATTGGGCGGATTTTACCCATTCACGAATTCGGCCTTCGTAATTAAGGTCCAAACCTTCTCTACAAATATCGAGTTTGTGAGTCGTTTCTGCCGGAAGTTATTGTGTTTACGGTCAGCCTAACGGCCGACTGCGTAAACACAATAACTTCCGAAAGAAACAACTCAGAAACTCGATATTTGTAGAGAAGGTTTGGACCTTAATTACGAAGGCCGAATTCGTGAATGGGTGAAATCCACCCAATGATTCCGCAGATATACCCATTCAAAATTTTATTTTTCCAATATTTCCAAAAATACAGATCAGATCGAATTGAAATCCAGATACTTCATCGAAAAATTATAGTTCGAAGGTTCATACCGAATTTAATGAGGATGATATGATAAGAAAATCACAAACATTTTTATTTTCAAATTGTTCTAATGACACGAATATCACGAAATTTTAAATAAAGTTGTCTTTCAGCATCTTCAAACTAGCTGCGAAGTTTTATCAGTACTTAATCAGTATTTCTTGAGTTATACCGAAAAAAACAACGATATCGAGAAGAAAACCTCGAAATTGACATATTTTTTCCCGATATCTCCAAAACTTATGATCGTATCGAACTGAAATTTGGTATTCTGCTGTGAAATATGAAGCTCAAAGGGTGTTTTTTTTGGATATGATGAATAGTTTCCGAAAAAAAAATTTTCGGAAAAAAAATTTCGAAATTTTTTTTAGAATTTACTGAGACAATATGATCCTGACGAAATTCGGCTCAAAGTTGCGCGCCGTTATACTCCACCTAACTGCCAAGTTTGAATTCAATCGCTCAAGTAGTTTCTGAAATAAAAAAGAATTAACTTCAAAATTTCAAGTGCCTATAACTCCGAAACTATTCGACCGATTTGGCCCATTAACGAACTTAACCGCGGCATTCTGATGCTCGACCTATTATTACTAGCGTTGCTCGGACTAAAAATTATGCGTACGAAGACAGAAAAAGATGCGAGCGACATCTAGCCGAGACATGAATCATACAATTTAGATTTCCAAGAAACTACGACAATTTCAAATTCAAATATTTCATGTAAATGAATGTAATAGGACATTCCGAGTCAATATTTCATCCTCAATATTAACATTTATTTTGAATCTCGAGCAAAAATGAACTATAGGTAAACAAATCAATATTGTTTTTCCAATATTCAGGTGTTTCTGCTAAAAACGGTCGAATTAAAAACATAGTTATCTGCGGAGCAAGGGTTGCGTTGTGCGCCTGTGCATAAATCATTGTCTCGTCTCAAACCATTTGATCTAGAACAATCATTAAGAAAGACGCTGATTTCGGCAGACATTTTGGTTTTTCGCGAAAACTTTGTTCGAAAATCTTATTTTTGGTGGAAATATCGCATCTTTCATGAAGAGGTGAGTCGAAAAACGAATATTGTCGTTGGAGAATCAATGTTAGTGATGAATTTGAAAAAAATCCATTGGTTTTCTTCGTGATTCAATTAAATTGAACTTCGAAAAGTGGATGAAAACCTAAAATTTCATATTTTTTACAGGCAAAGCTGAAAAACTTTGGGGAACATGAAGTATTTCAGCGAAGAGTGGAATCCTGAAGAGATGAAAGTCCTCCAAAAACCTTCTTCAGTATACAAAATTGTAAGTACAAAATTTCAGTTCAAAGTTTTTTCACTATTCTAACTTCGAAATTTCAAGTGCCTATAACTCCAAAACTATTCGACCGATTTGGACCATTAACGAACTTAACCGCGGCATTCTGATGCGCGACCTACCCTCGAAGATTCAAGTTGCTAGCTTGCTTCTGTCGACAGTTATCGTGTCGTCGGCCGGACGGCTGGACAGAATCGATTTTGACACCGGATTCGTCATCAGTGAGTCCAACCTAGTCGATTGAGACCATTTTCGGCTCAATCATGCAAAATTACAGACATTTGGACAAAACGATAGCACGATGTTCCCTTAGAACAACGCGCAAAAAATTGAATTTTTTTTTCAAATATTTATTATTCTGTGATCTTCTCATCATATTATCCCCATTAAATTCTGTATGAACCTTCAAACTGTCATTTTTCGATGAAGTACTGGATTTCAATTCGATCTAATCTGTATTTTTGTAAATATTGAGAAAATAAAATTTGGAATGGGTATATCTGTGGAATCATTGGGTGGATTTTACCCATTCACGAATTCGGCCTTCGTAATTAAGGTCCAAATTTTCTCTACGAAGATCGAGTTTCTAAGTTGTTTCTTTCGGAAGTTATTGTGTTTACGGTCGGCCGTTAGGCTTCTGGAACAAATGACTTAAACACTCGATATCTGTAGAGTGGGTTTGGGGCTTAATTACGAAGGTCGAATTCGTGAATGGGTAGAATTCGCCCATTGATTCCGTAGATATACCCATTCAAAATGTTGTTTTCTCAATATTTTCAAAAATAGAGATAGGATCGAATTGAAATCCAGTACTTCATCGAAAAAAAAACCTAGAAAAGCACTGACGTGAAGGCAGCAGCTTTTGCTCGAGTGTTCAGATTCGTTGCCAAAGCGGTCATCTCCATTGAACATGCGCGCAAAAGCTGCTGCCTCCACTGCAGTGCTTTTTTGAATTTAATTGAGCTCAAGTATTCAATGAATCACTTTTGCATTTTTCTCAATTATTCATCGAACAATAGTTGCACCAAAATAGTTAAATTCAATAAACAAATTATATTAAACTGTTTCAGCTGTTACTATTTTGTACTTTATCCTAATTGAAACAAATTTTTTAGTACTGTTTTTCTACCAACAATTATGAGACGTTTTACGATATGAGGGGTTTACATTTTTAGTACTAGTTTCGAACTTTCGTTCATCTTCAGACATCTGACCTCTGAGCACATGTACAGAGTATTTATGCAGATTCAGGTAAAAAGGCGCGGTTTTAAAAGTGACAGTTTGAGAATTTTGTCTGCAACAGATGTTAGAAAAAATATATTTTTCGGGCAATTATTAGGGTGTAGGTATCATTTGAAAGCATAGAAAATTTGGGAATTACGCAAATCCGTTTGGTCGTTCATTATTCCAAGAATCTTACTCTGCACTAATTTAAAATATTCAGGGCCAATTGCACCGTATTACAAAACCATAGATTAGGTCCATAAGCAAGGTTTTGCTACAAAATTATCTTGCACCGTCACGTAATCCTCGTTAAATGGCCTTAACAGACTGTTATATTTAAGCCTACGAATTTGGGGGTTTAAAAGAAGGATTAATGGTAGGCTTCGGAATCTAACCCTACTTTCGAGCGATTTCGTACAAGTTTGACATTTTTCTGGACGTAACCTCCAGTTTGTTTACGTTTTTTTTGTTTACATTGGACATTGATGGAGAACTCCTACGAGTTGATAATCAAATTTTGATTAAAAGTGGTTGATTTTCAGATGATATTTATGAAAAATGATATAGGGAGAAACTGGCATCAGTAGGCATTGATTCGTATGTTTTAAAGCATGAAGAATTAACACCAGTATTTCCATTGTGTTCGTAAACTTAATGGTATTTCTATTAGCCTTCAACTATTTGAAATGAAAAAGTTACAATGATATGCTCATTTATTTCCAAGAGCGAATAGCAGAATGAAATAGAAGACATATTTGGAATGAGAAAACATAGTTTCATGAAGATTCTTCAGTACTATTTCATTCAGTGATATATTACGTGGAAAGCTATCATGTACTACTTCATTATTGTGCAGGTGCTGTCTCTGTGCTATCGTTATCCTCTATTATATATTAATTGCACTCAAAATATAACTACAAACGAATTAATGTGAAAGAAATTGCATCCTCGTGTTAGACAATCTTCAAACGTACACCTTTGTCAATCCATCCATGATACTTCAATATTTATATACCTAGAATACTTTTTAGTCTGCGGATCCACATCAGAGTTTTCATTATCTTCGACCAAAAATTAACTCAATTCATAATGTACTTATTACAAACAAAATAATTTAATAGAAAGTGTACTCTTAGGTGAGCCGTTCCTTATCGGGAAGTTGTTTCGGATAAATCAATACTATTCATTTATTCATCTTACAAACGCCAGGATTGTATTTCCATGCAGAAACTTAAATCTTGAGATATTACAAAATATGAGTTTACTTGAGTATATGACTATAAATTTGAATAATGTTTAAAGCCTGATGCAGAAGTAAGAGCACAGGTCTGTGGTAAGAGATCCCTATAGTCTTAATGATAATAAACAAGTCAGGAACATTACATGCAATATTTTTATGGAAGCTATAAAGTCTGTCATATATATTTTTTCGTTGGGTTTTTCAATACATGCATCTTGATTTTTCATAACTTATGGAAATATGGTAGTAGTTACCCATAATAATGGGTTTCATCTTTTGAATTAAAATATTCCTTCAATTAGGGTTAAAATAAACAACATGAAGCTAGTCACAAGTACCAATTCATGAGAAAGTAACCAGATTTGTAGATTAATTTTAATCTAGTTACATTCAGCCTCGGTGCAAGCCGAATATTTAAAGCAGAGTTTATCGTCGCTTAACTAACTGTAGCTTAAGACGAAAACGGTGCAATTGGCCCTCAATGGACTCCAGATAGATAAGTTTTATTACTTTTGATTGTACATGTAGTATTTTCAGATTATCTATTGATGGAAATGAGTGGTCATTCTAAATGCAATGGGTTGCGACGGTGGACTTGCTTTTTTTCCGCGCTTGTTCTAGAGAACAGCGCGTTATCATTTCGTCTCGATGTCTGTAATATTCGAATTTTGAGTCGAAAATGGTCTTAAACGATTGAGCTGAACTCCCCGAAGAAGAATTTGTGGTCAAATGAAATTTTGTCCGTCCGGCAGTGTGCGCTGTAACTTCCGAAAGGATAGACCTAGAGTCTTGAAATTTTCAGGTTAGGTTTTGATCCTAAATATCTCGGTCAAGTTCGTTAATGGGCCAAATCTGCCGAATGGTTTTCTTGCTGCAGCCATTTGAAATTTTGATTTTTCAATAACTCGAACAATATTTATCTGATCGAAATGAAACTTGGTTGGAAGATGGACAGTATCAATTAGAAGAATAATTCATGGAAAAATTTGAAAAAAAATTTTTTTTTTTAATTTTCATATTCCATTTGAATTTCATTGAAATTTCCAAGTCGCCATTTCGCAATGTGAACAAGCGCGTAAAAGCTGCTGACTTCACGTTGTTAAATATCGTATTCCGTATAAGGGTTTTTGAATATCAAGGTATGTAGGCTCGTGTTGATACAACTCAGATTTAAGGATGACTGATTTATTTCATCACAAGTACAATGCGTCCGGCAGCGCAGGCATGCGCAGTATGACAATATATGACATCTCCCTGAAGCTTTAAAATAAATTTATGATTTCTAATATTTTCCAAAACTTATATCTAAAAATATGATACATAAATATTTACATTAACAAACGGTCAGGTTGTTTAATTTCTCTACCATATCTGGTTTTCACAAATGTTTGTTGAGAAGATAAAGAATTTGTCTTTTCATTTTCCTTCAATACATCTTCTGAAAAAGAGCGGCCAGTATGTAACGAATTCTGACCATCTTCAATCTCTTCTCCAGATTCTGAACATTCATCAATTTCTGAAGATTCACCATCATAATAATTTAAGTTTGAATCATGATAGTATGGCTTAAGATAATATCTATTTCTCCTTTTGGTCAAGCATGAATCATTTTCCTTTACAAGATATGAATTAGTGTTGAATTTCTTTATGATCACTCCTGGTATCCAAATATTTTTAATTTTAATATAAACTTTATCATTTTCTTTGAACGATTTTTAATTTTTAGATGATTTGTCATAATATTGCTTTTGTAGTTTTTGTCTTTTTTGTAATTTGATTCTTTGTTCTTCAAAGTTAATACGGAGTGGTCTTAATGATTCAGGCTTCACCGGTAAAATACTTCTCAATTTTCTGCTAAATAACAATTCAGCTGGTGATTTTATTTGATTGTCAATAGGAGTATTTTTATATTCTAATAAAGCCAAATTGATATCCAACTTGTCATAAATACATTTTTTCAGCATATTTTTAATGGTTTGGATATGTCTCTCAACCATTCCATTCGATTTAGGATATAATGGACTTGATGTTGAATGTCCCATTCTTTACAAAATTGTCTAAATTCTATGGAATTGAATGGTTGATTATCTGAGAAAATAATATAAGGTATACCATGAACAGAAAAAATTGACTTCAAAGCTTTGATAACACAGAGTGCTGAAGTGGTGCTAATTTTCTTCACTTCTATAAATTTTGAAAAATAATCGGTTACAATAAGATACAAGCTTTTTTCCAATTCATAAATATCTATTCCTACTTTTTGCCATGGGCCTTGTGGTACTGGATGTGGGGTTAAAAGTTCTTTTGAATTATTTTTTGAAAATCGCATGCATGTAGGACAAACCATTATTTTATTTTCAATATCTCTGGTAATGCCAGGCCAGTATACCACGTCAACAGCTCTAAGTTTTGTTTTTGAAATTCCCATGTGAGTTAAATGCAAAATATTAAGTATATCCTTTCTCATTGAACTTGGTATAATAAGAGCATTATTCCTATAAAGTAAATTATCTATAATAACAATTTCATGTCTAACATTCCAGTAAAATTTTGAATAATTATTACATTTTGATTTTAGTTTTGGCCAACCGTCTCTTACATTTTTTATATATCAAAGATATTACATCTCTATCTATGAACTTCGATGGGAGTGATAGGTTTGTTCCATGATATAAGCAAAACATGGTGTGTCCATCCGCTTTTCTGTGATCGTTTTCGCAAATGATGATGTCACCTTTTTCATTCGAATTCAAAGCACGGAATATAGATTTCCTTGTATTTTTATCTTGCTGACGTCACTTTCTTTTAAGATGGGCGCACCATGTTTTCGACATCATGGTTTGTTCCATGTTCCATGTCCATGACATACGCTTTGAAACTAAGGTGCATAGAACATCTTCTATGCGCCCTATCAGATCAGTGAAAATCTATTGACGTTTCGGAAAATGTACTAATGACATGTGTATAGGTAAAATCGGACGTTTGTTGGGTTGTCGAGCAAGTACGTGTTCACGAATTGAATTATAGGTACTCAAAACCGAAATCATTTTCTTGCAGGAAAAGTAGCCACTTCGAATCCTGCTCCAGCTACGAGTAATGGCGGCGGTGGATACGGCGGACCTCCGATGTCCAGTGGTATGGGGTTGGGAGGACTTTTTGCTGGAGGTATGCCGAAACTGAAACCCACGAAAAATAGGTTAGGTAAGTTTAAATGGAATGATTCCTTTCGATTTATCGAGACTGAACTTCAATGCGAAAGTTCTATGTTGAAATTTGAAATGATACCAACCCTCTATATTCGATATCAATAAGAGCTGTCTAAAACACAGGTGGGTTTACTTTCTCTTCCAAAACATTCACCCAAACTTGCGAAATTTTCTGTCCGAATCAATCTTAGTTTTTCATCAGATGAGGCGCTAGTTCGTTCGATTTTCACATCGTTTCTTATGGCGTTCATATCGTCGTAGCTCTGTCAAATACAATTTTGAGATTAAATTAATTTCCTATTGAAGGCAAACTTCGAAAATGGAAGATGGATTTGGACAGAAAATGTCACAAGTTTAGCTGAATGTCAACCCACTTCTTATGTTCTACCATCTGAGGTAGACAAATGAGATGATTGGAACGCACCTAACACACAAATATCGATGGATTCGAACCATAGAAATGTTCACTTGTTCTACGCCGTTTCTTCAAATATATTGACTTAAAGTGGTTTCTGCAAGAGTGAGACAATACATCAAAAAAGGCAGGGACTCACAGATCTTACAGCTTTCGTATATCTTATGTTGGCGAGAGGAATGTTTGTCTCTTTCTAGACCTGGCCAATTTTGTGAGGTCCATGTCTCTTACGGCCGGTTTCACAAAACTTTGATTGTCAGTCAACAGTAAATTCTGTGTAAATCTCGTTGTGAGATCCAGAGTGAATTTGAAATATTTCCATTTTGTTTATTTTTATTTTGTTGTACTATGTCTATAGACAAAATCAGATACTTTGTGTGAGTATAGTCGCCGTTGTTTGCCTCTGAATGCCTACTAGCATTAGAAATATATCAGCTGATTTACAAGTATTTATTTACAGGAATAAACTCTAGTAAAAATACAAATTCAAACGACAGCGAACAAAATGGCAACGCCAAAATCTCGAGGGAAAGGTCGCCAGTTCAGCCGGCCCCGGCTTTCAACTTCGCCAGCATACAGAACGAGGTCAAGAAGAAGCTGGCCAACGATAACAGAGACCGGGGCCCGCCTCCACCTACTCCGTCGGCAGATAATGTGAGTTCGCTAAATTCTCTATGATCTACATCGTGATGTATGTCTGTGGTCAGAACAATGGCAATCCTAAGGTTGCACTTACGCGATTTTGTTTCAGCCTTGACCGCGACAAAAATTTCGAGATAGGTGATAGTTCTTTTTTATTCCTGTAGAGGGCGACGAATGGCAGTGAAATATTCATTTGAAGTTTCCTTTTCATCGACTTTCATTTAAATTTAACCTTAAAATTGAAAATGATGGAGCAACGATAATGTGAGTGCGTTAAAGAAGCGATGTAGAAATCAGCTGAGTCAAAGTCAATCTCTAGAAAATCAAAAGGTTTGTTCCTTGTACCTGCATGGAAATAGGACTGTACACTAAAGTCATATCGACTTTGGCTCAACCTGTGTAGATGAATCTTTGAAAAAACACATTTTGAAATTCGTGGTATGTTACGTTACTAACAACTACCTAGTAGATCAAATGTTCAAACTGATAACTGTTAGTGATTGCAGACGTGTTTCAAATTTAAAATATGAATTCTTCATGCATATAAGGAAGCATTGTTAAGTTTCAAAAATATTGTGAAGAGAAAATTGTAAGAGCTTGTAAACAAAACCTTACCAGAATCATAAATACAGCAAGCAAAAGGCCCCCCTTCAATCAAAAATCGACGGATTTTTGAGTTGCTGCCGTTTTCCTTCTGTTTAGTTTTCATTCGGCCACTCGTTGTGTTCTCATGGATAGAAGCATGTATTTCGAATAAATGTGCAATTTCTACAAAAAAATCTCATCCAACAAATTTTATACAGTTTTTTTAATCAATATTTTGAGTAAAAATAACAAATGAACTCGTGAAATCTGTGAGGAACAACAGTAATTAATCTCTTTCTTCAGTCACTTTCCAAAAGTGTATTAACGAATACGGAATAATGAACAAGCGAAACACTCCGGCGTTACATCATATTATCTCAATAAAATAAGTCTTTTATCAGGTTGCACTAGGATATGCCATTCTTTTGTTCATTGAATTGATTATGTTGGCCAAGTTTTTTCCCAACTAACAATTTCATATTTTATAACTGTTGCAAAAACGTTTTCAGCCAAATGCTTATATAATATTTGTCTTCTCGGAAATGTTTCTAATGCGTTTAAACAATAACTATAAATACAAAATTGGCACATTTTATAGAACAATTTTGCGACCCTAGAGATTTTATAAAGCCTCCCGTGAAAGTTACAAGAAAAATATAAAGCAGCTTTAAAACTGTTTTATAGAAACTTCATAAGGTTTTTCATATGCCATTCTGAAATAAAAGAGTAATCTGGAATGTTATTCAAAAAATCGAAATACTTTTTAATTATTTCTTTCAGTTGCAAGAAACAATTCGGAATATGACAGTCGATGGGAAAATATTGAACGTCGCCTATCTTTACTCTTTAGCAGAAACCATTTTATTTAAACGTTAATGCACTAGGAGTCATAGTTCCCGAAATGGGGAACGAAAATATTGATGCGAATTGAATTTCATTGTGAAATAAAGCATAATATTAGTATATCATAAACGCGCTTCGTGGGTCTTATAATTTTTTTCTCATCGAAATATGAACCAATGTTTGCGAAACATCATTATCAAGCCAATTTTTTTCTTAGGTGATTCAAATATCAACACGAATGCAAATTTCAGTACTTTCAGAATTCGTCATTTTTTATCATCATAAATAAATAAAGTTTTGTATCTTTATAAAGCTTTCTGTAATAATTTAGCTACTATACAACTGCTATGAAACATATTTAACACTATCGCCTTGGTGACTAATGGAAACATAGACAGGGTCCCCAAATCGCAGCTATAACCTCTGTGACATATTTCTCAATTTCAATTTGGCGGAAAACGCAGCTGATTTGATATAGAAATAGTGTGGTTAGAATCAGAAGCACGCTCTGACTTCTCATTCTCATATATTTCCCAAACTCCAGTCAATGGATGTGTCTTACAATATCAAGATTGAGTTCCAATTCCATTAGTAGATTTTCACGAAAACTTTAAACATGTTGATTCTTTCGTCGTAACCTCACTCAAAATTCGATACAGATAATATTTCATTATCGTCACGGCATTAATATAAATTATTGATGACGAACCCAACTGTTGTAGAAAAAGTGTGGTTAGATTGATTAGAAGTACCACCCCTCATATTTTTTCCTCAACACTAGTGAGTCGAAATGCTCGACGAAATCAAATACCTATAACTTTCAATTTCAGATATTGATTTTCATGAAATCTTTCAAGATGTTCATTATTTCGATATAACCTTACTCAAAATGCGATTCAGACAATATTTCATTATCGTCATGGAAAATAAAATAATAATAACAAACGCAGCTGTTACAGGTAAAGTGGGGTTAGAATTTTTTTTCTCCATTGAGTAAGTGGACATGTCCAACGAAATCGAGAATAATTTCAATTTTTATTTCGAAGATATCGAATATTAAATCAAAATGCATTTCATATTCGATTATCGTCATGGAATACAATAGGTACTATAAAATGAGCGATCACGAAAAATTAAATTTTCTTATAAAAGCATAATGTTGGTGAAAGTTATTTTATAAAACTATGATGTTACGTCATACAAAGTGAATTTGAATCATTTTTTTAATGAATTTATACTGAAGGCAGGAATATCGTAGGAAAATGTTATAAACCCAGTAAAAAACAATTCAATTGTATAAATATTTTTGTTTTATAAGTAAGTTATAGATCTCTTAAGAAATAGTATAGAAACAGTTTCATAAGATATCTTATAATTCGGCCATATAAACGTTTTCGTGATAAATTTATAAAATACTTGAGATGTCCACAACAGATTGAAATTTATTTAGCATCAATATAATGAATTGACATTCTAGAGAGTTCAATATAATACTTATAAAACGAAAAAGTCGAGAATCATCAGAATTATACGACAACTTTGCTGGTTGGGTCTACGGATTTAATAATAGGTCTCTTGCATGTAACACGAATTATCACCCAAGTAACACAAACTTCCCGGCGAGATATCTGAGTAGTCCTAACCCGGCTTTCACGCGAACTCCTAAAGTGATTTCCTAAAGTGATCACAAACACAACATAATTTGGGAATTCGCAATGCGAGCTCCTAAAGTTATTGCATACGTAACAAGAATTAGATATTCACAATGCGAGTTCCTGAAGCCATCTCAGATGTAACCAGAATAAGAAATTCGCAATGCGAGTTCCTAAACTCATCACTGACATAACAAGAAAGGGAAATTCGCAATGCGAGTTCCTGAAGTCATCTCAGACAGAACAAGAAAGGGAAATTCGCAATGCGAGTTCCTTAAGTCTTCCCAGACGTAACCAGAATAAGAAATTCGCAATGCGAGTTCCTAAAGTTATCACAGACATAACCAGAATAGGAAATTCGCAATGCAAGCTCCAAAGATCATCCCAAGTGTAACAACAATGGAACATTTCGTTGTCCACTATTTACACATAGGCAAAATATGTGTTTGATTCATAGGAACAAAATAAATAACTTCGGAGAGGCTTCCTAGAAACCAATAGGATAATCGGCAAACATACCAAAAACAAATCAGTTAAAACATAATTCACATTGAATGTATCATATTTTGTTACTGGCTTTTATGGTTCCGGATTTTCCGGAAGGTTATGATGACAAAATCACGGCGTTTTTATACATTTGGTGGAGGAGTAAATGCATTTCAGGTTGAAACCTGTATTAACAAGTAAGAGGTGTCTAGCAAATTTATAGTTCTGTTGTTGAATGCAGATTTTCCTTATACAATGGTTTAATACTAAAACTAGTTATCGGCTAGAATACTAGTTGATAACGAAACGAACGTAATTAAGTAGCATTTATGACTTCATTCATCACAAAGAAAGCTCTCTTTTTCACATTATCATATTTCTGGATTGAAACTCACTACCAGTATCGGTTAGACAACATCAGACTTGTACAACATTATGCGAGTGGAAATTACGTTCTCAAATCTGAAGAATTCAGAGAATTCTCGGAAGAAAACAGAATATCAAAATTTTAATCGAAACTGCTTCATATTTTTCACGACATATTCGTCTGAATATCGACCAATCTGAGATCCGTTGTTTTTCCTCACAGAAATCAACACATCTCTCATTCAAATACTAACAGGGATTCCAAATCAATATTTTGTTTCCATACACCCATTATAGTAGTATGGATATATTTTTCCAAGAACCGATAATTAATCTCCATTCATTTCCGAAACACAAATCAATATTCATCAAATCCATCTAACCTCCAGACGTAAGAACCGACAATCTAAGCTCCCATATTACGATTTCGTCTGGTATATCTCATTCACGGATCTCGCCATCTCGCGGATCTCATTCATATCCGAAATACGAATGAAGAATAAATATAAATTCCGACCGCGCTAAACAATACTCGAAGTCATCTAACCACCAGACGTAAGAACCGACAATCCAAGCGCTCATATTATACGATATCTCCTGGATGTCTTGATCACGGAACTCGCCATCTCGCGGATTCCTGGCAAAGTAGATATGTAAATCCTTGCATTGGGAATCTTCCCTGAGGCTGTTCGTAAGGACTTATGATCTGTGTCGGCGAAGTGCTGTCTGCTAATTTTTTGCATAGCGAGTCCACAGAAGTCAGCATAAAATAATTTCAATAATCAACAGGAAACTTTAAAGAATTATAATTTAAATTTTAATTGTCAATATCTGATATCTGTACTTCCGGATATTGTCGCTAGGGGCATTTCCTGAAAATATCTCATGTCGTACTCCCAGAAATCTCGCGATGGGAAGTATTTGAGAATTTCTCAAACTCTTCGCCATGAGACTGAGTGAGCGAATTTCCCATAAACCTCCCATTGTGGGAAGTTTGAGAATTTCCGCATGCGATATCTTCAGGATCTCTTCGAGAATATCGCTGTGGCGGACATTTGGAGGAAATATAGCACTCCCTGTGACTTCGTAGAGAAGTAGAAAAAGTACTCTCAATGTTCTGAGAAGATATCGCCGGGATATCTTTGAAACCTCTCTGTGTTGCCTGGGCATATTTGCATGTTTTTCTCATTCTATATCGACACAAAATCATAATGTATGATACCTCACACTCCAACAATTCGCGAATTTCGAATAATTCGGTATTAAAAATCGTCAAATCGGGACGCAAAAGCAAAGTGGGTGAAACGCGGTAGTTCGCCTCCTACGTCACTCGTTATTCCACGATGCCCCGATCGATACAGCTCGACGCTGTCTATTGGCTTGCTAGACAGAAAAGTGTAAGAGAAAAGGGAGAGAGTCGATATATCCCCATACGTCACGGAAACCGCGAAGCTTCGTCCGTTTAAACAACCGATATGCGGAGCCAAATTTAAAAGGGCATTTTCTCGTTAACCATTTGAATTTTTGATGGCGGATAAAGTTTTTCAGTGTTCTTATGGATAGAATATTTGATTCCAATGATAAAAAAAATTCATGCAAGAGACCTATTGGCCATTGGTGACTCACGAGGGAATTTTTTAATATTAATTTGCCAGATCGCGTTAGTTCAGTATTGTTTCTTCTTCGGTGAAGGTAGGCAATTAATTAATATTTATACATCATATTCGATTATTGAATCTTTGCAAGTTTTTACTGATATTTTTATATTTCGGATAAATTTTTCTCAATTTTCTGATGATACAATCCGATGGCATCATCATAGTTCAAGGAAACAACTTCGATATTTCAAATGAGTATAACGCCGAAACTGTTAGACAGATTTTGCCCGCTAAAGAACTCAACTGCAGTTGTATTTTTATACGCGACCTACCCTGAAAATTCCAAGTCGAAAATAATCTTGGCAACGGCCGGGTGGAAAGAATTGAATCTGACATCGGAATCTTTATCAGTGAATCCATTCGTTCAGAACCTATTCGTTAAAAAATCTGGAGCTTGTAACGAAGCAATTTTCGTTACGTTTCAATCCTGTGAAAATTCATTTCGGGAAATTTTCGTTTCAATGCTGTTCAATAAGAATCAAAGTTAAAATCCATCCTATGTGGAAAAAATTCAGTATAACAATTGCAGTTCGCGATTGTCGCGATCCGCAGTTTTTTCCAGTTGTTGTTTTGGTTTTTCAGATGTTGAACAGCACAAAAAAGGGTGAAACGATTATTCTTTGTTGCCGTCTCTGGAAACTTCTAGAACTTTCTAGCCGTTCCAGTACTTATTTCAGACGATTTTCTTCGTAATTTGTATTTCAATTAAGCCAAGCATGTATTTTGCCCAGCCCTGGGTGGAAAGTTTATTATAGGTTGAGCCTTTGAAGCGCTCATTTCGAATTGTTTTTTACTTTGCTAATAATAAGTTAAAATTACAGACATGTGGACAAAACGATAGCACGATGTTCCCCTAGAACATGCGCGCAAAAAATTTAATTTTTTTTTTCAAATATTTATTATTCTGTGATCTTCTCATCATATTATCCTCATTAAATTCTGTATGAACCTTCAAACTGTCATTTTTCGATGAAGTACTGGATTTCAATTCGATCTAATCTGTATTTTTGTAAATATTGAGAAAATAAAATTTGGAATGGGTATATCTACGGAATCATTGGGTGGATTTTACCCATTCACAAATTCGGCCTTCGTAATTAAGGTCCAAATCTTCTCTACGAATATTGAGTTTCTAAGTTGTTTCTTTCGGAAGTTATTGTGTTTACGGTCGGCCGTTAGGTTTCTGGAACAAACGACTTAAACGCTCGATATTTGTAGAGTAGGTTTGGGGCTTAATTACGAAGGTCGAATTCGTGAATGGGTAGAATTCGCCCATTCATTCCGTAGATATACCCATTCATAATGTTGTTTTCTCAATATTTTCAAAAATATTTTGGTGCAACTATTGTTTGATGAATAATTAAGAAAAATGCAAAAGTGATTCATTGAATACTTGAGCTCAATTAAATTCATATTATATCATCTATTTTTTTTTAATATAATTTATTTTCTGTTATTTGCTGTCACTGAAAAATTGTATTTGGTTTGAACAAAATGACTACTGTGATTAATTTTAGATTATTATGAATCGCGAATCTGTGATTCAAGAGTCAAAATATCATCAAAATAAAATATCAGTGAAAAAATAGCCAATAATATTTAGGGGTTTGACTGAAAGAACACCAATGATATTGTTCACGCCAAGTGGATGCTTTTTGAATTTTGTCAATATTAATTTCGGTTTTTAATCGTGTTCATGCATCAGAGGTGAAATACTCCCGTTTTGTTTATTTCTGCGAATTCGAACAGCTGTGATATTTTTTGCCTCTCGCTCGCACATATTGTGTTCTATTCAGTATTAATCTTTAGGTGCTATAAGAAATATCGCTTATTCAAATCTGCATCCATAATTAGGTAAGAAATTTAAGTTGTTAGTTCTGATTTCATTTATCCTGTTTCGTAAAGTGTTGGGAATTCACTGATTTTTTCTAAAGTTACAGTTCACGGTTTTCTAAACTTCTTTTCGCATTTCCAGCAGAATTTCCCAACAATATGTATTATGCTCGTCACTTATGAAACCCATGAATATTGATTTTCAATTCATACAAGACAAAAAAACATTTTCTAAATTATAAAGGGGGTTTCTGAATAACACCGAAAAAATTTGAGGGGTGATTCTGTTATAAAAAAAGGTAGTTAGATTGTATAAATTTTTTTGAAAAACCTCCCCCCGAAAAAGCTACACCTCTCCGAAGATGAACATGAAAAATTGTTTCTCTTTTATGTTTTCCTTGTATACTAAGACACGAAACTTGGTGAATATTATTTGTCAATAAAACTACACATTTTGGAAGTTTTTCAACCCTGATTGAAGTAGTCAACCCCTAAGATATTTTTTCTCACAACTTTTTATATAATTTATATAATATAATACTCCATATTCATATTCAAAACTGGAGAGACACAAAAATGCTACGAATTTAACGGAAATGTTATTTTTCCAATTACATTCTTATTCTGCCACAAACGCATTAACATGTTGTCTTGAAATAATGAACGAGAATCTTAATGAAACCTTTTGATTTGCAGGAAATATGGCCGGACGCAGGAGGGCCCGTGGCGTCGAAGAACCAGGTAAGAAACGTTGAATTTGAATTTTCTTTTGTTGAAATTTCCCGATAAGTTCAGCCGTCTGTAAGCCATTTTCTTCAGTGATTCATACAACATTCTAAGATATCATATCACAAAAAAATCTAGAAAACCACTGCGGTGAAGGCAGCAGCTTTTGCGTGCATGTTCAATGTAGATGACCGCTTCGGCAACGAATATTTTTTGAAAACAGTTCGTAAAAATTGAAAGAATAGTTCGATTACTGTCAAATCTTTCATAAATGGTATTTTGGCGTCGTAGTGGTGACGTCACACGCAATAATTTTTGAAAATAGTTCGTAAAAATTGAAAGCAGAATTTTCCATATTTCAAAACATTACCACAGAATAGAGAAGTATTACAGAAGCGACAGTGCTTGACATTTCTATTGTTATCGATGTACCCAAAATTCGTGACCTTGTGCACTAACTAAATTAATTAATTAATAGTAAATGTGCTACGTGTTACTTTTAATACCTAATTTGAATTGTCTTTCCTAAAATATGTACAACAAAATCGCTTTTATTGCATACACCGAAATAGTTTTTTTTTATATCGTACTAATTAGGTGGACGCTGAATGAATTTTATTATTTGAAATGAAGAAGCTTTCAATCATTTCCTCGAAAAAATATCTTTTTTGAGCAACTCCATCTGGACAGGAGTTGAATATTATATCTTAGTACGAATGCAACCTGACTTATCTGGTGATTTTCAAATTTTTTAACTAATCAAATGAACTTTATTTCTGAACCATTCTACCAAGGAATTCTCATAAAGTTTTCAAACTACTACAGAACTATGATACTTAGATATTCAACCAAAAGTTCTCGGGATCAAGTTTATTCAGCGAGTATTAAATATATAAGGCAGATATTGCATCTTTTTGAAAATATGCCATACAATTACTTATGATATAAACGTAATTTATATTCTGCTTTAATGGTAATTTCATGGAATATACTGTTTCTCAGCAATTTAACGTTATTCAATTGAAATAATTATTTAATTTGATCTTTTTGTTTTATTTTCACAAATTGTAAATTTTTTATAGACAGGACACCTCTTTTGAACGGACAAATTTTTGCAGTTTATTGGTGTCAATACAAAAACGATTTCACTGTATATATAAATATGAATTTCAGATTGAAAACCTTGTTTTTAAAAAACAATTTATTTTGAATACAATGGTACACGACTAATGCGTCTAAGCTCTAACTAACTTCTTCCTGTTGGATAAACAGGTGCAATACAATTTATAAGATATCCTTATCTCAATTCTGAAACGAATAACAATGATTCATTGCTGAGCTGCAATAAAATACATTCTGATATACAGTTCTTATGGGATGAAGGAAAGGATCCATTTATTTAATATGGGTTAATATTATGTAATTCCTCCCCTTCTTGGAGAAAGGTATCACCTGTAGGTGTAGCTTTATAAAATACAGTTTTCTTGAAATGTTTAAAAGTAAAAGCAATAATTATGATTAAAATAAGTATTATAAGAATAAATAAAAGGGTTATTCTGTGGGGTTGAACATTCCACTGGTCTAAGTCTTCTAACACAATATCTGGAATGTCTTCTTTCTTGATAATTTCTTCATTTGAGTCGTTCCTGAACGAATAGGTATGCTTGGGTAAAACAATATATTTTTCTTCATTAATAGTGGTTACAGGAAAAATTTCTTTTTGCATGTTACTCAATGCACATCTTGAATGTAATAGTGCCATAGAAGGAGTAAAGAAGTATTTGATCTGTTGAGGGCATTTTTCTCGAATTTTCTCGTTTACCATGGATAGGATACTTCCATCTTCCAATAATCTGATATCTGAGTGAGAAACAGTTTTCACTCTGAGGCAATTTTCTGTATGATTTTTCAATATGTTTTTCAAACATTCTGGGGGTTTGATTAGAGATTCTTGATCGCATAAAAAGTCTTCTTCAACAGGGTGACATTGATTAGTTGACCATTCCAATATTTCTTCTTGTGAGAGCATATAGGAATCGGTATGGGAAATGGTTAAATTATTTTGAGATAGGAAGTAAAACTTGTATAGATCATAGCTTTTCTCATAAATAGTGGGAATTGATATCAAAAATGATAATTTCTTATTTTGAAAAATAACCTTTGTATGACATACTTGATAATAGTCTTTCAGATGATGAACAGGTATTATAGTGGCATTTCTATAATAATTAATTCAACGAATTCAGTATAGGGTAGAATAGATTCATGTAAGAGATGTAATCTAGCAAAACTTATTGCTGTTTGAATTTCATCAATAGTATTTTTAATATCTTTAATTTCGAATATCATGAGATGCATCTGTTCGACCTCACGTAATTGTGGAACAATTCGTAGCAATTTAAGATTTTCATTCATTTTTTGAAATTAATATACTTGTTTTTAAGGTCATTAACAACAGTAGCTATCTGCTTCTGATTTCTCATAAGTGTATTCAAAAATGATTTCTTCTATCTTATTTAAATCAATATGATAAACCAATTGCAAGTTTCTGTTTGTGATATAGGCTTTTCCTAATAAGACAGGTAATATATTATTTTCTAATGGAATAATTTCCAGTGAAATTGTGAGTACGGCGAACTTCAACAATATTAGGGGAATAATGAACGGCGTCATTGTAATGTCTGAAACAAAATTCTGAACTAGTTTTTTCGTTGTTTCAATATTTTTTTGTGATAAACATGTTTATTTTTGTCATCTCGAATACGATGTGAATCAATTTCGCGAGCATCAATTCTTTTATACGCAGGGTCTAATTTACGAGTTATTGGATTTTTAATATAAGTTGGGTTTTTATTCAGGGGATGACTACTTTTAGCTGCACGTTTTTCATTCGTTTTTTCCAAACGCTCAATATTTTTCTGCCGATTTTGTTCAATTCGTTTAGTAATATCATTAAGGTTTTCTGCATAATTAGCAACGTAATCTTGTATTTGTTCGTTATGAGTTTTCTCAATGGGTAAAGAATAATTTAAATCAGCTTTGATAATTTGCATGGGGGTCATATCTAAACTTGAATGATTTGAATTATTGTAGCTGAGTAAAGCTTGAGAAAGTTTATTTTGAAAAGTAGAACTTCTATTTTCGAGTGTTCTTATTTGTTCAATTAATGTAGAATGAAATCTTTCTACTAACGCATTCGAATTAGGGTTATAATTTGTAATATAATGAATTTCAATTTTATGAATTTTACAGAAATCTTGAACAACTCTATTTTTAAATCCTATTCCATTATCACACGTGATTTTATTTGGGATTCCGTATTGACTAAAATACATGATCAGTTTATCTACAATTTCTATTCCAGTTTTTTGAAGTAAGGGATAACATTGTCCTATTCTCGAAAATGAATCAATTATACTTAAACAGTATGTTTGACCGAATCTAATGGTATCACAATAAACATGAGTAAATGGCTTTGAACCAATTGGATTGGGTTTAAATTGTAGTTGAATAGGAGTTCTTTCATATTATTTGTTTTTCTGATATATTTCGCACGAATTTATATAATTCTGAACATCTTTGTTCATATTAGGCCAATAGTACTTTCTCTTTAAACTAATTAAGTTTTCTCTCAAACCACGATGGATAGTTTTAGTTTCGTGATATTGTTGAATTTTCAATTGACGTTCTTCTTCGTCTTCTACATCTTCTAAGTATGTTTTAGAGATTTTCAAATCAAAAGTCTTATAGTCAAATTTATCTTGCAAAATTTGAATAATTCTGTAATTCTGGGGATTTAAAATATAAAGTATAGGAACTTTTAGGTCGAATATATTCTTTAATAAATTTAAACAAATCTGTTTCGATTGAATTTACAGAAATTAGGAATCTGAGTTTTTCTCCGAATAATTTGGTTCTTGTTACATTATAACAAGATGCTTTTTTAACAATTATTTGTAAAGGTGCTGAATTAACACTTCTCTCTGTATAAGGAAGTTCTAAAATAGGATTTTCCGCACTACTATGAACAGTAAAATTTTCTGTTTCTAAATCAATTATATCTTCAGGTTCTGAATCGTTATTTTCATTTTCATTATTCAGATTATCAGTTGGATTACTTCTATTCAAAAGATCTAAACATTCATCAAGTTCATCTTCTGTGACCTGATTAATTAATGAGACTAAATCGTCTTCGATTCCGTTTATTTCAACTTCTCGATTGGGAATGGAATATATTACAATTTTAATAGGGCAATTCATAAAAATATATTTTATCATATTAAATATTTTAGACCAATTCAATCTATCTAGGCCACAAGCAATACGTGGTAACGCTAGATATTTTTCTTTATTTTGGATACATAATTTCTTTAATTAACAAGGGATAGGAAGACATTTTCGTATTCCGGTTTTTCATAGTGAAATTCTTTAGTGATTAAATAATAAATATTTCTATCTTTCCTTTTTCAACATTGCAACATCACCTTTAGATTTATTTTGCGATTTTAATTCATTAACTCGATTAAATTTCTGTTTGAAATCTAGAGCAATGCCTTTATTCATGTGAAAATCTTTAGAGACGCAATGTGCTAATGCGTATTTTTTCGGGGCTTCAAATAAGTCACCATAAAGTTCGTTTATATTTTTGGTAGGAGTTTTACATTTTTGAGACTCACAAAATTTTAAGAAATTCTCGTAATTGATATTGTTATCAGATTCTAAAATAATTCTACTCAAAGGATCTGCGTTATTAGTTGAACCTTTTTGCGCGCATGTTCTAGGGGAACAGCGTGCTATCGTTTTGATCAAATGTCTGTAATTTTGGATGATTGAGCCGAAAATGGTCTCAATCGACTAGGTTGGACTCACTGATGATGAATCCGGTGTCAAAATCGATTCTGTCCGGCCGGCCGGTTGGCCGGCCGTAGACACGATAACTGTCGAACGAAGTGAGCTAGCGACTTGAAACTTTCAGGGTAGGTCGCGCATTGGAATGCCGCGGTTAAGTTCGTTAATGGGCCAAATCGATCGAATAGTTTCGGAGTTATAGGCATTTGAAGTTTTGAAGTTATTTATTTTTTATTTCAGAAACTACTTGAGCGATTGGATTCAAACTTGGCAGTTTGGTGGAGTATAACGACGCGCAACTTTGAGCCAAATTTCGTCAAGATCATATTGTCAATAAATTTTAAAAAAAAATTTTTTCGAAATTTTTTTACAAAAAAATTTTTTTTTCGGAAACCATTCATCATATCCAAAAAAAATTCTACTCACACTTTGACCTTCTAATTTCACAGCAGTGTACCAAATTTCAGCTCGATACGATCATAAGTTTTGGAGATATCGGGAAAAAATATGTCAAATTTCGAGGTTTTCTTCTCGATATCGTTGATTTTTTTGGTATTACTCGAGAAATACTGATTCAGTCCTGATTAAACTTCACAGCTAGTTTTAAGATGCTGAAAGACAACTTTGTGCAAAATTTCGTGATAATCGGGTTATTAGAACAATTTGAAAAAAAAAATTTATATGATTTTTTCATCATATCATCCTCATTAAATTCTGTATGAAACTTCGAACTGTTATTTTCGATGAAGTACTGGATTTCAATTCGATCTGGTCTGTATTTTTGGAAATATTGGAAAAATAAAATTTTGATTGGGTATATCTACGGAATCATTGGGTGGATTTTACCCATTCACGAATTCGGCCTTCGTAATTGAGGTCCAAACCTTCTCTACAAATATCGAGTTTCTAAGTTGTTTCTTTCGGAAGTTATTGTGTTTACTCAGTCGGCCGTTAGGCTGACCGTAAACACAATAACTTCCGGAAGAAACGACTTAGAAACTCGATATTTGTAGAGTAGGTTTGGGGCTTAATTACGAAGGTCGAATTCGTGAATGGGTAAAATCCGCCCAATGATTCCGTAGATATACCCAATCAAAATTTTATTTTTCCAATGTTTCCAAAAATACAGATCAGATCGAATTGAAATTCATTACTTCATCGAAAATAACAGTTCGAAGTTTCATACAGAATTTAATGAGGATGATATGATGAGAAAATCATATAAATTTTTTTTTTTCAAATTGTTCTAATAACACGATTATCACGAAATTTTGCATAAAGTTGTCTTTTAGCATCTTAAAACTAGCTGTGAAGTTTAATCAGGACTGAATCAGTATTTCTCGAGTAATACCGAAAAAATCAACGATATCGAGAAGAAAACCTCGAAATTTGACATATTTTTTCCCGATATCTCCAGAACTTATGATCGTATCGAACTGAAATTTGGTACGCGCGCACGTTCAAATTCGTTGCTGAAGCGGTCATCTACATTGAACATGCGCGCAAAAGTTGCTGCCTTCACGGCAGTGCTTTTTGAAATTTTTTATATTTGATTTCATAATCAAATTCCTCTAATTTAATTCTCCAACGCATAAGGCGGGAATGCGGTTCTTTTAATGAGAATAGCCATGTCAATGGTTTATGATCAGTATAGATAGTGAATTTTCTTCCGTATAGATAAGGTCGGAAATGCTTACAGGACCAAACGATAGCTAACAATTCTTTCTCTATAGTGCTGTATCTACTTTCAGCAGCGTTCAAGGTTCTACTAGCATAAGCAATAGGAAGATCATTGTTTGGAATACCTTGGGATAAAACTGAACCGATTGCGTAACCTGACGCATCAGTTGTTAAGATGAATGGCTTATCAAAGTCTGGATATTTCAATATAGGGTGGTTCAATAAACTACGCTTACAAATTTCGAAAGCTTCGATGTATTTCGGATCATTAATATTTAATTTACTGTCCTTTTTAAGACAACTTGTTGAGGGTTTCGTTATTTTGGCAAAGTTAGGAATAAATTTTCTGCAATATCCTACAAGACCAAGAAAAGATTTTATTTTCTTTTGTGTATCGGGAATCGGGAACTGAGTTACTGCTTTCAATTTATTTGGCTTAGGTTTTATACCTTCCGAAGTAATTATATGTCCTAAGAATTCAATTTCAGTTTTGAAGAAATAACATTTGTCCAATTGTATTTTCAAATTTTCTTTTTGTAAAGCTTCTAATATAGTATGAATATCCGCTAGGTGTTGCTCCATAGTTTCTGAGAATATAATAATATCATCCATATAAATGTAACATATTTTACCAATATAATTTTTCAAAACATCGTTCATTAATCGTTGAAACGTAGCAGGCGCATTTTTAAGTCCAAAAGGCATTCTAAGGAATTCATAATGTCCATTTTCTACAGTAAAAGCTGTTTTGTCTATGGATTTCTCATCTAATTCAATTTGATGGAATCCAGACGCTAAGTCAAGAGTAGTAAAATATTTTTTATTGCCAAGTTTATCTAATATACTTTCAATTTGAGGTAGAGGATATTTATCATCTATGGTTTTATCATTTAATTTACGATAATCGATGGTCATACGCCATTTAACTTTTCCGGACAAATCCTGTTTTTTAGGTACAATAACAACGGGAAAAGACCAAGGTGAAATACTAGGTCTAATAATTTTTTTGTCTAACATTTCTTCAATTTGATTTTTAACCTCTTGTCTATGAATTTCGGGGAATCTATAAATTTTAGCGTGAACAGGAACTTCATCGCTAGTTCGAATAGTATGTTTAACTCGGGTTGAAGAATTAAGTGGTTGACCCGGTAATTGAAGAACTTTTTCATTCATTTGTAAAATTTTCGATAGTTGGCTACTCATTTCTGGTTTTAAATGACTAAGGTCAATAGGAATACTAATAGGATTTTGACATACTTGTTGATATTTGAATGGTATTTCGCAAAAATCATTTGTTAAGACTTGATTTCTAAAGTCTAAATTTAATCCATATTTATTTAAAAAGTCGGCTCCAATAAGTCCGTCATAATTTTTATGGAATTTATATAATATGAAGGGATGAAAATCATTTATTTGAAATTCAGAGAATAATGGTAAAGAGACTTTTTCATTCGAAGTTTGTTGTCTCATACACGCAGCTAATGTGGTGCTTTCGCGATAAATATTTTTAGGAAAATTATTATATGCAAATTTTGGATCGATAAGGCAAACTGAACATCCGCTATCAATTAATAGTTTACATTTAGGATTTTTGAATTCAATATATGGTAGTTGATTTGTATTGTCTAGCGAATGATTCAAGTCAATGAATCTTCTGAGGCTAGGTTTTGAAAATTTTCGGAAATATACTTGCTATCACGGTTTTTATCAGCTTTTATGTAATCAGGGGGACTCGATTCAATATGAGTCAATTCCTCGACTAGGAAATCCGAGTTCCTATTATTATTATAGAATTTTCTCTGGGGGTTATTTTGATATTGGGTACTATAATTAAATCCTTTTTGGGGATAATTCTGTGTTTGAATAGACATTCTTTCCGGAGGACTAGTAATTCGTCGATTTGGATTTGGCTTGAAAACATTCTGATTCTGGTTTCTCGATGTACTTGGTGCATTAAATACTTCACGATTCGTGGGATAACGCGTATTTACTTGACGTTGTGTGAATTGAATCGGTTGTGAAGGGAATCGCGATTGATTATTGAAATTGTTGCCTCGATAATTATTATTATTATAATGATTGAATTTATTCGAATTATATCGATGATCAGGATAGTTATTTTTAGGTATATTTTTAAATGATGAATTTTTACGACTTTTGTCTAATAATTCATATTGGGCTAAATTACAAATATAATCTTTTACGGCATTAACGGTATCATCAAAGTTAAATGCATTATTAGTAATCAGATATGTACGAAGCTCAATAGGGGAATTGGATATGAGGACTGTTTAACATATTTTCAAGATATTTGACTTGTAAATCATTTTTTCAGGATCAGGCATAATATCAGCATCTATCCTATAATTAATACGAATTTTTAAAGCTATAATTCTATCGATGAAAGATAACATGTCTTCATTCGGTTTTTTCGATAAAAATTGCAATCGATGTATCAAAACATCTAGGTTTATTTGATCTCCAAATTTAGTATATAAAAATCGCTTAAGAATTTCCCAATTATTTGGTATATCAGAAGTAGATACCTCTGCTAAAGCTCTATCAATTAATTTTGATTTAACAACAGCGAAACAATAATCTTTGATTATTTGTTGTTCATTCGCAAACATAAATAAAAATTGTTCTGCACTACGCACGAACGAATGCAATTCATTCTCAATGCCTGAGAATCTAGGTAAAAGAGTACCGAATTTTTCGGGTAATGACAAATCTATTCTTTCCTGAGTCATTTTTCTATTTTTATTTTTACGATGTGAAAAGTGTTTGATTGAAGTAATATTGAATAATTATTAATAATATTATAAATGAAATTAGGTAATCGGTTTTTTGAATAAGAAACCTAGAAAAAACTCTAGTGTCGGTTTTTTAATAGAAACCTAGGAAAAACTATGATACAAGTTTTACGCACAAAACTTGGGAAAAAGGTTGTCTAATTTTGGGCCAGATTAGGTAAACTGGGGGAAGAAAGGAGTCGAATATGCATATGTTGTATTCTGAAGTGAAGTCGTCACGGGGCGCTACTCGGATGATCAGGCTTCTGGGTGGTTTGCTATCTTGATTTTTCGGTTGTGCTGAACAGTTGAAACTGACGGCTGCTGGGCTTCTCTGGATGAATCACTTTTTCAGGAATATACGCAGAATTCTCACAGCTGGCACAATCCCATCACCTCGTCGCCAAATATGAATTTCAGATTGAAAACCTTGTTTTTAAAAAACAATTTATTTTGAATACAATGGTATACGACTAATGCGTCTAAGCTCTAACTAACTTCTTTCTGTCGGATAAACAGGTGCGATACAATTTATAAGATATCCTTATCTCAATACTGAAACGAATAACAAATGATTCATTGCTGAGTTGCAATAAAATACATTCTGATATACAGTTCTTATGGGATGAAGGAAAGGATTCATTTATTTAATATGGGTTAATATTATGTAATTATATATGTGTTCACTCTCTAAGGGGTATTTAGCATGTAGAACATGAAACGACTTGAAAAGTACCTATATCAAATGCTTTCGGAAATGAATCAAATTGAAACCTCACCGTATCAATTACGACAAAAAAAGATTTTAATGTATTGATGGTTTCTCCCACCACCAAGAGATTGGGTTGGATTGTTTGTTTCCTTTCCAAAGCTCTATTTCTTTTATTTTCGATAGCTGCGAATATATCTCCGGGTTGCTGAAAAAAATGAGATAATCATTAGTTTTAATCATGGAGCCTTTATTTCATAAAGTTATGAGATTAATGTTTTCTGGAAGAGAATTAAAATAAGTCAATCATCTCACCTTCACATGAACCACAATCCCTTCGAGAGATTCGATAGTTGAGAACTTCCACAACTGTTTTCCACTCTTCTGTTTTCCCTTCGGTGGAATGATATGAGCCAGAAGATAGATATGTTGCGGTAATACTTCCTCTGAAAATCACAGATCATATATGTATATTAAAATGAAAGTTACTTATACAAAAGGATCATTGTATACATTCAAATAAATTTGCTTTTGACTTCAATTTTCATAATGCTCCAATGAGCTACCTAAAATACACACAAGTATTTAGATTGAATTGTACAGTTATGGATTATAAGGTGCTCTGGTGAATTCCTTACCGGACCCAATTGAATTTATCGTTTTCATAAATTCCAATGTGCGTTCCTCTTTGATGTCGTTTTCTCTACCAGCAACGATTTTTTCAAAAAAATTATTCCACTTCAGATATAACGCCAACTGGGCCTCAGGATATAGTTTTTCAAAATCGAGGTTTATCTGAAAGATAATTTTTTATAGGTATCTACAGAAAATTATATGTACTATGACGTTCAGAAAGATCTTTATGAATGAATCAATTTTTGAATGAAGTTTTGTAAAGCTAGAAATTTTATAAAATGCACTAGTATATACCAATGTGTCAGAACGTAAGTCTGTCAGGATAGGCCAGTTTCTCAAAAACTCTTCTACTGTGCCAACATCTGATTTTTTTCGGACTTCAAATGTTGCATTCCACTTTTCAATGACCGTTGCCCATGGCTCGCAGTTTGTTTTCAGCCACAGTAAATCGTTTTCATCTAGAATAAAAATTCAAATTCAAATTCCAAGGTCGAATATAATCTATATATATGAGTGTACCATTTTCTAATCTTATAAGTTTGGAGCAATGGGATTCGTCTTCGACTTTTCTTTTAGAGATTCTTTCCCCAGATTTATATAGAATGTTTCGACATTTATCCACCAATTTACCCTTAGCTGGGATAGATTTCCCATTGAAACTATCTCTCTTCTTTATGGGGGCGACATAATATGTTCCTAAAGCTTCCTTTGGAAATAGGGAAGCACTATTCAAGCTATTACCGATTTTGTCGGCGCCACTCTCGATTGTTTCGAAAACAAAGATTATCGGATTGCATCATTTCTAGACCTGGCTAAGGCTTTCGATTGCGTGGCGCATGTCAAACTCCTACAAAAACTAAAAAAATATGGCTTTGATGGGGAGGCAATCAGTATGGTTGAATCCTTTCTGAATGGAAGGTACCAGGTGGTATTTTCGGGCGATTCATGCTCTGGCATGAGTTCTATTGATGCTGGCGTGGTTCAGGGTTCCATGTTGGGTCCTGTTCTATTTCTAATTTTCATTAACGATCTGCCTGATTATGTACCAGAAATTGAGACCACATTGTTCGTAGATGACACAACGATAGCGGTTAAGGCTTCGAATTTACAATCACTGCTTGATCTGTCGGATGTGGCGCTGTTGAGACTTACCGAGTGGTTTACTTCGAACGGCTTGATAATTAATGAGAGTAAGACCCAAAATTTGCTCATGACACTAAGACCAATTGATGATAGCTATGGCGGTGACAACCCAGTTAGGTTTCTTGGCGTCCATGTTGACGCAGCACTCACGTGGAGGTCTCACGTAGATGAACTTGTGACTAAACTAAGCCGGAATATTTTCGCATTAAGAACATTATCGTTTTCCCTACCCCGAAGTGTGTTGTGCACGGTGTATTTCGCTATGGTAGAGTCCCATTTGAGGTACGGAATTGTGTTGTGGGGAAATTGCGCATATCGTGAAGCTGTTTTTAGACTGCAGAGGCGGGCCATCAGGATTCTGGGGGGTTTGGGATATCGAGACTGCTGCAGAAATACCTTCAAAGATTTGGGTATACTTACATTCCCATCTCTTTTCCTTTTAGAAAATCTGATATACTTACATCAAAATAAAAATAAATATCTGTTGCAGTCGGATGTACATCGCTACGACACTAGAAATAAGTCCCTTATTAGGAAAGATTTCCTAAGATTGAGTAAATCCCAACGGGGTCCGGGTTTTTTCGCGGTGTCTCTGTACAATAGACTTCCTGGTGGGGTGAAAAATCTGCCAATAATTAAGTTCAAAGCTAAAATTAAGAAAATGTTGGCAGTTAAGGTGTTTTATTCTGTTGACGAATATTTTAATTTGACTCTGGGTGACGTTGACTTCGTGTAAGCTTCTCTTGGAGCATAGTAATGTACTTTATTACATCCAATTTTGGAATTATCATTTTGTGACGTGTGAAAACAATGTTATATTTGTAATAATCGCCAATAAATATCTATCTATCTATCTATCAGATCAAAATCCTCGTATGTGGGACGGAACAAATATTTTTCTAGTCTAGAGAAAGATATATTATCTGTCACTAGATCTTCAGGAATTAAACTTTTTTGACTGACTGAACCAACTGAGCTATGCTCACTGACTACTGATAATCTCTGAAATAAGATGAAGTTAGACATTATTTCAAATGAAGTATATCAATGATTCACCTCTTCATCAGCGCCGAAAATTTTCTTCAATTCCCTCAATCTGAATTTAAGGGGAGGAACTAATTCTTTTAAAGTTTCGTTTTCGATCCCCTCCAAATCTTTTAGACAAAGCTGATTGTCTGAAAAATACATGTCATTGTATTCTAGAAAATGTTTGTCATTAAAAAAAAAATTTTTTCGATTGAAAGAAAATGAATAATCGAATGTCTGGGCCAAAAGAAAAAATAATTCGATATTGGCATGTGTAACCTGGTATATCTCTCTAGAATGCTCATTGAATATCAGAGAATTCCCCTAAAAAAAAATATTATTCATTCCTTGAATTTCCGACACGCTATATGTATAACATTTGGTCACATCAAAAATATCACAAAAAAAAATTGTTATCGCCTGCTCAAGCATATTCCCAATAAAATCTTTCTGATTCACGGAATTTATTTTAAGTTAAGAGACCCGTTCTGCATTCTCATTACTTGTCGAATTTGAAAATGAATTTAAATAATTTTTCATTTTCAACACAATAGTGAACATATTAGAAAAAATAGCCCTTACTCTGGAACCAGTGGATACATTTGACAAAATTAACCGACAATTTCGGACACAGTGTACATCCCGGAAATTTTTAGTAGGTTTAGTAGGTTCCACATTCACTTCTCTTACATCACTTAATGATTTTGATCGCCTTTTTTCAAAAATAGCGAAATATAGATTAGATGGGGTGTCCTTCAAAAAGGACAATAGGAAAATGGGTTATCAATATGATTACACAATTTTTATTGAATCCAAAATGAAGTATATTTCGAGAAGAATGACATGAGATATTTCACATTGAATAAGTATCAAATTATTGCTTGTGATATGGTACAAAACAATCAATATGAAGTGCTACATCACATTTAACACATTTCGTTTCAACTTTTTTATGGCACACTCGACATCGTGTCTGCTTCTCTTGGGAACTCACAAGATGATCAGTCCTATCGAATCGTGAATCGATGTTCTCAAGACTGGATGGCCTACCGCGTTTTCTAGATTCTGTGTTGGATTCTAGAAGTGCAAGAACAATCCTTCTGCGAAAGGCCAGATGGTCCAATTTACCATTCTGCAACCTATGTAGTTGCCATGCATTTTGTGCCATGATATCAAAACAATAGCAAATAATAGTGAAATACCACTTTTTCCCCCGGATGTTGGTTCTATATAAACTAATGTTTTGGTTACATCGATCTACACCGCCCATATATTGATTATAATTCTTGATAATTTGTGGCTGTGTCACTGCGACTTTCTTGTTGTGTACTCTGCTGAATCGCATAATCATATGCACGGGATGAGTAGAATCGGAATTCGATGCAATACAAACCACATTGTTGTTATTCCATTTCGTCACAAGTATTTTATTGTCTGAAGACATATACCCAATATATCCCCGTTCTTTTTTGCTCATGGCTTTCTTCTCAGTCAGTGAACATCCAAATAATCGGTTTTCTCGTATAGTAACGGTACAACGGATATTTTTCATGGATAGTGCCTCTAGGAGTGGAATTGTAGTGAAAAAATTGTCACAGAATATTTGATAGGGATGAGGACCCAGCTTCCGCAAAACATCTGAATATTCCAGAACGACAGAAGGTCCTAGGCCAAATTCTTCATAAAATGATTTTATGACTGATTTAGCTCCCTGATATGGCTCAATCCAATTCACATATCCTTTACTGGAACAACCTAACCACATTTTGAACCCAAATCGTATGGGTTTATTGAGAATACATTGTTTGCACCCATGTTTCCCAAAGTAAGGAACCATAGACTCGTCAACGCTATGATTTTCTGAATGTGGAGCATGTTTCAGGGAATTCTGATTTACAATATTGAAGAGGGGTCTGACTTTTGCGAAACGATCATCTTTATCTAATAAATCATTATCACAGCAGTGTAAGTTACTCATAATGAACTCAAATTTATCCCTGGATAAAGCATTCACCACCGGGCGGTTATGAGTATCTCTTGAATTTTCCCAATACATTATACGTCTGGGTAGAGAAATATATCCACTCAAAAGAAGAATTCCGAAAAATGATTCAATTTCACGCCGGAAAACGCTGCCAATTCTATTTCTCTTGGCCGCGTACATGTTAGTGTATCCAACAAACACGTCAACCAACTCTTCATCGAAAAAGCATTCAAATAATTCAAGTGGGGTTGAATTATTTACCGCTGAAGACATTTCCGCCCATTCAACAGTTTCAGTTGTAAGGTCCACGTTTTGCCATTCCCGATTTTTCCGATTTTTCTTGGAACTAATTTGAAAGATTTTAAGTGGAATATTATCTTCCTCATCATCGGAATCTGTGAAAGCACTTGAAAATCTTGAAACGAAGCGAGACAAATAGAGGTTATAACTCGAATGACTGACGCATAATGTATCCATGGGCCAAACATTTTTGTAGCCTACAGTATTGGCAGCGACTTCTTTGACTTTTGGTGACTTGACATCTTTCCATTTCTCCACATACATAATCAACCTGATTTCTTATAGATCTTTTGAAAAATGCTCGGCATGCATCGCAGCTTATCGCTCCGTAATTCCGACCTTTGGCTTTGTCACCACAAACAACACATAATTCACTTGACTATATAAACTCTACACACAGTCCGCCGGTTATTCATCGAATACTGTTCGGATTGTTGGTAGAATATATTTCGGTCATAGATGACAGTTGACGGTTTATTATACCGTGGTTCAGTTGTGCGGAGGCATGAGTGAGCAGAGAGGGGAAGTTTACTTCCCCAACACCCCCTCCCATGCCGACGTGTCGTCATATTACTTTCATTTTGAATTCATATCATATTCTGTAATCTGTGATTCTTGCACACATAAAAACAATTACTTGGATTAACGCAGGCTGTGTGATTTCAAGAAAACCATATCGTTATATATAACCGATAAAATGTTCTTTCCGTTTGAGAAATTGATTTTCTCAATCTGATTTACTCAATACAAGAAAAAATATTTCAGAATAAGAAACCTGAATTTCTCACATCAAAAACTTGAATTTTTTTTAATCAAGAGAACCCAGTTCCTCAAATTGAGAATATTGAATATTTTAAATCAATTGATTTCTTCGATATGAGAAAACCAATTTTCTTCTTCTGAAATATTTTTTCTTGAATCAAGTAAATCATTTGAAGAAAATTAATTTGTTGAATGAAACAAATAAAGGCTCCATGATTAAAAATTTAATTTTCTCAGTACAAGAACATCAATATTCTTGATTTGAGGTAATTATTCTTCTTCATGTAAGAGAATTATTTCTCTTTACTCGAGAGTTTTGAATTACTCAGGAGAAAATCTTTCGTTCTTGAGCTGAGTAATCTATTTACTCGTGCGGACATATTACCACTCTTGACGAGAAACAGTGTTTTTCCCATATGAAGGAAACAGCTGTTCTGATTAAAGAAATCTGAATTTTTTAGTTCAAAAATGATTTAATCTCAGAGTAAGCTTTACTTTACTCGCTTGAAGAAGTAGTGTCTCTCAAATGGAGAATTTCAAAATTTGAAACTGATGCAATAAAAATATTCATTTCAAAAATGTCATGTTTTCGTTTGAGTAGGTACACCTTAATAATTCACTTGAATTGAGCAGTGATACAAGTGTATCATTTGAATCATCATTTTCTCGAGAAATATGTGGATTATTCAAAACTGAACTTTTAAAAACTTGTTCAGTGCAATATAAATGAAGTAAGAAAATGATGACTCTGATATTTTTTATCAGTCCTCAATCAAAGTAAATTCTACAATAGGTATCTGCTCAGAAGAAAAGTCTTACATTTTTTCGATCTGAATACATTTGAGCACTTGGTTTGAATCTTGAAAATCTCTGTTTGAGATACACTCTTCGAGCAAGTAAGTGATGAAAATAATTATATTCATATATTGATTATTAATGCATAAAATTCAAAATTATTCTGATTCATCTATGTGAAGAGGTATGAAAACAAAAATTTATGAAACATAAAATATATTCTTTCTTAAAAACGAATAATAACAATTACAAAATTAAAAAAAAAATATAACAATTAACCATTATCCTATAATGATCACAGATTGAGATATGCTCTAAAAACAAATTAAAATACTGATATCGGCATCAGAACAAGAAACAAAAACCATTGGATTCTATAAAGAAACATAATCAAGGTTCGATACTTTGTGTATTATAGTCGGAATTTCAGAGTCAAAATCTGACAGTAAATAAAATTTCTTAATATCTGTTTTTTCAACTTGGAATGCCCTCATGTGAGTGTTATATCGATCGTGCTTAATAATGTACCATAAAAGCACAAGCAATCTACTTTGACTTGATGCACAAAAATATTTTCAATTTCGAAAAACACAGGATCTACTTCATTTTTGTATAGTAATATGGACTTAATTTCAAACTTTGTACCATTGAGTGTATACCACAACTCTCAACTTAGTCGTCAAAGAGTCCGGTTTTATCACACAATGATGTGGTAAATAAAATATTTCATTGCCATCGAATGAACTAGTTGCGATCGACATATGCCCAGTATCCAAATAATCCTGCATAAAATCGACATATTGCCGATCTCTCGCGAATCGTCAAACACAGGAATTAACTTTGAAATAAATGGTAATTCAACGATATATCGACCATCAGTATTTCTCTTAGTGGTTTCTTTAAATATTTAATAATTCACAATTACCATCCTCTTCTGACACGAAATTATGATCAGGTATATGCTCCAATTCCCAAAATTTTCTCAAACTATTCTCTAAAGATTCATATTCCGACGAAACTAAAAGAGATGACAAGTCATTTTGTGAAATTGATGTTTTCAAATCAACGCGACCTGTTAAAATCCAACCAAATAATGTGTTTATAGCGATTGGCTCATTTTTATTATTCTCCACTTTACCAGGAATTAATACGCGTGCAAAAACTTCAGCCGATAAGAGCATATCAATAGAACGCGAAGAATAAAATTCAGGATCGGCTAAAAAATTTGTAGAGTACCAACATGAAGACGTATGTGAAATTTCATGAGCAATATATCATCAGAAAATTAAAAATAAATTTTTTCAAACTCGATAGCTCAGAAACTTTTTGACATATGCTGCTGAAATTTTGTTTCTTCATTACGGGCATATACAAAAATGTGTCATATAAAACTCTGCTTTGCAGCTGTTTCACGTGGATAGACATTTTAAGTTTTCGAAGTTGGGAATTATCTAAACCACAGAGAGACCCCAAGAAATAATTTTGAAGGAAGTGTTGTTTTGAAGAGGTACATATCGGAGTAAATTTCGCGAGACAAAGCAAGTTTTTTTTCTTGAAAATCCATTTACATGAGCTTTTTTTCTCTAATACAGTAATAGAAAGTGAAATCCTACAAAATTGAAAAAGAATTTCTATGGGATAGATGTAATAAGTAAATGAAATCGTATTTTAGAACTTATATAATGGAGAACGTGAACATTGTTGAAGTGCAGGTGTATAGCAATACCTTTGATATTTCAAGTATAAACCCTTCGCTAATGCACTATTTGTTGTTTTATGAATGATCAATTGGATAATTCATCTGCTCACAAAATAGTTTCTGATAAATATAATGCACAAGCATGGGCTTCCAAAAAAATTTCTGGAAAAGCTGGATTTGAATGAAAAACAGATTTCATACAACTCACCGTACAGTGCTCCGATTCCAAGTGGATTCTTGATTAAGTTTCATCGAATAGTTTTTAAGGAAATGTCAAAATGAAATTTGAACGGATATATCTGCGGAATTATTGGATGGATTTTACCAATTCACAATCTCGATCTTTTGTGATTAACCCATTTCTACAAATATGGATTCTCTAAATGTATTCTCATTGAGTTTACGGCCGATTATAGTTTGATTACGGAGGTCGAATGAATGAATGGCTTAAATCAGACTGATGATTTCGTAGATATATTCATCAGAAAATTGTATTCTTCCAATATTCTAAAATTGACAAATTTGAACAAGTTGAAATTTAGTATTTGGTTGAAAATGACGTCGTGAAGGTTCATGAAAAATTTCTAGAGGAAATGGATCCGGATCCGAAAAAGCGCGTGAAGCTCCTAACTATGCGTCAATGCTTTCCTAAAATTTTTTCGAATAATAGTTATTGTACTTGCAAATTACAAAAATAATAGATTTCAATTCACCTTTTCAAATACCTCAAAAATGTAAGCAATTCGATCAATGGCCTTTTCCTTCAGTTCAATCAATATGTACATATAGGAAATATCATATTATGCAATAAAAATGTCTTAGAATTTTTGTTCGTATCGTAAGAAGCTCAGTGCTCACTTATCGGCAAAAGTCTGGAGACCGATAAAACGGAAATGTATTTTTAAACTAATCTGTAGCGAACTTATCGAGTCTCTAATAAGATGTTTTGACGTCTGACTTTTATAGGCTTCGCGTCATCTCGAAAAAAAACAATCTTATTTTTGCAGGCTCTACCCTGGTGGAAATTTTTCTCCACCATGGCCGCTATGATGCTCATGATGAGGTAAACGCGTAAGAGGGACAAGAAAAGGCGTTAGGCCTGTCCGTGACCATTTTTTGCAAACATGTTACGCAGCACCCAAAGAAGTACAAAAGAAACTCAGGGCCGTATTCCATTGGCGTATGACGAAGCGAAGTTGTGCTATAAGCGATTATGCAGTTCGTGAAAAATGATGTGAAAATTTCACTGAAGAGGATAATTCTAGATGAAAACTATTCTGAAAAATATTCTTGTTGTCCTAAAAACTCGAATTCAACGAGGAGGCGCGATATAGTAAGGTCCATGACAGAAATTCTATTTACAAATTAACAAAAAAAATAATAATTCATCTTACGAATACGATCATTTATTCTTAGCTGAAAATGTCGTATGTTAGCATCACAAAAATAAATGGATGATTTTGCGAATAACATTAAGTATGTAAGAAACACTTACCTCGAGAAGCAAAACTGATTAAACTGAAAATATATAATTGTCCTTAAAACTACACCACTTAATACTAAATCAAAAAAACCCAAAACCCCAAATATCCAAACACTATAAATATAATTTAAACTACAACTAGAAAGCTATGAAACTGAGAAAGCAAAGAAAAATTTCGAAATCGCACGAGAGAATCAGAGGTCAAAACTCGAATGACTGAACTGAATCAGCAGCAGTGGCTGCTGCATCTGAATCAATAATGCATGATATGAATCATATGAATACAAACAGGCAGAAAATTAATGAGATATCAAGTATGAAATTTCATTTTTTAAACAGTTAATGTGAATGGGTGTAACACAACTTCATCTGCCAGTGCCGAATAGCGTTAAGGCCAGTTCAGATGGGGAAATTCTGTCTTCCCGAGGGTTCCTACAATTATTGAAATAATAAAGAAAATCTCAACCTGTCTGAAATTTCTCGTCTTAACGCCCTTTCATGAGGCCAAGAATTGCCTTTCCATCGGATATTCAACTTCTTTGTGTGAGCAAAACTAGGAATCAGGAATTCCATTTCGAGTTTCCTCTTGTTCCAGTCATAACCATAATGCGGAAGATTTTTTTTTAATTATCCCTATCATTTTAAGACAACTTAGTATTAATGAAATGAAACCTAGAAAAGCGCTGACGTGGAGTCAGTAGCTTTTGCGCGCATGTTCCCTTTTGGTGATATCCTTTGAATATGAATATATGAAGGTTTAGTTCGTTAATGGATCAAATCGGCCAAATAGTTTCGGAGTTATAGCCATTTGAATTTTGAGGTTAATTTTCTCATATTTCAGAAACTACTGAAGCGATTGGATTGAAACTTGGCAGATAGTTGGATCATAACGAGACGCAACTTTCAAAAAAGTTTCGTTGAAATCGTATGATTACTTAATCTTAAAAAAATTTTTTTTTTTTAATTTGTTTTTTCGAAACTATTGTTCATATTCGAGAAAAATTTCAGTTATGCCTTGAACTTCATATTTCACAGCAGTGCACCGAATTTCAATTCGATACGGCTATCAGTTATGGAGATATTGAGAAAAAATATGTAGAATTTCCTGGTTATCTCCTCGATATTGTTGTTTTTTTCGGTATAATTCAGAAAAAACTGATTCAATTGTGATGAAACTTCGCAGCTAGTTTGAAGATTTTAGGGGCAATATTGTGCGAGTGATCGTTTCATTAGAACAATTTTGAAAAAAAAATTTAAAATTTTTTTTTTCAAATATTTAATATTCTGTGATCTTCTCATCATATTATCCTCGTAAACTTCTGTATGAACCTTCAAACTGTCATTTCAAGTACTTGATATCAATTCAATCTAGACACAATAACATCCCGAAGAAACGACTCAGAAACTCGATATCTGTAGAGTAGGTTTGGGGCTTAATTATAAATATCGAATTTGTGAATAGATGAAATCCGCCCCATGATTCCGTAGATATACCCAATAAAGATTTAATTTTTTTCAATATTCCAAAAATACAGATTAGATCAAATCGGAATCCGGTAATTCATCGAAAAAAATCTAGAAAAGAACTGTCGTGAAGGCAGCAGCTTTTGCGCGCATGTCCAAATTCATTGCTGAAGCGGTCATCTACATTGAACATGCGCGCAAAAGCTGCTGCCTTCACGGCAGTGCTTCTCTAGATTTTTCAATAAAATACTGGATTTCAATTCGATCTAATCTGTATATTTGGAAATATCGGGAAAACGAAATTTTGAATGAGAATATCTACAAAATCATTGGGAGGATTTTGACCATTCAAGAGTTCGAAATTTGACCTTCGTAACTAGGAAGTTTCAAGTTGTTTTTTCGGAAGATGTGCTTATGTATATATATATATATATATCTATCGGTTTTCTAACGCTCTCCGACGTCTTCCGATACCTAGTCTCCATTCGTCACGATCATTCCATTGGCCTTCTTCAAGCCCTCTTTCCTGCATTTCTTTATCGATGCCTTCCCTCCAACTTTTCCTTGGCCTTCCTCTCTTCCTTCTGCCCTCAGGTATCCATTCCAATATTTGTTTTGGGAGTCTGTCTGGTGTCATTCTTTGTACGTGTCCATACCATCTCAGCTGCCTTGTTCTCACTTCTTCGACTATGGTTTGTTTTACACCCATGATTTCGCGGATTCTCTCATTTTTTATTCTTTCCAACCTAGATCTTCCCGCCGCTCGTCTCCAATAGTCCATTTCTGTGGCTTCTAGATATTTCATTGTTCGTTGTTTCAATTGCCATACTTCACTGCCATAAGTTACGATACTCTTAACTATTGTGTTGTATATTCGGTGTTTATTCTCTTTGCTGATTTTCTGATCCCATAAAATGTGCTTATGTTCGTGACAATATTGTGCAAAAATTTAGTTTGAAGCGAATCGAATTCCATACCTTTCCTACTTTAAATTGGGACTAAACACATTCAAATTGGAAATAATCAATTTCATATTGATACAACATTCGTTCTTATGTGAATTGGTTTCATAAGATTCTTCAGTTTGAACTAAATATACTCCTGCTATTTCGTTGGCATTTTCCTTTTGTTTTTTTGCGAGATTGAATTCTTGATACCCAAAGGTTCGCAAGTCCTTTCCAATCGCCGTTTGTTTCATGGACGGCAAATCTTTGCTTTTTAATTGATTCCAACTACGAATATTGGGAAAATAAAAATTTGAATAAGGATGTCTACTAAACATTTAGTGGATTTGGCCCATTTATGAATCCTTCTTAGTAATTAAGCCCCAAACATACTCTCATCTATAAATTTCAGATCTCGAAATTATTGTTCAATCGAGAAGGAAAAATTGGCGAAATGGTAAAATCTACCCGATGATTCCGCAGATATATCAACTCAAAACTTTATTTTCTCGATATTTCCAAAAAAACAGATTGGCTCGATACTTGATTAAAAAACTCCAGAAAATCACTAACGTGAGGTCAGGAGTCATTACGCACCTGTTCAAATTGTAACCATTAAATCAACACAAAATTTCGCATCTAGTTGCGTGTTGGTAATCTCCACCTGATTACGAAGTTTCAATCGGATTGCATTTGTTCTTCTTGAGATATTTTTGCGGAAATAACATTTGAACTCCAAATAACAACGAAATTTTTTTCCGGATATCTCTGAAAGTGAATATCGGATCGAATTGAAATTATTGTGAAATACTGAATATAAGGTTTGTGCCAAATGTCATCCAAAGGTAATCAATATTTTCAGAGGAATAAAACATTTTTCTTGAAAAATTTCAAAAATTTTCGAATAAAATTTTTTCAAAATTTTCTAACAACTGAATTCACACGAAATTCTGTTTTAAGTTATGCGTTGGTATTCAAAAACTGTCCACGATGTTTCAATTTGATCGAATCAATACTTCATGAGATATCGAGGAATTAACCTCAAAATTTCAAATGGGCCTAACTCTGAAAATATCCAGCCGATTCCACCCATCAACGAACTTACCGAGATATTTGAACTCCAAACCTGACTTGACAATTTCAAATCGAAAGTTTTTTCCTTGGAAAGTGAGAAGAGCACATACGGACGGGCAGAATTGAATTTGAACACGGATTCTTCTTCATTGAGTTCAACCCAATCGTTTAAGCTCTTTTTCGGCTCAAAATTCTAAAATTACAGACATCGTGACGAAATGATAGCGCGCTTTTTCCAAGACCAAGCGCTAAAAAAGACAGCCTTGAGGTTGCTGCACTATTCGGTGAGGACCATATGATCGCTAAATATATAATACTTGAAAGAAAAATTTCTTTTTGTGAATTGTTCCGATGAAACGATCATCGAGAAATTTTGCACAAGTTTACGCATCAGAATTCGTCGAAGAATTACCAGGTTTCATCAAGATCGGGTTAGCATTTGTGAATGATCCCGGAAAAAACTTTGATACGAAGGAAATAAGCATAATATTTGAAATTTTTTCTGACAATATTTCCGAATAGAATATAATATAGAATCGAGCTGAAATTTTGAATGAAATTGTTAAATTATGTCCTCAAGGTCAGTTCCAAACTTTATATCGCAGCCTGATGAATATTTTCTGAGAAAAAAAAAACAATTTATTACAACAAACATATGAAAAATTCTCCGAAGAAATTTATTTTTTCGATTTTCTACCTGTACAATTCTGTCGGTATTTTTGAACTTAAGATAATGTGTATAACGAAGTGATTTTCATTACTAAGAAATCAATTAATTTGTTTCATTTATTTCGAGACTTATTCCATAAAATCTATTCCGATGCATTTCAATCTCCGACCTATTTTCACCAAGTGATTTTCATCACTTAGGAATTGTTTAATTAGCTTTATTTGTTTCGAAAAATTTCTTATCAAAAGGAATTATTCATCATATTTATTTCGATGCATTTTCAGTCTCCGACCTATGTATAAAAACCATGCCGTACCCGACGCTTTATTGCTTATCGCAGTTTTTTCACATTTTTGCCGCCAATAATGCCGACCTTTGGCTTTATCACCACAAACAACACATAATTCACTTGACTATTTAAACTCTACACACAGTCCGCCGGTTATTCATCGAATACTGTTCGGATTGTTGATAGGATACAGTGATGCCAGATTATTTTTACGAATTTTCTTCAATTTAACCTCAAAAATTCTGCATGTTTCTGCAGTGTTAGAATTGCCAACTGTGCGGGTCAGAAATCCGGGAGATGGATCATTGAATATAATTCTGTACTCACAGAGATGGACAGTGGAGTAAAAAATAATGAACGTTCTTAATAAATGAGGAACAACAAAAACTTTAATGAATAAAAAAACAACTTTTATGAATAAAATAATAAAAAATAAATAATATATGAATAAAATAATAATAATTAAAAAATAAACATCACTAATAACAAAATAAAATAACAAATAACATAATTACCTAATTATTTCAACAAAAAAATAAAATCTCATTAAGAATACAAATTTTTAGATTTCATCAAATCCAGATGTTTTTTAGTCACAGCCATTTTTGACGAATTGGTTCCAGTCTCTTTAAAATGGCTACGCAATACGCAAAGTGAATTTAGGGTATTTTCTTGCAGTCTGTTCCGTTTTTTCGTTTTTACATCAGTCATTATTGAAAATACCCTTTCAGCTCCTGCATTCGAATGCGGCAGCGAAAGAACGAGTAATGCTATAGTTGCCAGATTAAAAAATTTCAAAAAGCACTGCCGTGAAGGCAGTAGCTTTTGCGTGCATGTTCAAATTCGTTGCTGAAGCGGTCATCTACATTGAACATGCGCGCAAAAGTTGCTGCCTTCACGGCAGTGCTTTTTGAAATTTTTTTTGCAATTCATCTTTAGCTGAGATCGAAATGGCTTTCAGACTGCCTGTTTTAGCTCATATTTAATTCGGGAATTCTGCATGTAATACAAGATTTGATTATTCCAAATACATATGAATATTCGTTAATTTTCTCATGAACATATAGAATCTCATTCTAAATATCCATCTATAGGTTTCAAGTTCATACTGTTACTGAATTAAGTCAGTCCTGATTTGTGGGGTAAACTTATTATTACTATAACGAGATTCAAATATTTTGGATTACTCATTTGCTTTTTCTGCGTCTTCTACCCTTGGCTTTTTTATCTATCCTTTGTTCTTCATCTGATGAGAAAAAATGGGCAGTGTTACTGTCCTTTCCCTGTTTTGTAATCTAAAACTTTTGCTTTGCGAATGTCATTTAAATTTTTTACACTCTTGTTCTAGGAAACTTGAGGTCATTCATGATCTGTTACAGGTTTTTAAGATTTTGGAAAAAATATTTGTCAAATTCCACGTTATTTCTGAAATTTTTTAACCAAACTGGATTCCAATTCGATTCGTATTTTTGGGAATATTCGGAAAATAAGAGCGACATATCTGCAGAATCATTAGGCGAATTTTAGCCATTCACGAATTTGCCCTTTGAAATAGGTCTCTTACATGTAGTTTTTAATTTTTGGAACCAATTATTTTATCCATAATATTGGCAAAATTCTATCGCTTCCAGAAACTTCATATTATCCAAGAGAAAATTATCTTTTAAATTCGGTTCCATATATTCGCGGCTTTCTGTGACGTGACGTGCCATATCCAGTTTTGTACCGTAGGAGTCAGCAGCAATTTCCGAACCTTACCTCGGTAACAGTCTGTCACAGAAATTGTCACCTGTCAGTGACAGATGATTTTTTATCACCGAGGCAGATGATCACAGATGATCTGACAAAAATTCACCCAAATGTCACGTCTAGTATGAGCACTCCAATGCTGGTGTTACGGTGACAAAAATTCACCAGTGAATTTCGAATAATCGAATTATTCTAACGGAACTATGACGACCTTTCGAGTTGTCGTTGCCTAAATTATCAACATGAATATCTGAAGCCGACTCGAGATATCGCATTCCAGCTTGCACTGTGGCTATACCCTAATGCTTGTAAGTGGTCACTCTTAAAGACTTGATATTTGAAGGTTTGAGTAGATTTGGTGCTTAATTAGGAAGGCGTCTAAACCGTGAATGGGTAAAATCTGCCAAGTATAGATATGCTCATTTAAAATATTTCCAAAAATACTGATCTGCAGTTAAATTGGGTTTGGCGGAGTTTATATTGCAATAGATGAACGCTTTGGCAAAGAAAAAAAGACTGACCTAACATCGATGCTTTTCCAGAATTTTCGTTTTCATCAAATATACATTTTTTGGAAAACTCGAGAAGAGTGAAATGGACATAAACCAATAAATCATTACAATGAAAATAAAAACGCACCCTACTTTAATGATGTTGATGAATGAGTATATGTTTTGTGCAGTCTTGGTCAATTCCTAGTTCTTTCATGAAACAGAAGAAAACTATCAAATGAACAATTTTACTTTTCAGAAATGTACCAAGAAATCTACCTACGTTTGATTGAACAACCAATTTGAAAAAATAAAAGAAAATTTATCAGTCTTCAGTAGTAAGTTCTTGTTATGTTTCAGACATGTATATAATGTATTCGTACTATAACCAAATTTCGTGATTATATTTATCTATATTTAATATATTTTATGCTCCAATATGAACTTATTAGAATTTTCTGTCAGAAGAAAACATTTCTTCTGACAGCTTTCTTCTCATTCTTTTCAAATTCAAGATGAATTTCCTTTAAGACAGAAACAATAAAATAATCTCAAGAACAAAGCTACTGTAATCAAACCATATACCCAATAACAAGCTCCCGAGGGATATTGAATTTTGTAAAGTAAAGAATAAATAATAAAATCACCATATATTAATAAAATGAACAAAATCAAATCCAAAATCACAATGTATTTCATTAAATATGATAAAATGAACAAAATCAAAATCAAATTCAAAATCACAACGTATTTCATTAAATATGATAAAATGAACAAAATCAAAATCAAATTCAAAATCACAACGTATTTCATTCAATATGATAAAATGAACAAAATCAAAATCAAATTCAAAATCACAACGTATTTCATTAAATATGATAAAATGAACAAAATCAAATTCAAAATCACAACGTATTTCATTCAATATGATAAAATGTCGTAAATTAAAAATAACTTATCCAATATCACATATATTAATTACTTTCTGAACCAGCTAGATCAACCAAACTCACTATATTGAAGCTCGCTATCGAGATTCAGCTGATGTTTATATAATAATCATCAGCTGAATCTCGATAGCGAGCTTCAATATAGATTTTTGTAACAGCGTGTGACCTCGAGCTGTGCTGTGTGTGTGTGTGTGAAATCCATTTCTTGGTATCATTCCTGGAAAAATAAATTATATATTCATTTTAATATCAAATACACAAGAGAGGGAGAGAGTGGATATGACATGCTACCTCATGGAACGCTTCAAAGTTTGGACTGTTTAAACAGCTAATAAGTGGAACCAAATTTAGGGCCAGTATTATAAAACTTAACTTTAACTTTAACTGACAGTTTTGACAGATATGTCCTAACAGAGTTTTCATTGGCAAAATTGAAATTGCACATGTTAATTTTTTCATGTTCATTTAAAGGTGGCCTCAAACGGCAAAATACTCGAATATTGCCTGTGTGTTGTTTCTTCCGGAAGTTATTGTGTTTACGGTCAGCCTAACGGCCGACTGCGTAAACACAATAACTTCCGAAAGAAACAACTTAGGAACTCCATATTTGTAGAGAAGGTTTGGACCTAAATTACGAAGTCCGAATTCGTGAATGGGTAAAATCCACCCAATGATTCCGTAGATATACCCAATAAAAATTTTATTTTTTCAATATTTCCAAAAATACAAATCAGATCGAATTGAAATCCAGTATTTCATCGAAAATAACAGTTCGAAGTTTCATGCAGAATTTGATGAGGATGATATGATGAGAAAATCATAGAAATTTTTTTCTTCAAATTGTTCTGATGACACGATTATCACGAAATTTCGCATGAAGTTGTCTTTCAGCATCTCAAAACTAGCTGTGAAATTTCATCAGGACTGAATTAGTATTTCTCGAGTTATACCGAAAAAATGGACGATATCGAGAAGAAAACCTCGAAATTTGACACATTTTTTCCGGATATCTTCGAAACTTATGATCGTATCGAACTGAAATTTGGCACACTGCTGTGAAATATGAAGTTCAAAGTGTGAGTGGACTTTTTTTTCGAATATGATGAATGGTTTCCGAAAACAAAATATTTTGGAAAACAATTTCGAAAAAAAATTTTTTTTAAATTCACTGAGAATCTGATCCTGACGAAATTTGGCTCAAAGTTGCGCGTCTTTATACTCCACTCAACTGCCAAGTTTGAATCTAATCTCTCAAGTAGTTTCTGAAATAAAAAATAAATAACTTCAAAACTTCAACTGCCTATAACTCCGAAACTATTCGACCGATTTGGCCCATTAACGAACTTAACCGCGGCATTCTGATGCGCAACCTATCCTGAAAGTTTCAAGTAGCTAGCTTGTTTCTGTCGACAGTTATCGTGTCTACGGCCGGCCGGCCGGCCGGACAGAATCAATTTTGACACCGGATTCGTCATCAGTGAGTCCAACCTAGTCGATTGAGACCATTTTCGGCTCAATCATCCAAAATTACAGACATTTGGACAAAACGATAGCACGCTGTTCCTTTAGAACATGCGCGCAAAAATAAACTTTCGTCCTTAAAATCTTTCAAATCCTTTATTTTAAGCCAAAATTCGCAAATTGGCAACTCCAATAATGAAACCTTTTCTTCATCGGTAAAATGAAACTGAATGTTTCGCCACTCTGTCTCGATTTCATTTTTTTTATCAAATATCGGTTGAAATTTTGTAATAACCGCCGAAAGTTGTAGGCATTCCTCAGGTCTTTCTAACGATAATGCTATTTTGGGTGTTATGAACACTAATTGATTGAAAAATATATCCTGCATCGGTAAACGACTCTGCATTTCCTTGCAACACACCTTATAAAATTCTAAACATTTTGATCTTATTTTCAGTTTTATATTTTGATCCAAATTTTTAATGAAATTCTCACAGTCAGGCCCTAAATAAACTAAAAATATATCAACACAATTAGTTGCCAGTGTACAATCAACATTAATTTTTATTTCACTTACTTTAATGAAATTATTGCAACATTTAAAAAACAGTCTTCTACTTTCTGCTGCTAGTTGGTGTATAAGCACCGATTTTGCTTGAAAGAGCGCATTGAAAGAATTTAGAAAATTCAATACATATTTGAGGAATAAAAGGTAAGCCTTGGTCTCGCTACAATTCAAAGCATCTAATATGAATTGTGTTTGTTTGAGATGGTCCTCAGTAGAGGCCAGTAGAAAAAAGTGCTGTAACGTAGACCACATTTCTAAAACTCTTTCAATGCACTGATGCAGACAGAGCCACCTAGTAGAAGACAGTTTCAAAATTTTTTTTTTGAATCATTTAAAAACTCTTGTAATTCTGCTAGCTGAGCAGATCGTTTACCGCTAGAGGATACATATGAGCTTAAGGCTCGAATTAAATCCTCAGGAGCTGCTGGTAAGGTGTTACATGCAGTACTTGCTATTATAGCTGCACTATGGCAAATGCATTTCATAACAATTAATACCTTTGTATCAGCCATTAATCTCGTCATAAAAGAGTTGTGCCTACCCAACATTACATTAGCTCCGTCAGAAGCTAACCCAATGATGTTCGTCAAAGGAATATCACATGCAATGAAAAATTGTTTGAATTGTTTATATATATTTTCAGCTGTGGTATCTGTTGCATCTAATTTCAACATTTTTAGTAATTTGGTCATCAAATTACTCGATTTTGGACAAATATATCTTACTAAAATACATAAGTACTTATCCATGCTGAGATCTGTACTTTCATCAACTAAAATACTAAAATTAATCCCTTTCAAAATTGAAATTAGATCATCAGTCTCCACTTTACATAAAACATTATTTATCACCTTAGTTGTTTTGGTTCTTGCGAGTGATATTCCTTTAACAACATCGGGGTTGGTACAAGTCACTTTGATTAATTCCACTAAATCATCAGATATAGAAATACCCATATTATGTTCAGCAAAAAAACCACTAATCCGTATTTCAGCTGTCGCAATTTCGTCCTTCAATGATGTTGCCTTCTGTGATTCTGTAAACATGCTTTTAACCGACAAAGTCGATTTTTTCACTTGTATTTTAGCTACATGCTTTTTTGAATTAGCGTGCTTGATAATTTCTTGTTTGCCAGCTCGAACTGAAAATACTACATTGCACCATTGGCACTTGAATTTTCCATCGTCATTTGGTACTTCACAGAGCCATCCTGTAAGTGTAAACCCAAAAAAAAATTGAAATATAAACTCATTTCAGTTTAATCACAGTTTTACCTTTAAATTCTGCCTCATTCTTCCAATCTGAATGAAACTTTCTTTTAAAAATTTTTTGTTTTGCGCCTTCACTCAACTCGTCACGATATTTTCGTTTTTTGGTTGGTGTACTTTTCTTATTTCTACCAATACCAGAACTAGTAGAAGGTTGCGGTTGCAGAGTATTGTCCAATACAATGGAAAATCTTAAAATATGACACAAAATATATAGTTAATATTCAAAGTGTTAAAGGCAATCATTTATTCAATAAATAATAAATATGTCTATATGTTTTTTGAAATTAGTAATTTACCTTGGAGAATCTTCTTCACTTGAACTCATTTTTGATTAATAAATCTACTCTAACTAAACTAAAACTACCTAAATTACCCACGGAATATCAATAACATCTATCTATGACGATGACCTAACCTATTAAAATTCGTGAGTCGGGACTTCCCTTGTTTCATAGAAATACAAACTGCCTTGTTTATTTGTTCACAGTAGCTAGCATTACAGATTACACTGACTACAGTAATATGTAGTAATCTATGTAGCAAACTGTAATATTTTTTTTTTGCTACTGACAGCGCCATCTCGAGCCTCAAGATCAAACTGCCAAATATTTCGAGTCATAGCTAAACCATTTTACCGAAAGATGTAACGCATACGGATACGGTATCAATAAAAAAGTTGAAAGATGTGAAATTAAAAAATTCTGCATATTTTAGTGGTTTTCGCAAATTATTCTTCTTTTCTTCATTAGCTCTTTTTCGAGGCCTGAAATTCTGCATATTGAAGAAAATTCTGCAAATCTGGCATCACTGGTAGGATATATTTCGGTCATAGATGACAGTTGACGGTTTATTATACCGTGGTTCAGTTGTGCGGAGGCATGAGTGAGCAGAGAGGGGAAGTATACTTCCCCAACACCCCCTCCCATGCCGACGTGTCGTCATATTACTTTCATTTTGAATTCATGTCATATTCTGTAATCTGTGATTCTTGTCGTTGAAGTTTTCAACATCATTTATTATTCTCTTCTCTTTGATGTTAACACCCATCTGACGAATAGTATTAAATCAAAAAAAAAAATGAATCATGTTTTAACAGTTTATTATACATATTACAAGTCATATCCTTTATGAATATTCCCAAAAAAAAATTTCATGTCGGTATTTATCACTTCCTTGAATATCGCTCAGATATTTCCTCATGGAATGACCATTTCACCATATAACATATGTATACATATATAATGAATTGATAGCCCTCCTTCTTATTGTAGATCAATAACTAAATTGAGTTTCTCTGAAATGGAGATTCTATTTACTATTGAAATATACAAACATAGGTAAAATCTTACCTGAAATGGAGAAACGACATTTTAAGCTATTAATTACAATTATTAAAATATGACATTTGACAAACAAAAACGATTAACATAGTAACGTATAACAAGCAATGTGATTTTAAAGGAAAAAGGTAATTTTTCCTTTACATCACCCCTCCTGGGGAAGAAAATATTTGCAGAATATTTTGATGTATAAACCATTCGTTCTCTTCAAACTGTAGTACAAACTGGAGTTAATTTTGAAATATGAAAATGGTTTGACTCTAATTTCTTGTGACCTGTGTTAATTTTGTAGATAGAGTTGGAAATTTTTTCTTCTATTCTGAACGGTCCAATTTTAAGTTCATCCAATTTTTTTCTGTTCAATTTGTTCCCATTCTCCACAAATACCAGGTCACCTACATTGTAATTATAATTTTTACGACCTTCATCATAATTTTTTTTGTTGTAATTGTGACTTTTAATTGTATTATTTAGAGCAATTTTCTTGTCCTGAATCCAGTTCTTAGAATTATTTTGTTTGAGCTCTTTTGGCAAAATTGTTACGTCTGTTCCAAACATCAAATAAGAGGGTGGGTATTTTGTAACGGTATGTTCCGTATCATTGTATTTTCCCACACACTCTTTGGCTATTGTGGTCCAAGCCACTTTATTCTTATTTTCATTTATTTTGCATCTGATTTTATTTATTAGTGTTTGATTCAACCTTTCATTCAAACCATTTGAAAAAGGTGAATCTACGGCAGTGAAGATTAATTTGATCTTTTTCTCTTCCAGAAATTTCTTGAATTCTTTTGAATTGATTCCTGGATACTGATCTGAGAGAATAGTTCCTACTTCTTCAATTTCAGAGAGGTTTTCCATTAATTTGATGAAGTCACTTGCATTTTGTGTTTTGGAGGTTAGGATATAAGCATATCTTGTAAAATGATCCACAAGTAGGTGCATATATTTTTTTGTTGAACGTGATCCTCCAAAACCACCAATGGTATCTATCGACATAATTTCAAAAGGTTTTGTGGCTGGGCCCAGATGTGACAATAATCCTATTTTCTTTTCTCCTCTTGACTTATTTTTTAAACATGTAGTGCAATTTTTACATACTTTTTTTATGTTGTAAGTCAAATTTTTGGCGGTGTAAAAACGTCCGATCATATTTTGCAATTGCCTGATTCCTACATGGCATAAGTCTTTATGTATAGTATCGATTAATTTAATACTGAAAGTTTCTGATAAAATGATTTTCTCTTTTTTTCGAACTTTCTTAAAGTAAACATTAGACTTTGTTGTCAAACTTTTGTCTGTTTTTTGAATACTTGGGTTTTTCTTCTGATCTTCTAGTATATCCTCTAATTTTATTAAATTGACTATTTTTAGTTGTTCCTCTTCGTTTTCATCTGGTTCCAGAACAGGATTTCTGCTGAGGCAATCGGCTTCTGCATTATATTTACCTGGAGAATATTTCACTTGAAAGTCATATTGTGAGAGGTAGTAAGATAGATCTCCTAATTCTTCATCAGTCCTTGCTTTTATGTTCATATTCTCCAAAGGTTTATGATCCGAAAATACCGTAAATTTTCTTCCAATCAATTTGTCTTGCCAGTATTTCACACACTCCTTTATAGCTAAGCATTCTAAATAAATGGCTTTCTTTCTCTTTTGCACCTCATTTAGCTTTTTTGAGAAATATGCTATTGGTTTTTCTTCTCCATCTCTTTGTGGTTGTTTTAATACTCCACCTACACCCAACAAACTTGCATCCGTATAGATATGTATGGGTAAGTTTTGGTCAAATATTGTCAATACTGGTTGAGTGCACAATACATCTTTTAGCTTTTTAAATGATTCTTGACATTCTCTGGTCCAAATAAATGCCTGTCCTTTTCTAAGAAGATTGTGTAGAGGATCTAACAGTTAAGCTGCATTAGATACGTATTTGTGATAAAAATTTATTTCACCCAAAAATTGCCTTACATTTTTTTGGTTTTTGGGAACTGGAAAATTTCTAATTGCTGTTAAATTATCTTTTAATGGTTTAACCGAATTGTTCTGAATAATATGGCCAAGGTATTTAATTGAATCAGCTGCAAATTTGCATTTTACAAACTTTAACCTGAAGCCTTCTTCCTTAATTGCTCGAAACAATTCCTTCAAATGTTCCATATGTTCAGAGAAAGTTTTTGAAAAAACTAAGAGGTCATCAATGTAACACACAGTGAAATTTGAAAGTTTATGTTTCCTTATAATATTGGACATAATTCTCTGAAATATCGCTGGTGAAGTTTTCAAACCGAATGGTAGACAAGTCCACTGAAAATGACCTTCTTGTGTGACGAAAGCAGTCTTGTATCTATCGGTGACTCGTAGCGGAATCGACCAAAACGCTGAATGTATGTCCAGAGTTGAAAAAAATTCACAGTCTCTAGTTTTTTCGACTAAATCCTCAATAAGGGGAAAAGGTTGTGCTTGGGGAACTACAATTTTGTTAAGGTCTCTGAAATCTATGCACAATCTTGATTTTCTATTTTCTTCCCTTTTGAATGCTAATGTTACTGGGGATGCAAACGGACTGTACGATTCCTCTATCAACTTTCTGTCCAATAATTTTGAAATTTGTTCTTCAATTTCTCTTCTGTCATCCATCGTGCATCTATATGGCCTCTTAGAGCAATACTTTTCAACCAATAAATCAATATGTGCCTCATATCTTGACACAGTGCCGATATCGTATTTATCTTTCGCAAAAATAGATCTGTTTTCTGCTATCAATTCATCAATCTTTGATTTCTGATCGTAACTTAAATGGTTCACATTAAGATCAAAATTTCTTTCTTCGATACCTTCATTGAAGTTAACAGAGTATTTATCATCTATCATTTTTGAATAATTTTCAATTCCTTCTGAAATGAATAAACTCTTTTTATTTTCTTCTAGATAAGTATTGATTTTAGAATTGATTTTTTCTTTTGTTTGAACTGCTTGACTTATTTTCAAATTTTCATCTTGTTTCAAGTAAAAATTCTTTATACAATCCAGTCCAATCAAAAAATCATAATCAAAATTTTTTTCGTCTATTATGAACGCATTGACTTTTTTTTCTACATCGAAAATTTTTATATCCAATGATACAAGACCATTTGATTTTTTTACGCCATTAATCGTTTTTAAGTTAGTGTCATTATCTTTATTTCTGTGCTCATTATTTATCTTCAAAAGTCTTGAGTTTATCAATGAAACATTTGAACCAGAGTCATATATTCCAAAAACTTCAAGATTTTTATTCAATACGAGCTTTATTTTGATTAATGGCGGTACATTAAGTTTTTTGAATCCTCATGTTTTATTTCGCATTCTAATTCTGAATTGTTCACGAGTCTAATTTCTCTTTTCCCTTTAACTTTATTATTTTCATTATACCAACATAACGATTCAGGATGAAAGCGTTCGCCTTTTTTCAATCTTTCACAGATACTGCATTTTTGTTTCCTATCTATGTTCAGTTTTCTATCATTGTTTTGTTTAACCAACTTATTTCTATTGACAAGATGCTCCAGCTTACCAATTTCATTGAATAGATCTTTTGTTTCAAAAATATCTTCTTGATTAATCCTATCAGTAATGAATGTTGGTAACCCAGCAGCAATTATCTGAATGAGTGTACTTTGATCAATAGTTCTACTCATTTCAAGCATTAATCTTTCTTTTCTTATAGCATACTCTAATAAAGTACCTGTTTGGTATTTGAAAGATAGTGCGTATCTACCAGCGGACCAGCCTTTTTTCTCGAATGTTCGACAAAATGTTTGTTTCCATTCTGACCACTCAGATTGTGCAGGTAATTTCAATATCATTGAATTGTACCATTCTAAACATGATTTATCAAGAAATATTCTAAATATTTCTACTTTTTCTTCATCTTCATTGATGTTGAATCTTATACATTCTTTTTCGAAGAACTCCATCCACTGGTATGCATTGACATTTTTCTTACCATCAAATTTCCCAAGAACAAACCTCTCAGCAATTTTCCTCACATTTGGTTTCTTATTTTTCTTGCGATTTTCTTCTAGCTCTCCCAAGGTTTTCACCAGTGAAGTATTTTCATTACTGATTGAATCAACGTCTGAATTCTTCATATTTGCTTCTTCCAGATACTCATCTTGAAAGATTATATTACCATCATTATCAAAATAAGCTTTTTTCAAATCTTCTGTTAAGGAAATCCATACACTCCTTCTTTGATATCTTTTCTTCAATGTATTTTTCACTCTTGTAAAATTATTTGAAGTACATATTTCTTTATGAAGAGATATAGACTGATACTCTTCAGGTACCAAAAACGTTTTATTTTCCTCAGTTTGAATCGAAGTTAAAGCTAAAAAATTAGACTTTCCATCTTCTGTTGGTTTAATTTGAAACGAGAACTTCAATCTTGACATTTTTTTCTGTTGCTTGCAAAAATGTCGTTTTATAATGAATTGATAGCCCTCCTTCTTATTGTAGATCAATAACTAAATTGAGTTTCTCTGAAATGGAGATTCTATTTACTATTGAAATATACAAACATAGGTAAAATCTTACCTGAAATGGAGAAACGACATTTTAAGCTATTAATTACAATTATTAAAATATGACATTTGACAAACAAAAACGATTAACATAGTAACGTATAACAAGCAATGTGATTTTAAAAGAAAAAGGTAATTTTTCCTTTACACATATATTCAATTACAGTGTGATCCCTGAATATCGCGTAGATATTTATTTGATGGACAAGCATTTAAAAAAAAAATTTCACATATACAACATTTTCAAGTCCTCGAGTATCGCATAGATATTTCTCTAGGATATTCTGTTTATTTTGCTTGTTATTTCAGTGGATAAATTCGTAAATTGCTCGCTAGTTAAAGGTTTCGTTAGAATATTTGCGATCTGTTGTTTCGAATCGATCTTGTATGCTTTAAGCAATTTCATATCAAAGAAATCCTTCACATCAAGATATTTCTTTTCAATATATTTCAGTTGTGTTCTTCGAGTGTATTATTACACTGTGACAGACAAGAGCTATTGTCTTCAAATACAGGTACAGGAAAGACCTTCTTCTCCGAACCTAGAGATTCTCTCGGCCCTTCCTCTTACATCCTCCCCACTATCTCCCTCAACCACAAACAAGAGGTCATCCGCATAGGCTAGCGTCGTGACCCCTTCCTCGTCATCACTTCCCAATGTGATTCTGCTTCCGATTTTATCTTCCTTATAGTACAATCTGATTTGGTTCGCTGCTAATTACCTAATTCTAAGATTTTTTTATTCGCTTTCAAAATTTATTTTCTTTTGTATGCTGATGGCTTGTTGTGAAGAACCTGTCTTTTCACCTGTTCTCGTTCAACACCCCTTACATGCATCGTTATTTTATCAGGATGACAAAAATTAATTGAGTTTGTGTAAACGTTGAAATTTCTGTTTTTTTATATTTTTCAACAAATTCCGAAGTTTAAATTTGATTGTTACAGGCTCCAAATCATACTTGAAAATTCCAAGTCGCTAAGGGCCAATTGCACCGTATTACAAAACCATAGATTAAGACCATAACCAAGGTTTAGGTAAAAAATTATCTTGCACTGTCACGAAATCCTCGTTTAATGGCCTTAACCGACTGTTAAATTTAAGCCCTGGAATTTGGGGGTTTAAAAGAAGGATTAATGGTAAGCTTCGAAATCTAACCCTACTTTCGCACAAGTTTGAAATTTTTCTGGACGTAACCTCCAGTTTGTTTACATTTTTTTTTGTTTACATTGGACATTCATGATGAACTCTTACGAGTTAATGGATTTGATAATCAAATTTGATTAAAAGTTATTGAATTTCAGATGATATTCATGAAAAATGATATAGAGAGATAATGACATCAGAAGGCATTGATTCGTATCTTTTAAAGCATGAAGAATTAACATCAGTATTTCCATTGAGTTCGTAAACTCAATGGTATTTCTTAGAAGCCTTTCAACTATTTGAAATGATAATGTTACAATGATATGCTTATTTATTTCCAAGAGCGAATAGCAGAATGAAATCGAAGACATATTTGGAATGAAAAACCTTAGTTTCATGAAGATTCTTCAGTACTATTTTATTTAGTGATGTATTACATGGAAAGCTATCATATCCTACTTCATCATTGTGCATGTGCTGTCTCTGTGCTATCATTCTCCTCGATTATATATTAACAGGACTCAAAATATAACTACAAACGAATTAATGTAAAAGAAATTGCATCCTCGTGTTAGTCGATCTTCAAACGTACACCTTCGTCAATCCATCCATACATGATACTTCAATATTTATATAGAATACTTTTTATTCTGCGGATCTCACATTAGACTTTTCATTATATTCGACCCAAAATTAACTCAATTCTTAATATACTTATTACAAACAAAATGATTTAATAGAAAGTCTACTCTTAGGTGAGCAGTTCCTTATCGGAAAGTTGTTTCGGATAAATCAATACTATTTATTTATTCATCTTACAAACGCCACGATTGTAATTCCATGCAGAAGCTCAAATCTTAAGATATTACAAAATATAAGTTTACTTGAGTATATGACTATAAATTTGAATAATGTTTAAAGCCTGATGCAGAAGTAAGAGCACAGGTCTGTGGTAAGAGATCCCTAGTCTTAATGATAATAAACAAGTCAGGAACATTACATGCAATATTTTTATGGAAGCTATAAAGTCCGTCATAAATATTTTTTCGTTGGGATTTTCAATAGATGCATCTTGATTTTTCATAACTTATGGAAATATGGTAGTAGTTACCCATAATAATGGGTTTCATCTTTTGAATTAAAATATTCCTTCAATTAGGGTTAAAATAAACAACATGAAGCTAGTCACAAGTACCAATTCATGAGAAAGTAACCAGATTTGTAGATTAATTTTAATCTAGTTACATTCAGCCTCGGTGCAAGCCGAATAGTTTAAGCAGAGTTTAAAAAGTTTATCGTCGCTTAACTAACTGTAGCTTAAGACGAAAACGGTGCAATTGGCCCTAAATGCTTTCTTTGGGAAGTTAAAACGCATATGGACAGATGGTCGGACAGGATAATGTTTGAACACGGATTCTTTTTCAAGGGTTTCAACCTATTCGTTTAATACTATTATTGGTTAAGAATTCGAACAGAGGGAACAAGGGAGTAAAAAACTAATTGTAAAGATTTGATTATAATTTCGATCAGACGTTTGGTGACAAATATCAGCAAGGAAGCGCGTAAAAAATTCATAAAAAATTAAGAATTAATTATAATTTCTATCACTGGTTTCGAGAAAAATATCAGCAACGAACGATTCGTAAAAAATTCTATTAACTGAAAGATTGGTGATCCTTACCTTCAACCCTTGTCATATCTCGTCAACCACCTTCCTTTCCATCGGATTCTTTAATATTCTCACTGCCACGTAGAATATTTTTATTGACAATTACACACTCCACGCCTGGGTCAAAATTAATACCTATATAAAATCATGATTACATAATTCATGTAAACTTTCTGTAGTAGGGATCAGTTTCATTTTGTGGTTGTTAAAAATCCCATTTGAAAACATGTCATACAAAATATATAATTTTCTTTTCAACTTCAAATTCTTGAATTTTGGTTTATAAAAACTTATCTTCGATGCACTGGAAAAGTGTTTCATTCAATTTAAATGTATAACAAATGATCATTTACATTACCTGGAAAAGTGAATCGAAACAATAAGTCAATTCTCATCTATCAATATCTCAACTTCTTATAACTGCATACAAGCACCATCAATCTCATAATGTTTAACAAAACGATTCCTATAGAAGATCGTTCTGAGAGTGCGCAACTGCGTAAACAGATAACATAAAAATACATATTCCAGAATTACCTATTTCAGAACACAAAATTATATTACAAATACAACAATCGAATTGCAATAACTCAAATTAATTATGATAAAAAACACTCAGCACAAAAGGTATAGATTATGATGATCACCTCGTATTTGGAACTAAAATTGTTGAAATTCAATTACCTCAAATTATGCTAGTCGCATGCTTTTTTAAAACCTATTACAGTATTGAGTATTCAAGCGTTTGGACTCAAAAATATTTGCTATGCGCGACGTAATGTTTAAGGCATTTTTTCTTGGCTATTTTATGGTTTTTGTTCTGCGATATTCAGTGTGAAGTTCTTCATTTCCCTTCATCATCTGAAACTTTTTCCTAAAACTTTTGCTGTTTCGGAAGGGTCAATCCTCGAAATAGATAATCAACCGTATTCCAAGATTTTCCACAACCCAGAATGAGGAATATCACACTAAGTATTTCCAGACAATTTAATTACTTTGTGTCCCATTTTATAATCAAAACTTGAACACATTTCTAACTTGTTTTCTACTTCTTCACTATTTGATATTATTCGTTCGAGAGTGTTCAGACTTATTTGGGTTTGATCGTTGTTCTTTATTTGTAATATACCAATCATTAACATTTAAAGTGTGATATTTCCGTGTTGGGGAGAAATATTTAACAAAATCGTTCATAAACTTAACTAATCACAACATGAAATAAATCCCCTGAGTTGATTCAACCACCCACGGTAATCGTAGGTCTTTCGATCAAACTTATTTCACCGGCTTGACCCTCTGCTTTCTTAAAATACTTTAAATGTGGCATTATGTGAATTTCATTCCACATTGACAAGATGACTTTTTCCTGGGGTGTATATTTCTCAATAGTAATGAAACAGTTTCCAGGTGTTTTATTCGTTATTCCTAATGAATTACCATTCAACCAACGTTTCGGCCCCACATCGGACTTTTAGCAAGGCTAAAAATCAACAATTATATAAATGGTTCCATACAAAATCTTGACAAAGTACTCACTTCAATGATTTTTAGGAACAGTGTCAAATTTTGATAAAAAAAAGTGTTTGTACATGAATCTGTGTCATCTGAGGCTTAGTTAAGAACGTTCTTAACTTCATACAATCGTATTTTCCTATAATCACAGTATTTCTCTCCAAGACAACTTGCAAAAAATTGTATGTTTATATTTTGTGATGCACAAAAAAGATAATAAGAATCAATGCAGCTCAATCTGCAAGACATCAGAAATTGATTTATACTGAATGTATAATAGAAGAGTATAGATAGGTAATTAATTCAATAGCTTTTAATTACATTTTCATAAGTTGGAGTAATAATAATTACTTATTAGTATTATAAAACTCAAAGTCACTATCTTAAAAACCAAGTCACTATCTTTAAAACCCCGTCACCATCTTAAAAACTAAGTCACTATCTTAAACACCAAGTCAGTATCTTTAAAACCACGTCACTATCAACAAAGTCACTATATTTAAGAACAAATTAATTATCTCAATAAAACTCACTGGTAAAATCTCAAAAAACACTTATCCAACACGAAGAGAAGCTCTGTGCACTAAGCCAACAATAACAAAAAAAAAGGCGCATCCCACACTCCAAACATTTCTTGTATCGACAATATTGGCATTTCTTCCTGGTACGCTTTGTTATTATGCAGTTCTTGTTTTTGCTGCAGTGATACTGCTTGGGGTTCTTTATAGCTCGTTTGAAAAAGCTTCTACAAGCTTCGCAGCTCAAGGCTCCGTAGTGGACCCCAGTGGCTGTATCAACACAGACAACACATAGCAGTAACTGAAGGTTCGGTATTCGAAAGTTAAAAAGATTAGCTCCAACCATATCTTCTTCCTCAACATCGATCTCTGAGGTCCCTATACAGTAATTCAATCAAGTGAGATTTTGAAACTACTTTTGTTGCGAAGTTGATCATTAAAATAGCTTGGAAAGTTAAATTTATGTTGATTGAAATGATACATTAAACTCACAAGCTGGTAAAGCTATATCATCATTCACTTCTACTAATTCTCCAAATGCTGATTCATCGTCATCCTCCTGATCTGAGAAGGGAAAAATCGAATAAATATTATTGATCCACAAGATCTTCCTCTCCTGGCACATTTAGCACCAAAATTGCTAAATTATAAAATCTGTATAAATTACAAATAAAACTTACCGTTCACTAGGAATTCACCAATTGAAGTCAATTGAAAAGGATTCGGAGCCCTCTGAACTCGGGAACTGCTGAAACGGTTGTATTGAAACTTGGTAATTAGTTGAAGTATAACAACGCGCAACTTTTCGCAGAACTTTGTTGCGATCGTACTCTCAGTAGAGTTTGAAAATTTTTCTTCAAAATTATTACCAATAATTTTTTTTTCCCGAAAACGGTTCCTCATATTCAGAAAAACTTTTGCATAGACATTGAGCCTCATAATTCGCAGTAGTGTACGAAATTTCAGTTCGATTCGATCATATTAATTTTTCAGATTTTTGGGAGAATTGTGTCAAATTTTTTAGTTTTTTTTATCGATATCGTTGTTTTCTCCGAAATAACTCAAAATTCAGCAGCCAGTTTTAAGATCCTAATTGACAATATAGTGCAAAATTCTGAGATGATCGTGTCATCAGAACAAACTGAAAAAAAATTCCATACTTTTCAATTTTCCAATTATGCATTCTGTGATAATCTGATCACATTGTTCTCATGTTAGGCCGACCGTAAACACAATAACTTTTTGTAGAAACGACTTAGAAACACGATATTCGTAGAGTAGATTTCGGGCTTAATTACAAAGGCCGACTTCGTGAATGGGTAAAAATCGGCTCACTGGTAAAATCTCAAAAAACACTTATCCAACACGAAGAGAAGCTCTGTGCACTAAGCCAACAATAACAAAAAAAAAAGGCGCATCCCACACTCCAAACATTTCTTGTATCGACAATATTGGCATTTCTTCCTGGTACGCTTTGTTATTATGCAGTTCTTGTTTTTGCTGCAGTGATACAGCTTGGGGTTCTTAATAGCTCGTTTGAAAAAGCTTCTACAAGCCTCGCAGCTCAAGGCTCCGTAGTGGACCCCAGTGGCTGTATCACCACAGACAACACATAGCAGTAACTGAAGGTTCGGTATTCGAAAGTCCAAAAAGATTAGCTCCAACCATATCTTCTTCCTCAACATCGATCTCTGAGGTCCCTATACAGTAATTCAATCAAGTGAGATTTTGAAACTACTTTTGTTGCGAAATTGATCATTAAAATAGCTTGGAAAGTTAAATCTATGTTGATTGAAATGATACATTAAACTTACAAGCTGGTAAAGCTATATCATCATTCACTTCTACTAATTCTCCAAATGCTGATTCATCGTCATCCTCCTGATCTGAGAAGGCAAAATTCGAATAAATATTATTGATCCACAAGATCTTCCTCTCCTGGCACATTTAGCACCAAAATTGCTAAATTATAAAATCTGTATAAATTACAAAGAAAACTTACCGTTCACTAGGAATTCACCAATTGAAGTCACTGGTTCATCATCCTCTTGAACTGGTTCGTCATCCTCCTGATCTGAGAAAGAGTAGATCGAATAAATATTTTTTATTAAGCAATTGATTCACCAGAGCTTCCTCTCCTGGCACATTCAGCACCAAAATTGCTAAAATATGAAATCTATGCAAATTACAATGATAAAACTTACCAACAGGTATGAAGCTTGTTGATGATGACCCAAAATCCTGGGTTTCACTTGGACTCGTTTCATTTTGAACCATTTCATAAATGCCTCGACCTTCAATACCGAACGTCGTACGTACAACAGTACCTAATCAAAGTAGCCTACAGTATTGGCAGCGACTTCTTTGACTTTTGGTGACTTGACATCTTTCCATTTCTCCACATACATAATCAACCTGATTTCTTATAGATCTTTTGAAAAATGCTCGGCATGCATCGCAGCTTATCGCTCCGTAATTCCGACCTTTGGCTTTGTCACCACAAACAACACATAATTCACTTGACTATATAAACTCTACACACAGTCCGCCGGTTATTCATCGAATACTGTTCGGATTGTTGGTATGATATATTTCGGTCATAGATGACAGTTGACGGTTTATTATACCGTGGTTCAGTTGTGCGGAGGCATGAGTGAGCAGAGAGGGGAAGTTTACTTCCCCAACACCCCCTCCCATGCCGACGTGTCGTCATATTACTTTCATTTTGAATTCATATCATATTCTGTAATCTGTGATTCTTGCACACATAAAAACAATTACTTGGATTAACGCAGGCTGTGTGATTTCAAGAAAACCATATCGTTATATATAACCGATAAAATGTTCTTTCCGTTTGAGAAATTGATTTTCTCAATCTGATTTACTCAATACAAGAAAAAATATTTCAGAACAAGAAACCTGAATTTCTCACATCAAAAACTTGAATTTTTTTTAATCAAGAGTACCCAGTTCCTCAAATTGAGAATATTGAATATTTTAAATCAAGAAAATCGATTTTCTCATATCGAAAGAATTGATTTCTTCGATATGAGAAAACCAATTTTCTTCTTCTGAAATATTTTTTCTTGAATCAAGTAAATCATTTGAAGAAAATTAATTTGTTGAATGAAACAAATAAAGGCTCCATGATTAAAAATTTAATTTTCTCAGTACAAGAACATCAATATTCTTGATTTGAGGTAATTATTCTTCTTCATGTAAGAGAATTATTTCTCTTTACTCGAGAGTTTTGAATTACTCTGGAGAAAATCTTTCGTTCTTGAGCTGAGTAATCTATTTACTCGTGCGGACATATTACCACTCTTGACGAGAAACAGTGTTTTTCTCATATGAAGGAAACAGCTGTTCTGATTAAAGAAATCTGAATTTTTTTGTTTAGAAATGATTCAATCTCAGAGTAAGCTTTACTTCACTCGCTTGAAGAAGTAGTGTCTCTCAAATGGAGAATTTCAAAATTTCAAACTGATGCAATATAAATATTCAGTTCAAAAATGTCATGTTTTCGTTTGAGTAGGTACACCTTAATAATTCACATGAATTGAGCAGTGATACAAGTGTATCATTTGAATCATCATTTTCTCGAGAAATATGTGGATTATTCAAAACTGAACATTTAAAAACTTGTTCAGTGCAACATAAATGAAGTAAGAAAATGATGACTCTGATATTTTTTTATCAGTCCTCAATCAAAGTAAATTCTACAATAGGTATCTGCTCAGAAGAAAAGTCTTACATTTTTTCGATCTGAATACATTTGAGCACTTTGTTTGAATCTTGAAAATCTCTGTTTGAGATACACTCTTCGAGCAAGTAAGTGATGAAAATAATTATATTCATATATTGATTATTAATGCATAAAATTTTATTGTAATTGTTATATAATTCCTGAATTGAATGTATCCCATTACTGTCAAAGTTTTTCCTTTTAAGCTTTCATTTCCAATATATTCATTAGTGGAAGTAGGTTTTTTAGTTAGGTGACCGAATAAATACCCAAACACCCCTTCCATATTGTAAAAAGTATAAGAATTCAAAATTGATCATTGCAACTCCCCCTCAAATCAGTAATTCTATTTTTATGGAAACCACAATCCATTAAGCTCCCTGATACATAGTGCGAATATTTGTCAATAAAGGATTTGTTTATTCCTATCATATTTTGAAGGGAGTATTTTTCCAAAGTCCACCTTTTCCAACCCAGAAATTGGTGGTTAGATTTGTTACAGGATCTCAAACTATTTCATTCTCCTTTTCATAGAAATCATCACGGTATTTCTTGTCTATGATAAAATTAGACTTTTATAATTCCGACATTTTTGAGCATAACTAAAACTGTCGGTTAAAGTTAAAGTTAACTTTCCATTAAGTTTTTTAATACCGGTCCTGAGGCGATCAAGATCTCTGTGATCTAGATGTGGGTGCAGAGCTAGCAAGACCGCGGCATTTGAGGAGATCAAGGTCTATGTGCAACAATATAAGAGAACCCAGAGAAGGGTCATATCTGATTTTAACACCAGGCGCTTAAGGAGCTTAATATCCTGGCCCCGCATGCGGGACGTAGCAGATATTAAGCGTCCACGTTGACTTTCGCCATAGGACCGACTAACGATATCAAATTGAAGTTTCCAATATTACTTACGGAGAATTAGACCTCAGAATACAGTATCAGTGAAATAAATAATGAATTTATGTTCCCTCTTTTGAAAAGTAGCAAAAGGTAGCTGATATACGGATCTTGAATGAACGTCTCTAGAAGATCTCTACAAGGGGTGCATGTGCATAAATGTAAATTCCCTTACCTCGAAGCCTGTTCGAAATTTTAGTACTATTGCACAGATTTTCAAATTTATGAGATGTATTGTACACATGTTGTCTGTTTAAAGAACGTCCACCTGGCACCGAAACGACACGTGGTAATCGGAAGGAAAATACTCCCTTCCCCTGAGCCCCCTAATAGATTATAATTACGATCTGTAAACAATGGTATTATTGTATGAACATGGAGGAAAGTGAGGATTTCATTAAAAAATTTGAATACTTTAATACAGGAATTAGTTTCATTGGAACAATGTGCCGTCTGTGGCGAAAATGCAACAGGACGACACTAGGGTGCAATAGGAAGAAGGAACTCCCTAAGTGGAAAGGGCAGGGGGGGTCCTATGAAATTAAGGAGACGAGGATATTCTGCCCTGATAGCAGATCCAAAAGGGTCTGGCTGCAGCGATAGTAAACCGCCATCAATAAGAACAGATTCTCCACGTTGAAATATGCCATAGCACCAAGAACTTCTTGAAGATTTCAAGAATCACATGTCGGAATCCCAACAGAATAGGTCAATACAATAATCCATTTCAATCATTTTGTATTTAGTATATAGATCTCTTGGATGTAATATATGACCGAGGAGCGATAACAATTTGAAGTTTCCAATATTACTTACGGAGAATTAGACCTCAGAATACAGTATCAGTGAAATAAATAATGAATTTATGTTCCCTCTTTTGAAAAGTAGCAAAAGGTAGCTGATATACGGATCGTCGAACGTCGAATGAACGTCTCTAGAAGATCTCTACAAGGGGTGCATGTGCATAAATGTAAATTCCCTTACCTCGAAGCCTGTTCGAAATTTTAGTACTATTGCACAGATTTTCAAATTTATGAGATGTATTGTACACATGTTGTCTGTTTAAAGAACGTCCACCTGGCACCGAAACGACACGTGGTAATCGGAAGGAAAATACTCCCTTCCCCTGAGCCCCCTAATAGATTATAATTACGATCTGTAAACAATGGTATTATTGTATGAACATGGAGGAAAGTGAGGATTTCATTAAAAAATTTGAATACTTTAATACAGGAATTTGTTTCATTGGAACAATGTGCCGTCTGTGGCGAAAATGCAACAGGACGACACTAGGGTGCAATAGGAAGAAGGAACTCCCTAAGTGGAAAGGGCAGGGGGGGTCCTATGAAATTAAGGAGACGAGGATATTCTGCCCTGATAGCAGATCCAAAAGGGTCTGGCTGCAGCGATAGTAAACCGCCATCAATAAGAACAGATTCTCCACGTTGAAATATGCCATAGCACCAAGAACTTCTTGAAGATTTCAAGAATCACATGTCGGAATCCCAACAGAATAGGTCAATACAATAATCCATTTCAATCATTTTGTATTTAGTATATAGATCTCTTGGATGTAATATATGACCGAGGAGCGATAACAATTTGAAGTTTCCAATATTACTTACGGAGAATTAGACCTCAGAATACAGTATCAGTGAAATAAATAATGAATTTATGTTCCCTCTTTTGAAAAGTAGCAAAAGGTAGCTGATATACGGATCGTCGAACGTCGAATGAACGTCTCTAGAAGATCTCTACAAGGGGTGCATGTGCATAAATGTAAATTCCCTTACCTCGAAGCCTGTTCGAAATTTTAGTACTATTGCACAGATTTTCAAATTTATGAGATGTATTGTACACATGTTGTCTGTTTAAAGAACGTCCACCTGGCACCGAAACGACACGTGGTAATCGGAAGGAAAATACTCCCTTCCCCTGAGCCCCCTAATAGATTATAATTACGATCTGTAAACAATGGTATTATTGTATGAACATGGAGGAAAGTGAGGATTTCATTAAAAAATTTGAATACTTTAATACAGGAATTTGTTTCATTGGAACAATGTGCCGTCTGTGGCGAAAATGCAACAGGACGACACTAGGGTGCAATAGGAAGAAGGAACTCCCTAAGTGGAAAGGGCAGGGGGGGTCCTATGAAATTAAGGAGACGAGGATATTCTGCCCTGATAGCAGATCCAAAAGGGTCTGGCTGCAGCGATAGTAAACCGCCATCAATAAGAACAGATTCTCCACGTTGAAATATGCCATAGCACCAAGAACTTCTTGAAGATTTCAAGAATCACATGTCGGAATCCCAACAGAATAGGTCAATACAATAATCCATTTCAATCATTTTGTATTTAGTATATAGATCTCTTGGATGTAATATATGACCGAGGAGCGATAACAATTTGAAGTTTCCAATATTACTTACGGAGAATTAGACCTCAGAATACAGTATCAGTGAAATAAATAATGAATTTATGTTCCCTCTTTTGAAAAGTAGCAAAAGGTAGCTGATATACGGATCGTCGAACGTCGAATGAACGTCTCTAGAAGATCTCTACAAGGGGTGCATGTGCATAAATGTAAATTCCCTTACCTCGAAGCCTGTTCGAAATTTTAGTACTATTGCACAGATTTTCAAATTTATGAGATGTATTGTACACATGTTGTCTGTTTAAAGAACGTCCACCTGGCACCGAAACGACACGTGGTAATCGGAAGGAAAATACTCCCTTCCCCTGAGCCCCCTAATAGATTATAATTACGATCTGTAAACAATGGTATTATTGTATGAACATGGAGGAAAGTGAGGATTTCATTAAAAAATTTGAATACTTTAATACAGGAATTTGTTTCATTGGAACAATGTGCCGTCTGTGGCGAAAATGCAACAGGACGACACTAGGGTGCAATAGGAAGAAGGAACTCCCTAAGTGGAAAGGGCAGGGGGGGTCCTATGAAATTAAGGAGACGAGGATATTCTGCCCTGATAGCAGATCCAAAAGGGTCTGGCTGCAGCGATAGTAAACCGCCATCAATAAGAACAGATTCTCCACGTTGAAATATGCCATAGCACCAAGAACTTCTTGAAGATTTCAAGAATCACATGTCGGAATCCCAACAGAATAGGTCAATACAATAATCCATTTCAATCATTTTGTATTTAGTATATAGATCTCTTGGATGTAATATATGACCGAGGAGCGATAACAATTTGAAGTTTCCAATATTACTTACGGAGAATTAGACCTCAGAATACAGTATCAGTGAAATAAATAATGAATTTATGTTCCCTCTTTTGAAAAGTAGCAAAAGGTAGCTGATATACGGATCGTCGAACGTCGAATGAACGTCTCTAGAAGATCTCTACAAGGGGTGCATGTGCATAAATGTAAATTCCCTTACCTCGAAGCCTGTTCGAAATTTTAGTACTATTGCACAGATTTTCAAATTTATGAGATGTATTGTACACATGTTGTCTGTTTAAAGAACGTCCACCTGGCACCGAAACGACACGTGGTAATCGGAAGGTAAATACTCCCTTCTCCTGAGCCCCCTAACAGATTATAATTACGATCTGTAAACAATGGTATTATTGAATGAACATGGAGGGAAGGATTTCATTAAAAAATTTGAATATTTTAAGTTTCAGTTGAACTATGTGGCGTCAATGCCACTGGGGTACATTATGGTGGGCTCACCTGCGAAGCCTGTAGAAGCTTCTTCAAAAGAGCCCAAAAAAAAGCCGAGCTGTTCCAATGTCGGAAGAACAAACACTGCGCAATTACTAAGAGAAGCAGGAAGTGCCGGGCTTGAGGAATGCAGCGCGATTGTAGGTCAAATGACTTACAATCGCTGCACTGCTTGCAGATACACAAAGTGCCCAGCAGCAGGGATTAATAGCGATTGTAAGACAACCGCCATCAATTTCCAACGTTGACACGTTGATCTACGCCATAGCACCAAGAAGCGATTATCATTTGAAGTTTCCAATATTACTTATGGAGAATTAGACCTCAGAATACAGTATCAGTGAAATAAATAATGAATTTATGTTCCCTCTTTTGAAAAGTAGCAAAAGGTAGCTGATATACGGATCTTGAATGAACGTCTCTAGAAGATCTCTACAAGGGGTTTTTCCAAGCTTCCAATATAACCCGCTAGAATGCGTAGCGCCACCGAGTTGGAATTTAATCGTAAGCAAATTCAGGAATCGGCGATATGAAAATCATAATTATTCTTTGTGTGATCAGTACCTATTACCATTGAGTTTTCAAATAATTTGAAATATTCGAAAACTCAACTATTTGAAATGATAATGTTACAATGATATGCTTATTTATTTCCAAGAGCGAATAGCAGAATGAAATCGAAGACATATTTGGAATGAAAAACCTTAGTTTCATGAAGATTCTTCAGTACTATTTTATTTAGTGATGTATTACATGGAAAGCTATCATATCCTACTTCATCATTGTGCATGTGCTGTCTCTGTGCTATCATTCTCCTCGATTATATATTAACAGGACTCAAAATATAACTACAAACGAATTAATGTAAAAGAAATTGCATCCTCGTGTTAGTCGATCTTCAAACGTACACCTTCGTCAATCCATCCATACATGATACTTCAATATTTATATAGAATACTTTTTATTCTGCGGATCTCACATTAGACTTTTCATTATATTCGACCCAAAATTAACTCAATTCTTAATATACTTATTACAAACAAAATGATTTAATAGAAAGTCTACTCTTAGGTGAGCAGTTCCTTATCGGAAAGTTGTTTCGGATAAATCAATACTATTTATTTATTCATCTTACAAACGCCACGATTGTAATTCCATGCAGAAGCTCAAATCTTAAGATATTACAAAATATAAGTTTACTTGAGTATATGACTATAAATTTGAATAATGTTTAAAGCCTGATGCAGAAGTAAGAGCACAGGTCTGTGGTAAGAGATCCCTAGTCTTAATGATAATAAACAAGTCAGGAACATTACATGCAATATTTTTATGGAAGCTATAAAGTCCGTCATAAATATTTTTTCGTTGGGATTTTCAATAGATGCATCTTGATTTTTCATAACTTATGGAAATATGGTAGTAGTTACCCATAATAATGGGTTTCATCTTTTGAATTAAAATATTCCTTCAATTAGGGTTAAAATAAACAACATGAAGCTAGTCACAAGTACCAATTCATGAGAAAGTAACCAGATTTGTAGATTAATTTTAATCTAGTTACATTCAGCCTCGGTGCAAGCCGAATAGTTTAAGCAGAGTTTAAAAAGTTTATCGTCGCTTAACTAACTGTAGCTTAAGACGAAAACGGTGCAATTGGCCCTAAATGCTTTCTTTGGGAAGTTAAAACGCATATGGACAGATGGCCGGACAGGATAATGTTTGAACACGGATTCTTTTTCAAGGGTTTCAACCTATTCGTTTAATACTATTATTGGTTAAGAATTCGAACAGAGGGAACAAGGGAGTAAAAAACTAATTGTAAAGATTTGATTATAATTTCGATCAGACGTTTGGTGACAAATATCAGCAAGGAAGCGCGTAAAAAATTCATAAAAAATTAAGAATTAATTATAATTTCTATCACTGGTTTCGAGAAAAATATCAGCAACGAACGATTCGTAAAAAATTCTATTAACTGAAAGATTGGTGATCCTTACCTTCAACCCTTGTCATATCTCGTCAACCACCTTCCTTTCCATCGGATTCTTTAATATTCTCACTGCCACGTAGAATATTTTTATTGACAATTACACACTCCACGCCTGGGTCAAAATTAATACCTATATAAAATCATGATTACATAATTCATGTAAACTTTCTGTAGTAGGGATCAGTTTCATTTTGTGGTTGTTAAAAATCCCATTTGAAAACATGTCATACAAAATATATAATTTTCTTTTCAACTTCAAATTCTTGAATTTTGGTTTATAAAAACTTATCTTCGATGCACTGGAAAAGTGTTTCATTCAATTTAAATGTATAACAAATGATCATTTACATTACCTGGAAAAGTGAATCGAAACAATAAGTCAATTCTCATCTATCAATATCTCAACTTCTTATAACTGCATACAAGCACCATCAATCTCATAATGTTTAACAAAACGATTCCTATAGAAGATCGTTCTGAGAGTGCGCAACTGCGTAAACAGATAACATAAAAATACATATTCCAGAATTACCTATTTCAGAACACAAAATTATATTACAAATACAACAATCGAATTGCAATAACTCAAATTAATTATGATAAAAAACACTCAGCACAAAAGGTATAGATTATGATGATCACCTCGTATTTGGAACTAAAATTGTTGAAATTCAATTACCTCAAATTATGCTAGTCGCATGCTTTTTTAAAACCTATTACAGTATTGAGTATTCAAGCGTTTGGACTCAAAAATATTTGCTATGCGCGACGTAATGTTTAAGGCATTTTTTCTTGGCTATTTTATGGTTTTTGTTCTGCGATATTCAGTGTGAAGTTCTTCATTTCCCTTCATCATCTGAAACTTTTTCCTAAAACTTTTGCTGTTTCGGAAGGGTCAATCCTCGAAATAGATAATCAACCGTATTCCAAGATTTTCCACAACCCAGAATGAGGAATATCACACTAAGTATTTCCAGACAATTTAATTACTTTGTGTCCCATTTTATAATCAAAACTTGAACACATTTCTAACTTGTTTTCTACTTCTTCACTATTTGATATTATTCGTTCGAGAGTGTTCAGACTTATTTGGGTTTGATCGTTGTTCTTTATTTGTAATATACCAATCATTAACATTTAAAGTGTGATATTTCCGTGTTGGGGAGAAATATTTAACAAAATCGTTCATAAACTTAACTAATCACAACATGAAATAAATCCCCTGAGTTGATTCAACCACCCACGGTAATCGTAGGTCTTTCGATCAAACTTATTTCACCGGCTTGACCCTCTGCTTTCTTAAAATACTTTAAATGTGGCATTATGTGAATTTCATTCCACATTGACAAGATGACTTTTTCCTGGGGTGTATATTTCTCAATAGTAATGAAACAGATTCCAGGTGTTTTATTCGTTATTCCTAATGAATTACCATTCAACCAACGTTTCGGCCCCACATCGGACTTTTAGCAAGGCTAAAAATCAACAATTATATAAATGGTTCCATACAAAATCTTGACAAAGTACTCACTTCAATGATTTTTAGGAACAGTGTCAAATTTTGATAAAAAAAAGTGTTTGTACATGAATCTGTGTCATCTGAGGCTTAGTTAAGAACGTTCTTAACTTCATACAATCGTATTTTCCTATAATCACAGTATTTCTCTCCAAGACAACTTGCAAAAAATTGTATGTTTATATTTTGTGATGCACAAAAAAGATAATAAGAATCAATGCAGCTCAATCTGCAAGACATCAGAAATTGATTTATACTGAATGTATAATAGAAGAGTATAGATAGGTAATTAATTCAATAGCTTTTAATTACATTTTCATAAGTTGGAGTAATAATAATTATTTATTAGTATTATAAAACTCAAAGTCACTATCTTAAAAACCAAGTCACTATCTTTAAAACCCCGTCACCATCTTAAAAACTAAGTCACTATCTTAAACACCAAGTCAGTATCTTTAAAACCACGTCACTATCAACAAAGTCACTATATTTAAGAACAAATTAATTATCTCAATAAAACTCACTGGTAAAATCTCAAAAAACACTTATCCAACACGAAGAGAAGCTCTGTGCACTAAGCCAACAATAACAAAAAAAAAAGGCGCATCCCACACTCCAAACATTTCTTGTATCGACAATATTGGCATTTCTTCCTGGTACGCTTTGTTATTATGCAGTTCTTGTTTTTGCTGCAGTGATACTGCTTGGGGTTCTTTATAGCTCGTTTGAAAAAGCTTCTACAAGCTTCGCAGCTCAAGGCTCCGTAGTGGACCCCAGTGGCTGTATCAACACAGACAACACATAGCAGTAACTGAAGGTTCGGTATTCGAAAGTTAAAAAGATTAGCTCCAACCATATCTTCTTCCTCAACATCGATCTCTGAGGTCCCTATACAGTAATTCAATCAAGTGAGATTTTGAAACTACTTTTGTTGCGAAGTTGATCATTAAAATAGCTTGGAAAGTTAAATTTATGTTGATTGAAATGATACATTAAACTCACAAGCTGGTAAAGCTATATCATCATTCACTTCTACTAATTCTCCAAATGCTGATTCATCGTCATCCTCCTGATCTGAGAAGGGAAAAATCGAATAAATATTATTGATCCACAAGATCTTCCTCTCCTGGCACATTTAGCACCAAAATTGCTAAATTATAAAATCTGTATAAATTACAAATAAAACTTACCGTTCACTAGGAATTCACCAATTGAAGTCAATTGAAAAGGATTCGGAGCCCTCTGAACTCGGGAACTGCTGAAACGGTTGTATTGAAACTTGGTAATTAGTTGAAGTATAACAACGCGCAACTTTTCGCAGAACTTTGTTGCGATCGTACTCTCAGTAGAGTTTGAAAATTTTTCTTCAAAATTATTACCAATAATTTTTTTTTCCCGAAAACGGTTCCTCATATTCAGAAAAACTTTTGCATAGACATTGAGCCTCATAATTCGCAGTAGTGTACGAAATTTCAGTTCGATTCGATCATATTAATTTTTCAGATTTTTGGGAGAATTGTGTCAAATTTTTTAGTTTTTTTTATCGATATCGTTGTTTTCTCCGAAATAACTCAAAATTCAGCAGCCAGTTTTAAGATCCTAATTGACAATATAGTGCAAAATTCTGAGATGATCGTGTCATCAGAACAAACTGAAAAAAAATTCCATACTTTTCAATTTTCCAATTATGCATTCTGTGATAATCTGATCACATTGTTCTCATGTTAGGCCGACCGTAAACACAATAACTTTTTGTAGAAACGACTTAGAAACACGATATTCGTAGAGTAGATTTCGGGCTTAATTACAAAGGCCGACTTCGTGAATGGGTAAAAATCGGCTCACTGGTAAAATCTCAAAAAACACTTATCCAACACGAAGAGAAGCTCTGTGCACTAAGCCAACAATAACAAAAAAAAAAGGCGCATCCCACACTCCAAACATTTCTTGTATCGACAATATTGGCATTTCTTCCTGGTACGCTTTGTTATTATGCAGTTCTTGTTTTTGCTGCAGTGATACAGCTTGGGGTTCTTAATAGCTCGTTTGAAAAAGCTTCTACAAGCCTCGCAGCTCAAGGCTCCGTAGTGGACCCCAGTGGCTGTATCACCACAGACAACACATAGCAGTAACTGAAGGTTCGGTATTCGAAAGTCCAAAAAGATTAGCTCCAACCATATCTTCTTCCTCAACATCGATCTCTGAGGTCCCTATACAGTAATTCAATCAAGTGAGATTTTGAAACTACTTTTGTTGCGAAATTGATCATTAAAATAGCTTGGAAAGTTAAATCTATGTTGATTGAAATGATACATTAAACTTACAAGCTGGTAAAGCTATATCATCATTCACTTCTACTAATTCTCCAAATGCTGATTCATCGTCATCCTCCTGATCTGAGAAGGCAAAATTCGAATAAATATTATTGATCCACAAGATCTTCCTCTCCTGGCACATTTAGCACCAAAATTGCTAAATTATAAAATCTGTATAAATTACAAAGAAAACTTACCGTTCACTAGGAATTCACCAATTGAAGTCACTGGTTCATCATCCTCTTGAACTGGTTCGTCATCCTCCTGATCTGAGAAAGAGTAGATCGAATAAATATTTTTTATTAAGCAATTGATTCACCAGAGCTTCCTCTCCTGGCACATTCAGCACCAAAATTGCTAAAATATGAAATCTATGCAAATTACAATGATAAAACTTACCAACAGGTATGAAGCTTGTTGATGATGACCCAAAATCCTGGGTTTCACTTGGACTCGTTTCATTTTGAACCATTTCATAAATGCCTCGACCTTCAATACCGAACGTCGTACGTACAACAGTACCTAATCAAAGTAGCCTACAGTATTGGCAGCGACTTCTTTGACTTTTGGTGACTTGACATCTTTCCATTTCTCCACATACATAATCAACCTGATTTCTTATAGATCTTTTGAAAAATGCTCGGCATGCATCGCAGCTTATCGCTCCGTAATTCCGACCTTTGGCTTTGTCACCACAAACAACACATAATTCACTTGACTATATAAACTCTACACACAGTCCGCCGGTTATTCATCGAATACTGTTCGGATTGTTGGTATGATATATTTCGGTCATAGATGACAGTTGACGGTTTATTATACCGTGGTTCAGTTGTGCGGAGGCATGAGTGAGCAGAGAGGGGAAGTTTACTTCCCCAACACCCCCTCCCATGCCGACGTGTCGTCATATTACTTTCATTTTGAATTCATATCATATTCTGTAATCTGTGATTCTTGCACACATAAAAACAATTACTTGGATTAACGCAGGCTGTGTGATTTCAAGAAAACCATATCGTTATATATAACCGATAAAATGTTCTTTCCGTTTGAGAAATTGATTTTCTCAATCTGATTTACTCAATACAAGAAAAAATATTTCAGAACAAGAAACCTGAATTTCTCACATCAAAAACTTGAATTTTTTTTAATCAAGAGTACCCAGTTCCTCAAATTGAGAATATTGAATATTTTAAATCAAGAAAATCGATTTTCTCATATCGAAAGAATTGATTTCTTCGATATGAGAAAACCAATTTTCTTCTTCTGAAATATTTTTTCTTGAATCAAGTAAATCATTTGAAGAAAATTAATTTGTTGAATGAAACAAATAAAGGCTCCATGATTAAAAATTTAATTTTCTCAGTACAAGAACATCAATATTCTTGATTTGAGGTAATTATTCTTCTTCATGTAAGAGAATTATTTCTCTTTACTCGAGAGTTTTGAATTACTCTGGAGAAAATCTTTCGTTCTTGAGCTGAGTAATCTATTTACTCGTGCGGACATATTACCACTCTTGACGAGAAACAGTGTTTTTCTCATATGAAGGAAACAGCTGTTCTGATTAAAGAAATCTGAATTTTTTTGTTTAGAAATGATTCAATCTCAGAGTAAGCTTTACTTCACTCGCTTGAAGAAGTAGTGTCTCTCAAATGGAGAATTTCAAAATTTCAAACTGATGCAATATAAATATTCAGTTCAAAAATGTCATGTTTTCGTTTGAGTAGGTACACCTTAATAATTCACATGAATTGAGCAGTGATACAAGTGTATCATTTGAATCATCATTTTCTCGAGAAATATGTGGATTATTCAAAACTGAACATTTAAAAACTTGTTCAGTGCAACATAAATGAAGTAAGAAAATGATGACTCTGATATTTTTTTATCAGTCCTCAATCAAAGTAAATTCTACAATAGGTATCTGCTCAGAAGAAAAGTCTTACATTTTTTCGATCTGAATACATTTGAGCACTTTGTTTGAATCTTGAAAATCTCTGTTTGAGATACACTCTTCGAGCAAGTAAGTGATGAAAATAATTATATTCATATATTGATTATTAATGCATAAAATTTTATTGTAATTGTTATATAATTCCTGAATTGAATGTATCCCATTACTGTCAAAGTTTTTCCTTTTAAGCTTTCATTTCCAATATATTCATTAGTGGAAGTAGGTTTTTTAGTTAGGTGACCGAATAAATACCCAAACACCCCTTCCATATTGTAAAAAGTATAAGAATTCAAAATTGATCATTGCAACTCCCCCTCAAATCAGTAATTCTATTTTTATGGAAACCACAATCCATTAAGCTCCCTGATACATAGTGCGAATATTTGTCAATAAAGGATTTGTTTATTCCTATCATATTTTGAAGGGAGTATTTTTCCAAAGTCCACCTTTTCCAACCCAGAAATTGGTGGTTAGATTTGTTACAGGATCTCAAACTATTTCATTCTCCTTTTCATAGAAATCATCACGGTATTTCTTGTCTATGATAAAATTAGACTTTTATAATTCCGACATTTTTGAGCATAACTAAAACTGTCGGTTAAAGTTAAAGTTAACTTTCCATTAAGTTTTTTAATACCGGTCCTGAGGCGATCAAGATCTCTGTGATCTAGATGTGGGTGCAGAGCTAGCAAGACCGCGGCATTTGAGGAGATCAAGGTCTATGTGCAACAATATAAGAGAACCCAGAGAAGGGTCATATCTGATTTTAACACCAGGCGCTTAAGGAGCTTAATATCCTGGCCCCGCATGCGGGACGTAGCAGATATTAAGCGTCCACGTTGACTTTCGCCATAGGACCGACTAACGATATCAAATTGAAGTTTCCAATATTACTTACGGAGAATTAGACCTCAGAATACAGTATCAGTGAAATAAATAATGAATTTATGTTCCCTCTTTTGAAAAGTAGCAAAAGGTAGCTGATATACGGATCTTGAATGAACGTCTCTAGAAGATCTCTACAAGGGGTGCATGTGCATAAATGTAAATTCCCTTACCTCGAAGCCTGTTCGAAATTTTAGTACTATTGCACAGATTTTCAAATTTATGAGATGTATTGTACACATGTTGTCTGTTTAAAGAACGTCCACCTGGCACCGAAACGACACGTGGTAATCGGAAGGAAAATACTCCCTTCCCCTGAGCCCCCTAATAGATTATAATTACGATCTGTAAACAATGGTATTATTGTATGAACATGGAGGAAAGTGAGGATTTCATTAAAAAATTTGAATACTTTAATACAGGAATTTGTTTCATTGGAACAATGTGCCGTCTGTGGCGAAAATGCAACAGGACGACACTAGGGTGCAATAGGAAGAAGGAACTCCCTAAGTGGAAAGGGCAGGGGGGGTCCTATGAAATTAAGGAGACGAGGATATTCTGCCCTGATAGCAGATCCAAAAGGGTCTGGCTGCAGCGATAGTAAACCGCCATCAATAAGAACAGATTCTCCACGTTGAAATATGCCATAGCACCAAGAACTTCTTGAAGATTTCAAGAATCACATGTCGGAATCCCAACAGAATAGGTCAATACAATAATCCATTTCAATCATTTTGTATTTAGTATATAGATCTCTTGGATGTAATATATGACCGAGGAGCGATAACAATTTGAAGTTTCCAATATTACTTACGGAGAATTAGACCTCAGAATACAGTATCAGTGAAATAAATAATGAATTTATGTTCCCTCTTTTGAAAAGTAGCAAAAGGTAGCTGATATACGGATCGTCGAACGTCGAATGAACGTCTCTAGAAGATCTCTACAAGGGGTGCATGTGCATAAATGTAAATTCCCTTACCTCGAAGCCTGTTCGAAATTTTAGTACTATTGCACAGATTTTCAAATTTATGAGATGTATTGTACACATGTTGTCTGTTTAAAGAACGTCCACCTGGCACCGAAACGACACGTGGTAATCGGAAGGTAAATACTCCCTTCCCCTGAGCCCCCTAACAGATTATAATTACGATCTGTAAACAATGGTATTATTGAATGAACATGGAGGGAAGGATTTCATTAAAAAATTTGAATATTTTAAGTTTCAGTTGAACTATGTGGCGTCAATGCCACTGGGGTACATTATGGTGGGCTCACCTGCGAAGCCTGTAGAAGCTTCTTCAAAAGAGCCCAAAAAAAAGCCGAGCTGTTCCAATGTCGGAAGAACAAACACTGCGCAATTACTAAGAGAAGCAGGAAGTGCCGGGCTTGAGGAATGCAGCGCGATTGTAGGTCAAATGACTTACAATCGCTGCACTGCTTGCAGATACACAAAGTGCCCAGCAGCAGGGATTAATAGCGATTGTAAGACAACCGCCATCAATTTCCAACGTTGACACGTTGATCTACGCCATAGCACCAAGAAGCGATTATCATTTGAAGTTTCCAATATTACTTATGGAGAATTAGACCTCAGAATACAGTATCAGTGAAATAAATAATGAATTTATGTTCCCTCTTTTGAAAAGTAGCAAAAGGTAGCTGATATACGGATCTTGAATGAACGTCTCTAGAAGATCTCTACAAGGGGTTTTTCCAAGCTTCCAATATAACCCGCTAGAATGCGTAGCGCCACCGAGTTGGAATTTAATCGTAAGCAAATTCAGGAATCGGCGATATGAAAATCATAATTATTCTTTGTGTGATCAGTACCTATTACCATTGAGTTTTCAAATAATTTGAAATATTCGAAAACTCAACTATTTGAAATGATAATGTTACAATGATATGCTTATTTATTTCCAAGAGCGAATAGCAGAATGAAATCGAAGACATATTTGGAATGAAAAACCTTAGTTTCATGAAGATTCTTCAGTACTATTTTATTTAGTGATGTATTACATGGAAAGCTATCATATCCTACTTCATCATTGTGCATGTGCTGTCTCTGTGCTATCATTCTCCTCGATTATATATTAACAGGACTCAAAATATAACTACAAACGAATTAATGTAAAAGAAATTGCATCCTCGTGTTAGTCGATCTTCAAACGTACACCTTCGTCAATCCATCCATACATGATACTTCAATATTTATATAGAATACTTTTTATTCTGCGGATCTCACATTAGACTTTTCATTATATTCGACCCAAAATTAACTCAATTCTTAATATACTTATTACAAACAAAATGATATAATAGAAAGTCTACTCTTAGGTGAGCAGTTCCTTATCGGAAAGTTGTTTCGGATAAATCAATACTATTTATTTATTCATCTTACAAACGCCACGATTGTAATTCCATGCAGAAGCTCAAATCTTAAGATATTACAAAATATAAGTTTACTTGAGTATATGACTATAAATTTGAATAATGTTTAAAGCCTGATGCAGAAGTAAGAGCACAGGTCTGTGGTAAGAGATCCCTAGTCTTAATGATAATAAACAAGTCAGGAACATTACATGCAATATTTTTATGGAAGCTATAAAGTCCGTCATAAATATTTTTTCGTTGGGATTTTCAATAGATGCATCTTGATTTTTCATAACTTATGGAAATATGGTAGTAGTTACCCATAATAATGGGTTTCATCTTTTGAATTAAAATATTCCTTCAATTAGGGTTAAAATAAACAACATGAAGCTAGTCACAAGTACCAATTCATGAGAAAGTAACCAGATTTGTAGATTAATTTTAATCTAGTTACATTCAGCCTCGGTGCAAGCCGAATAGTTTAAGCAGAGTTTAAAAAGTTTATCGTCGCTTAACTAACTGTAGCTTAAGACGAAAACGGTGCAATTGGCCCTAAATGCTTTCTTTGGGAAGTTAAAACGCATATGGACAGATGGCCGGACAGGATAATGTTTGAACACGGATTCTTTTTCAAGGGTTTCAACCTATTCGTTTAATACTATTATTGGTTAAGAATTCGAACAGAGGGAACAAGGGAGTAAAAAACTAATTGTAAAGATTTGATTATAATTTCGATCAGACGTTTGGTGACAAATATCAGCAAGGAAGCGCGTAAAAAATTCATAAAAAATTAAGAATTAATTATAATTTCTATCACTGGTTTCGAGAAAAATATCAGCAACGAACGATTCGTAAAAAATTCTATTAACTGAAAGATTGGTGATCCTTACCTTCAACCCTTGTCATATCTCGTCAACCACCTTCCTTTCCATCGGATTCTTTAATATTCTCACTGCCACGTAGAATATTTTTATTGACAATTACACACTCCACGCCTGGGTCAAAATTAATACCTATATAAAATCATGATTACATAATTCATGTAAACTTTCTGTAGTAGGGATCAGTTTCATTTTGTGGTTGTTAAAAATCCCATTTGAAAACATGTCATACAAAATATATAATTTTCTTTTCAACTTCAAATTCTTGAATTTTGGTTTATAAAAACTTATCTTCGATGCACTGGAAAAGTGTTTCATTCAATTTAAATGTATAACAAATGATCATTTACATTACCTGGAAAAGTGAATCGAAACAATAAGTCAATTCTCATCTATCAATATCTCAACTTCTTATAACTGCATACAAGCACCATCAATCTCATAATGTTTAACAAAACGATTCCTATAGAAGATCGTTCTGAGAGTGCGCAACTGCGTAAACAGATAACATAAAAATACATATTCCAGAATTACCTATTTCAGAACACAAAATTATATTACAAATACAACAATCGAATTGCAATAACTCAAATTAATTATGATAAAAAACACTCAGCACAAAAGGTATAGATTATGATGATCACCTCGTATTTGGAACTAAAATTGTTGAAATTCAATTACCTCAAATTATGCTAGTCGCATGCTTTTTTAAAACCTATTACAGTATTGAGTATTCAAGCGTTTGGACTCAAAAATATTTGCTATGCGCGACGTAATGTTTAAGGCATTTTTTCTTGGCTATTGTATGGTTTTTGTTCTGCGATATTCAGTGTGAAGTTCTTCATTTCCCTTCATCATCTGAAACTTTTTCCTAAAACTTTTGCTGTTTCGGAAGGGTCAATCCTCGAAATAGATAATCAACCGTATTCCAAGATTTTCCACAACCCAGAATGAGGAATATCACACTAAGTATTTCCAGACAATTTAATTACTTTGTGTCCCATTTTATAATCAAAACTTGAACACATTTCTAACTTGTTTTCTACTTCTTCACTATTTGATATTATTCGTTCGAGAGTGTTCAGACTTATTTGGGTTTGATCGTTGTTCTTTATTTGTAATATACCAATCATTAACATTTAAAGTGTGATATTTCCGTGTTGAGGAGAAATATTTAACAAAATCGTTCATAAACTTAACTAATCACAACATGAAATAAATCCCCTGAGTTGATTCAACCACCCACGGTAATCGTAGGTCTTTCGATCAAACTTATTTCACCGGCTTAACTAATCACAACATGAAATAAATCCCCTGAGTTGATTCAACCACCCACGGTAATCGTAGGTCTTTCGATCAAACTTATTTCACCGGCTTGACCCGCTGCTTTCTTAAAATACTTTAAATGTGGCATTATGTGAATTTCATTCCACATTGACACGATGACTTTTTCCTGGGGTGTATATTTCTCAATAGTAATGAAACAGTTTCCAGGTGTTTTATTCGTTATTCCTAATGAATTACCATTCAACCAACGTTTCGGCCCCACATCGGACTTTTAGCAAGGCTAAAATTCAACAATTATATAAATGGTTCCATACAAAAATCTTGACAAAATACTCACTTCAATGATCTTTTAGGAACAGTGTCAAATTTTGATAAAAAAAAGTGTTTGTACATGAATCTGTGTCATCTGAGGTTTAGTTAAGAACGTTCTTAACTTCATACAATCGTATTTTCCTATAATCACAGTATTTCTCTCCAAGACAACTTGCAAAAAATTGTATGTGTTCATCGTAAACATCGAGAAGGTTTTAAGGAGAAACGTCGAAACTTGACCTATTTTCTAGGACATAGAGTTCTTTGTTTTGAAATAAATGATTCAGGAAATATATTTTGTGATGCACAAAAAAGATAATAAGAATCAATGCAGCTCAATCTGCAAGACCTCAAAAATTGATTTATACTGAATGTATAATAGAAGAGTATAGATAGGTAATTAATTCAATAGCTTTTAATTTCATTTTCATAAGTTGGAGTAATAATAATTATTTATTAGTATTATAAAACTCAAAGTCACTATCTTAAAAACCAAGTCACTATCTTTAAAACCACGTCACCATCTTAAAAACTAAGTAACTATCTTAAACACCAAGTCAGTATCTTTAAAACCACGCCACTATCAACAAAGTCACTATATTTAAGAACAAATTAATTATCTCAAAACTCACTGATAAAATCTCAAAAAACACTTATCCAACACGAAGAGAAGCTCTGTGCACTAAGCCAACAATAACAAAAAAAAAGGGGTGCCAGAACATTTGGTTCGATTTCCCTAGTAGAAATTCGAAAATCCCCTGAATTCGAGAGTTTTAAAAAAATAATTTTTTCCATTATTAAGTGTAATTTCAAATTATGGAATTTACTGAATATTTGTTCCCAAATATCTTTAGTAATTCTCAAAATACCCCAAAAATGAACTATTTCAAAAAAAAAATCCCCAAAAGAAAACACTAGAACGTAACGTAACGGTCAGCCTAACGGCCGACTGCGTAAACACAATAACTTCCGAAAGAAACAACTTAGGAACTCGATATTTGTAGAGAAGGTTTGGACCTAAATTACGAAGGCCGAATTCGTGAATGGGTAAAATCCACCCAATGATTCCGTAGATATACCCAATCAAAATTTTATTTTTTCAATATTTCCAAAAATACAGATCAGATCGAATTGAAATCCAGTACTTCATTGAAAATAACAGTTCGAAGTTTCATACAGAATTTGATGAGGATGATATGATGAGAAAAATCATACAAATTTTTTTTTTCAAATTGTTCTAATGACACGATTATCACGAAATTTCGCATGAAGTTGTCTTTCAGCATCTCAAAACTAGCTGTGAAATTTCATCAGGACTGAATCAGTATTTCTCGAGTTATACCGAAAAAATAAACGATATCGAGAAGAAAACCTCGAAATTTGACACATTTTTTCCCGATATCTCCGAAACTTGTGATCGTATCGAACTGAAATTTGGTACACTGCTGTTAAATATGAAGTTCAAAGTGTTGGTGGACTTGTTTTTCGGATATGATAAATGGTTTCCGGAAAAAAAAATTTTTTGGAAAAAAATTTCGAAAAAAATTTTTTTTAAAATTAAATGACAATCTGATCCTGACGAAATTTGGCTCAAAGTTGTGCGTCGTTATACTCCCCCAACTGCCAAGTTTGAATCCAATCTCTCAAGTAGTTTCTGAGATAAAAAATAAATAACTTCAAAACTTCAACTGCCTATAACTCCGAAACTATTCGACCGATTTGGCCCGTTAACGAACTTAACCGCGGCATTCTGATGCGCAACCTATCCTGAAAGTTTCAAGTTGCTAGCTTGCTTCTGTCGATAGTTAGGGTGTCTACGGCTGGCCAGCCGGCCGGACAGAATCGATTTTGACACCGAATTCGTCATCAGTGAGTCCAACCTAGTCGATTGAGACCATTTTCGGCTCAATCATCCAAAATTACAGACATTTGATCAAAACGATAGCACGCTGTTCCCCTAGAACATGCGCGCAAAAAGGGATATATATTTTTCTGAAAATAATTATTACCACCTGTAAATATGAGCAATGATGTAGTAAAATAAGTTGCAAGTGGATATTCGGAAGAATTGTGTTTATTCCTGGAGCAAAGAAAATTGACTGGGTTTGGATGGAAGATTTTTTCTAATGAATCGTGCAGAACTAAAATAGATCTCTTGCATGTATTTTTTTATTATTTATAGATTATTCCATCCCCATAGACACTGAAAACATTCGATTATAAAAAATTCACACATGTCGATGACATTTAAATTGTATGAACGTGGTCCCCACGGCAAAACGTTAATGCTAGCTTCTTGAAGAATGTCTCTGGTTAAATGAGCAATATACAGGCATTCGTTCTCTTGCTTAAAAAGCTGTACCACCTCTAATAAACAGAAGTGGTGTTCGGCTACCATAAGCAATAGTTCCTTAGACCATCACTGGAACAATCCTGTGTACGAGAATCTGAACGTGAACGCAATATCACGCAGCTCTCTATCGTGGCGACTTACCCTTCTATGCTAATAGGGTTTTTTCCCGCATTTGGGTTATTATTGTAAATGCAAATTTGAACATAATTATTATGGGTTTGATTCATCATTTTAACAAATTACCTTCAGAAAGCATTCAAAATCAGATTTCAAAATTGGGGTTTGGGATTTGCCAGGCATGCACGAAGTGACAACGGTGTTTAGTAGAATAGCTTCTTCTGCTATAGAATAATGATATATTTATTCCTATTCTGTGGTACACACGTGTTCTTCGTCAATATAACCAAACAATTTCCGTTTGCGATTTGTCAGTGATATGACAGTATGATAGTCTGTGCTCTTCTTCTTCTTTTTCTTGGTCGCTGACTTCTACTCTATGAAAAATATTTGGGTAGGTTTATTTTCCTATCAGATAACTACCTATATATATATATATATATATATATTCTGGGCTCAAAAATATGATACAATGTACACATTAATAAGATACAGCCTAGTGCCGTCTCCCCAGTCCTTTTCTCCAAGCCTCTCGATCCTGTACCAGCTCCACATTTAGTCTTCTCTGCTCCATAGATTGGCGTACCCCCTCATTCCAAGAGCGTCTTGGCCTTCCTCTCTTCCTCCGTCCTGGCGGGACCCATTCAAAAACTCGTCTAGGCCATCGATGTTCAGGCATTCTCATCAGGTGTCCAAACCATTTCAGACTTCTAATTTCGATTCGGTCCATTACTGACTCTCTACTAATTTTTCTGTATACGGGTATAATTCCTGATGTATGCGTTATATGAAATGAGATGAAATATTCTGAAGTGAAATTTATCTATTCTGCAAGGTAATCTTGATAATTTTGTGTATTTCACAGCATATCTGCCATTTTCTGAAACTATTTTGAGAAAAATCTTAAATGAAGTTGCACCAACAACATCTAGATAGAAGATGGTATATAGAGGCTTATGCAGATATTGTTTGAAAACAATGTGAAACTTCTTGAATCGTAATATGCAACATACCTAATGAAGGCTATTAACTGATTAATTCTTCACATAAACCCCTGACACACTTCTCTAATGAACAAGTTTACTTGAACTCATTCATCCGATTATCTTTTCTTGGAATTTTTTTTAACGTTGTACAATGTTGAAATATGAATTTTTCATGCGATTATATATCTATTTAGTATTATTGGTGTCGTCCTGAGAAATTGAATTTTCATTTTATAGTCAATTTCATGTTTACATGTGGAGCCACGGTTAGGGTCTATCCTCGAACTGAATTTTTATTAAATCGTGTCTGTATTTTTGTGAATATTGAGATGATGGAATTTCAAATGCGTTCATCTACTGAACCGTTTGGCGGATTTTGTTCATTCCGAACTTAACCTTCGAATTCAAGCTTTAAACCTGCCCTGAAAAGTTCGAGTGTCTAAGTTATTCCTTTGCAAAGTTATCGTGTTTACAGACGGCCGAAGTCCGGCTGTAAACGCGATAACTTTGCGAAGGAATGGCTTAGACAGTCGAAATCCGTTAATATTTTGAACTTCGATCCTAAAAGGTAAACTCTGAATTTATTAACCGCCGTAATAATGGCTAAGACTTCTAATTCATATGACGTGTATTTCTCTTCGGCTGGTGTCGTTTTTTTACTATAGTAGTACACCGGATGCAATTTTCCGTCCATTTCTGATATCTGCATAAGGCAAGCACCATATCCATGCATGCTAGCGTCGGTATGCAACTCAGTCGGTACTCCTCTCCGGAAAATATGCAGCACCGGTGCACAAGTCAACAGTTCCTTGAGTTTTTGAAAAGCATTCCTCTGATTTTCCTTGAACTCGAATCGCCTATCCCCTCTCAGTAAGTCACTCAACGCCTTTGCTATCAACGAGTACGAAGGTATGAACTTCCGGAAGTAACCAGTAAGTCCAAGGAAAGATTGAACCTGTTTGATAGTTTTTGGTTCTGGAAATTGTCGAATGGCTTTCGATTTATCGTCTGATGGTTGAATTTTTCCATTCTCAACGATGTATCCTAGAAATTGCACTCTCCTCTTCAACAGTTGACACTTTTTCCGTTTGATCTTCAGCCCATAATCCGCTCCTACTTCTAATACCCTTTTCAACTTTTCGAGACCCTCCTCTTCTTCTTCACTAGGTATAATGAGATCATCCATATAAAAAACAACAATTTTTTCCCTAATTAGCGGTCTGAAAATATAACTGATATGTCGCTGAAAGATAGGCGGACTCGTGCATAATCCGAACGGACTCTTAAGAAACTCATATTGTCCGGTCGGGGTAATGAAAGAAGTATATTTTACACTCTCCTCCTCCACCTCTACATGGAAAAATCCGTTCTTTAAATCGATCGTCGTAAAGAACTGAGCTCCCTCTAATCGATCCATCACGTCCTCGATCAGCGGTAATGGAAAACTATCCTTTATTATATTTTTGTTTAGCTTTCGGTAGTCGCAACATAATCGTTTTGTGCCATCCTTCTTGTTCACCAATACGATCGGACTCGCAAAATCAGATGAACTTTCCCTGATTATACCTTCTTCTAACCATTCGGCTATCTGCTTATCCACTTCTTGCTGTTCCGGTACAGATAGCCTCCTGGCTCTCTGATAAATCGGTTCGTCACTTTTAAGAATGATTTTCATTTTAATATCCGATTCTTTCGTCTTATTTGGCGTATAGTCGTTGATCAACTGGCGGACTTCCCTTCGGATTTCCGGATCTTCAATGTGATCAACGTCGATGTCTTCTTTTTCGTCGTCCAACGTGATACTCATCAACCAAGATGTTGTATCATCCATCTTTTCCTTCGAAATTACTTTAACGCAATCATCCTCAATCTGCACAGAGGCATGCTCTAGGAGATTACTCCCTATAATGGCTCGAAATCCCGATGCAACCGCTGGTACCACATGAAATGTGAGATTGTAAGTGTGCTCATTGATTTCCACGTCCAAATTCAATGAGCCTAAAGTTTTTACTGTGAAATGTCCCAACCCTTTAAGCGTTATACGTTCCTTCGATAGTTTATGATCTTTAAGGTAGTTATTATGAACGTCCTCTCGTATGATGCTTATATCGCTACCAGTATCAAAAAGCGCGTTCACTTTGGTAGATTCTAAAATCAGTTCCACGGCATTCCTTGGAACGGATTCTACCACAACTACATTCTTAGGTTCTGGTTTCAGGGTCAGTTCAGGGAGTTCGAACATTTCGCGGCAATATGACCGAACTTATTACACTTAAAACATCTTGTCCCCTTTTCCTTCTTGGGGCATTCCCTTGATTTGTGTCCCTTATCGCCGCAATTGAAACAAGTCTCTCCTTTCGATACCCTATCAAATCTGTCGGAATTTCGCACAATTTTTTTGTCTCGCCTTTCCACTTTATCGGAATCTCTCCAAGTATTTTTCGTTCGATCTTTCTGAGCAAACAGATCCCGCTTTGCAGAAATTTCTTCGTAAATTTTAGCATTCTGTTTGAATTCCAGAAAATTACCGTCTATAATATATTGTATAATAGCCTCGTCTTCGATATTTGCACGACTGCCAATCTCCCTCATTACGAGAATATACTCCTGTATATTCTCATTGGCTTTCCTTTTTCTACTCATGAGGAGCTTGTGAATTTGAGCTGTACTTACTCAAACCTCAAATTCGTCTATTAGACACCTCTTTAAAGAATTCCAAGATTTAACTCCGGAAAGAGACTGCACAAACAGTTTCGCTAACCCCGACAGGGATTTCTTGGCGAATATCAGTTTCTGTAAATCGGACCAACCCGTTATGGCCGCGATTTCCTCAAAATCTTCCACCCATTTATTCACTGGATAATCGTCCTTTCCCGTGAATTGCCGAATGGAATCTTCCACATCTCTGAACGTGAGTGAAAAAGTACTACGGCTACTAGTTCTATCGCTAGTGTTCAGCGAATTTGAATCCTCTGACCGCAGAAAAACTTCTTCGGCCCTATCCTCGTCTTCTTCGGCCTCCTCTGCCTCAAACGTCGCGAGAAAATCACAAATACGTTTAGCAAGTTTGTCCTTGCCGCCGTCATAATTCAAATCCAACATTCCACAAATCGCGATCAAATCTGACAACGACAAATTTCCCCCAACATGTGCAATTTTTTCGGAATGTTCTTCGGAATTCCTATCCCACGAAAAACCCCTAAATTTCCGCAGAGATCGCCTTCTCATGTAAGCCTGGCCCTCCTCACCAAAACATACCAAATGTAGGGCTTTCACGGCAGGGATTTTTGCATTCGTGATGTTACGCTCGATTTTAACGATTTCACCTAGGGAACTCATCTCGAATAAATCAAAGGTATAGACTAAAATTCGAAAAAATTTTTTACGCAACACGTCAAGAAGGAATGAAAGCTCTGTCGAGTTTTGAAGTTCAGCAACTGCTCACAAATACAAATGAAATATACACATGCACAACCAGTAAATTCCAAGTTAAATATCGTCTCACAAATATCAATGAATTTAAAATCTCTCAGTCGTCTATCTCAGTATTAATAAAACTTAAAAAGGATTTATAGAAACTTTGCAAATGAAATCGTTCACAGATCGACGATCAAAAAAAAAATAAACTTAAAAACGTCGTTATGCAAGAAAAAGTGATATTTTCAAATTAAGGATTTATCAACACTCTGCACATCAAATCGTCCGCAGATTGACGATTAACAAAAATAAAAAAATAAGAAAATCGTTATGAAGTATGGAAAAATGCGATGTTTAAATTAAGACAATGAATCGTAATGAGTCGCGAAATATTCGACCAGAATTTATCCCTATCTTCGTCTAAAAAGGGTAAATCCTACCTTAGTCCTTATTCCTCGTCTTGAATGGTCACTCACTCCGCGATTCACAAATTTCCCTTAATTTCACAACACTTTTTACTATATCTAATCTCGGCTCCTTTGTACCGCAACTGGACTTCCTCCCGTCTCAGATTCTGTGCTGGTAACCTCTCGCTAGATATAGGTACTAGCTAGTTTTTTATTAAACTGGCTTGCCTGTTTCACAACTGATCTCAGATTGTGAAATACCTCCTGGCTTACGCCTTCCGAAGTGTTAAGCCTAGCTCCTCGATCACAGACTGTTTTTAATCTTTAACTTCGTCTACTGAAGTGTTTGCTCTTGATCCCGGTTGAGCCCCCAAAATGTAGGATTTTTATCAATCGTCTAGGGGTTTGATTGATTGAAACTCCTAATATTTCTCTTCGTCTCTCTTCTTGTAGTGGGTATCAAGAAAACACTAGTTTTTGGCTATTTACTCTATTTACACCGACTTTATACACTTTGTACAATTGAGCAGATTTACAAGGAAAAAAAGAAAAAGACAATTGCTGACGTTCGAAACTCGTCTAGAATCGCGTCTAAAATCTTGACTTTGCTTCTGAGTCTTTCGTCTGAGTTTCGCGTCTCGAAATATCTACGTCTAACTTAAGCTCAAACTCTCTGTTCTCAAACCACGACGGAAACTGCCTTACTCAAACATCGACGGGAACTCTCTTACTCAATCCCCGACAGGAACTCTCTTACTCAATCCCCGACAGGAACTGCCTTCAATCTTCCCTCTGGCGTACTAGCTCGATTTGTCCCCACTCTTACTTAAAACGAGGGCGTACACCCCGAATCTTCATCCCCTTCTACCTGCGTCTGATTGAACAGACCTCGACGGATGTGACTTACTGGGGATGAGATTAGACCAATCAGCTGAGGTGCCTTTCGACCACCGGGAAAGGCTTTTCAAGAATACTATTAATCTCCTGTTAATTTATTACTTCCCTTACACGTTCTTGAATTTCTTGGATATCCTAACTGTTGACAGATACAAATTGACGACACGATTGTATCCAACACCCCATATCACCTTTCGTGTAAGGGACAGGATGTTATCAGAAATCACCCGACTTGCTGGCGTCTGCGTCCTCTTAAATCTGCCCTTATGACCACATGTGCCATCACAGGTGGCGACTTGATGTCCTTTGTTCGGAGCACTTTCCATAATAAAGTGCGCCACACACACACAGAACAAACTCCCTCAATGTACAGTATTTACACGTAGGAAATCAACTTCTGTGTGACGAAATTGAAATCCTACATATATTTCAGTTAAACAGTCGATCCTTCATTCTTCAGGTTCTTCCTGAACTTTTTTCATACCCTTCAGTCTACATTTCTCCAATCGGCAAGGTTTGCACCTAGAAGAATCCTACACTCGGCCATCCTGAATTATGAATTCGACCCGAATTCAGCATCAGAGTCTACATCGCTTTGCGTTTCGTCCCACGGTTGCATAAATTCAGCACAGGTGGAAGTTCTCAAAGGACCTTCATGAGAGCCCACTTTCGTAACGTCGTACCTCTCATTTCCCTTGGCCTTCACTACCTCGTATGGCCCCAGATATTTCCTGTTCATCTTCAAACCTGCCCCAAATTGCGTTCTCTTGATCGCGACCAGATATCTCTCTCGGTATATCGTGGCTTTCTTCCTCCTCAAGTTATACCTCTTCTTATTTTCTTCCTGGGTTTTGAAAAGCTGCAGCTTGCATTTTTTCTTCAGCTCCTCCCTTTCTTCCGAGAACTCCTTTCTAATCTCCATCTCGATTGCTTCGTCTACTTTAAGATCCTCTTTCCTTCGCATTCTGACACCTGTCAACATCTCGAAAGGTGTCGTATCGATACTCCTTTGATAGGTGGAGTTGAGTGCCCTCTGTACTCTATCCATGAACTTATACCATTTCGTGGGGTCGTCGATGCTAAGTTTAGCGATCACTGGAATTATGGTACGATTAACTCTCTCCACTTGGCCGTTTCCTCTCGGTACACCAGTAGTAATCGTAACATGGTTAATTCCTTCCCCCTCGCAATAATCCTTGAATTCCGAGGATGTGAATGCCGTTCCCTTGTCTGTGATTATTCGCTTTGGATTACCGAAAATCTTCTGTTGTCTCAATAAACAACCTAATGTTTCGGTGGTGGTAGTTGATTTCACAGGATATAACCAAACAAATTTGGTGAAGTCGTCCACAACAACCAAAATATGCTTATAGTTTTTGTTGGTCGAAGGAATTGGTCCCAAATGATCGATATGATAGGTATGCAGAGGTCCATCCAACTTAGGTATTGGGTGAAGCCAACCTTCCTGCTTTCCTTCCTTCCGATTAACCAGTATACATTCTATACAGTTGGTTATAACCCTTTGAATTTTGTCCTTCAATTTAGGTATGTGAAATTCCCTCCTCACTATCTCTTCCGTCTTTTTAATTGAGAAATGTCCTTCCTCGTGAACTTTTCTTATAATTTCCATCTGCATTGCCGCAGGTACGACGAGCAGCTCCTTACCCTGCTCGTACTTGTAAAGCAGATCGTGTTTGATCATATACCCATCGTATTGCCCTTTCGTTTTCAAAATCTCCTTGATAACCTGAATTTTCTCATCTCCTTGTTGTGCCAACCTCATCCTCTCCGTACAGCCATTTCTCTCGAGTATGGTCATCACTACTGGATGCCTACTGACAGCATCAACGTGCCTCATGCTACTACCTTTGCGATGTTCGACTTCATAATCGTATTCTTCTAGCAGCAGAGCCCATCTGGCAACCCTTGTGGAAAGTTCCTTCTTATTCAGCGCTTTTCGAAATGCCGAACAATCCGTTAATATTTTGAACTTCGATCCTAAAAGGTAAACTCTGAATTTTTTAACCGCCGTAATAATGGCTAAGACTTCTAATTCATATGACGTGTATTTCTCTTCGGCTGGCGTCGTTTTTTTACCATAGTAGTACACCTGAACTTTTTTCATACCCTTCAGTCTACATTTCTGTAATCGGCAAGGTTTGCACCTAGAAGAATTAAAATGTTAAATTAGACTTGTCAGGTTGATATTTCGAAAGAATTTAATAACACGAGATTAATAAATTATGCTTACGAACCTGTTTCTTGTTATTTTATTGATTACACAAGATTTCTCTTTTTGGCACGTAAGATCTTTGTCCATGTTCCTTCTAAAAAAACCCCTGCAGGGTTCACAGCTAGAACATCCTTGAGCTGATGTGCAGAATTATCCGTGGGTGCATACACTGCTATCACTGTAGTATCGTGACCAAATATAGAAAGCGTTAAGGTCACGATCCTTTCAGACCTGCATTCGTACGTCTTGATATATTTCTTGTGGCGTTTGTTAAGGAGGATAGAGACTCCAGCTGCCGCTCTCAGAGATTTGTCCACGCCTGACCATAGGTGTATGTAATTGTCTAGGTCCTCATTGCCTTTACCCTTTTTTTTCGTTTCCGTTAGCACAGCAAGGTCTGTACTATTCTCATCTGAAGCCAGCACAATCTCCTGCATCTTATTCGATATTCCCTGGACGTTCCAAGTCACAAGTTTTTCACTTTATTCCCGATATTTTATTAGATTTCTAGTTCGAAATGAACAATTATGGATCTATGGGAGATGATTCCCCAATAAAGGGGCCTGTAGCGTTCTTCGTTTATCTGAGGATCTGAAAATCATCGCTTGGAGGACTGAACCTGGTCGAAAGACCCTCTCGGTCATGAGCAAATGTAGGTAATATTTTTTACTGCTTCCTTCTGGTTTTCTGTCCCTCTTTCTGTTTCAGATATTATGTCAAGATATTTTGTCGAAATGAATTCAAGATGACGAAAAAATTATTTTCAAATGAAAAAGATGCCATCCATCTTCTATAAACAAATTACTACACTTATGCGGGGAGACAGAATTTTTCCTGAGGTTTTTATCTGTGCTCTTGTATCATACGCAAATATGTATGGTACCCCGTTTACATTTCCTCTGCTAACACTATGATATATCTTAGAATTGTAATGCTCGTTCTCAAAAGAATATATATATATATCCTCATAGTCCGTTTACTCGCCAGTCGTCGCCGTATACTTCCAGTCCTATTCCGAGGCTTGTCGAATGTAAAAGTAGCACCATTATCAATTTTACTGATGTTGAGTTGCCGGCCCAACGCTCAAACCCCCATCCTTGGAGGAACAGGCTTTTCTGTTGGGGTGTGCTCCCCTAGTCGATATGTTCCAGTTTTCAGGCGCCGGAATCTCGCCTTTCACCCTGTCTCGTTAGCTCCTTCACGTACATGAGTTGCACGATCTGTATCCAGCTACTACGCGGCGATGTGCCTTCGAGGACGTGAGAGTAGGATTTGCTGGTAGAGCTGAACTCTATTTCTAGAGTCTCCGGCCCTTTCGCCGGAAACCAGTGGACATTACTCAGAGTTTTATTACACTATGACCATCGGCAGATCATATTGCCCCTGAGATCCTTTACCAGCCTTCAGTAGCCAGATAACTACCTAATGTTATAAATTCTACATAAAGATAGTAGTAGTCGTTACATATAAAACTAAATCAAACCTTAGGATTTTCGGACCTTGACGACTTTCCACGAATGCCTACTTACCCCAATTTTAGTTGCAAAAACTTGACAGACTTATTCCAAGGCCTACCAACTGACTTCATAAAAGTGAACGGAGTATACGTATATTGTCTCACCATCATTTTATTGCCGATTTCTTCCGAAAATGTTTTGACTATATTCCACCTACCTATACACTCCATAATGTTTTCCACTGGCCCTATCTCCGCAGATGGAGCACATCGCCTGGTCTAACGGCAGCCCTGAAAACAAACATTTTTTCATTAGGAATAAGCACTCTACGAACTTCTGTTATTGAAATGTTCCATAAAAAACAATCTGCAGAATCACATACATGGTCAAGCACTTTGCTATTATTCAAATCATGAAGGGTCTTTCAATATGGATTATGGTTTTCCAAGTAGAGATTTTTCGTACATTAAATTGTAATGAGTATACTATAATAATAATAATAATAATTTATTTCTCCTTTAAGACATCATACAATGTATAGGAATAGTCATCAAGAAAAAAAAATAAACAATATTATGAAAATACAAAGTTGTATAACAAAATTAAAAAAAAAGACTTAAATAATAGAGTTAGCAAAGAATTCATGAATACTATAGAAGCATTTTTCAATCAACATTGATTTTACTTCCTTCTTAAATCGTTTTTCACCAATTCCCTTGAAATGTTTGAGCAAGTGATTATATAATTTAATTCCTGTGAAGGTTGGTGACGACTCATACTTTTTAGTATTATGTTTGGGAATACATAAAATATCATCATGCCTTGTGTTGTAGTTATGAAACTCATTACATGTTTTGAGTTTTTTCAAATTTTGATGAACATACATAAGACAGTTCAACATGTTGATAGTTGATAGTTGGTAAGGGGTTACGTTCCACTGCGACCTTAAGGTCTATTGTGCCCCCTTGTCAGAGCTGTTTTCGCAACCTACAGCTCGCCCTCCAGCTCAAGAGCTCTGATGAATTCTAATATCTGTGAGGACTTCAAGGAGGCTAAGTTCTCATTCCTCCTATAATGCTCCTGTCCAAGGTATCTTTTGCGCAGGCTCACAATGGCGAGGCATTCTGTGATCAGGTGAACAGGGGTTTCCTCCTCCTCCCCACAAAATCTGCACTCGTCAGTTTCTGATAAGCCCATTCTCATCATGTGCTTCCTTAGGCGACAGTGTCCTGTGAGGAAACCAGTGAGGAGGCGTAACTTATTCTTACTGAGATCCAGATGATTTTTGGATCTAGCAATTTCAAAGTTCCGAAGGAACTTTTTGGAGTGTTCCATTCCTGGAGAATTCCTCCACAGTGCCCCTCTTTCATTTTCTTCTTTCTCCAAAAACTCTTTCTTATAGGTACATTTGCCTATACCACAGAAAGGTTCTGGGCCAGTAGGTAGCGTTTGTGCTCCCTTTCTGGCTAGAGTGTTGGCCTCTTCATTTCCTTTGATTCCTGAGTGCCCAGGAACCCAGACTAAGGAGACCTTGTTATTCTTGCCTACTTCATTGAGTTTCCTTCGGCACTCCCATATCAGCTTTGAGTCGATGACATAGGAGTTCAGTGCTTTAATAGCAGCCTGACTATCAGAATGGATCACTATGTCACACCCTTGATAGTTTCTTTCCAGGTTTATGTCTATGCATCTTTCGATAGCAAGTATTTCTGCCTGAAAAACACTCGAGTAGGAGCCTAGCGATAGTGTACATTTGGTTCTAGGCCCGTATACTCCAGCGCCGGCCCCCGTCGTGGTTTTAGAACCATCTGTATACCATTTAACGGTATTTACTTTGAGTTTTTGGGTAGTGTATTCCTTTTCCCATTCTTCCCTTTTACATAGCATTGAGTCAAAGTTCTATCTCGATGCTTACTTTTTTAATCATAACATCACTAGGTAGGTTCGCTAATGAGATGTACTTGTTCAGGGAGGACCAGGCTCTCTGACTTTTGATTCTCTCATTCCCTGTAACTTCCCTAGAGATTCTAAGGATAGCTTCATGGGCTACCCTTCTGATCACTAGATGTAGAGGACTGAGATCTATGATGACCTCAAGTGCTCTAGTCGGGCATGTTCTCATAGCCCCAGTGATGCAAACACAGGCAAGCCTTTGTACCTTGTCGAGTATTTTCCTCGTGCTTGTCTGCCCTGCTTTAGCAAACCAAACTACTGCCCCGTATGTTATTATCGGTCTTACAATCATGATGTACATCCATCTCAGTATTTTAGGGTTACACCCCCAAGTTTTGCCGGAAAGTCTTTTGCACACCATTAAAGCCCTTATCGCTTTACTAGCAGTAATTTTAACATGCTCATTCCACAGAAGCTTACTATCTAGGTTGATTCCCAGATATTTGACTTCAGACTTCCATCCTACAACAACTCCATTTACCGAAATGGACTTCATAGCTGGAAGGTTTCTCTTCCGAGTAAACGGAATTACTGTGGTCTTTGCTGGGTTGATTTTGAGACCCACTGATAAGCACCACTGCTCAATAATTCTGAGGCCCCTCTGCAACAACTCACAGAGGACATCCTCGAATTTGCCTCTTACTATTTGGACTATGTCATCGGCATATCCTATGCATTCGAAGCCAAGCTCCGTAAGCCTGTGCAATAGTTCATCCACTACCAGGCTCCATAGGAGGGGGGATAATACTCCTCCTTGAGGTGTTCCGCGAGTAGTTTTAACAGAGGTGGTCTTACTGCCCACCAATGTCTCAGCTGTCCTCGTCGAGAGCACCTTACACAACCATTTTATAATGGTACCGTTTACTCCTCGCCTTACAAGTGCCTCTTTGACAGATACATGTGTTGTGTTGTCAAAGGCCCCAGATATATCTAGGAAAGCGCACAATGCGATTTCAGAGACTTCTGGATGCCTTCAGTCAGCCCATACAGAGCAGTTTCCGTAGAACGCCCTGCCCTGTACGCATGCTGACAGTTGTGAAGTGGCCTCTTCTCCAGATTCTCCGTTCTTATGTAGTTATCTACTACCTTCTCCATCGTTTTGAGCAAAAACGAAGTTAGGCAAATGGGCCTAAAGGATCTGGGGTCAGTCCAGTCTTTTTTTTTTAAGTAAGTACACTTGATTCGACATATAAATTTCCAATATTTCCGAAAATGTTGATTTTTGGATGTTTTTCTGATTTCAAAGAACTTGTGAAATATTGACTTCAAGGTCTGTCCAAATTCATCTTAATACCTAATCTCACATCCCACCACTTAAATAAAGAAGACGAAAGATGAACAATTTATTATAAACTATAAAAATAAAAAAATACAAAATATTGAAATATATTTCAATATTCTACAGGTTCTTCCTCTTTTCTTTTCATACCCTTTAGCAGACATTTCTCTGATCGGCAAGGTTTGCACCTAGAAGAATCCTACACTCGGCCATCCTGAATTATGAATTCGACCCGAATTCAGCATCAGAGTCTACATCGCTTTGCGTTTCGTCCCACGGTTTCATAAATTCAGCACAGGTGGAAGTTCTCAAAGGACCTTCATGAGAGCCCACTTTCGTAACGTCGTACCTCTCATTTCCCTTGGCCTTCACTACCTCGTATGGCCCCAGATATTTCCTGTTCATCTTCAAACCTGCCCCAAATTGCGTTCTCTTGATCGCGACCAGATATCTCTCTCGGTATATCGTGGCTTTCTTCCTCCTCAAGTTATACCTCTTCTTATTTTCTTCCTGGGTTTTGAAAAGCTGCAGCTTGCATTTTTTCCTCAGCTCCTCCCTTTCTTCAGAGAACTTCTTTCTAATCTCCATCTCGATTGCTTCGTCTACTTTAAGATCCTCTTTCCTTCGCATTCTGACACCTGTCAACATCTCGAAAGGTGTCGTATCGATACTCCTCTGATAGGTGGAGTTGAGTGCCCTCTGTACTCTATCCATGAACTTATACCATTTCGTGGGGTCGTCGATGCTAAGTTTAGCGATCACTGGAATTATAGTACGATTAACTCTCTCCACTTGGCCGTTTCCTCTCGGTACACCAGTAGTAATCGTAACATGGTTAATTCCTTCCCCCTCGCAATAATCCTTGAATTCCGAGGATGTGAATGCCGTTCCCTTGTCTGTGATTATTCGCTTTGGATTAAAAAATCAAAATCAGACTAAGATTTTTCGATGTAACCATTTGAAAAGCAAATTTCCAATACCAAAGCGAGTGTTTTGTCACATCTGAAACTCCTGTAGAAGAACTCGGTTGGAGTAAATGAAAATTTTGGAAAAATGTTATGGAAAACCCGTTTACCTTAATCAGAGAATCTTTGTAGTTTCACATCAAATGAAATTCATTTCAATATAAAATCAAACTATGAATAGACCAACTTTGTTCGATTCCGATCCTAGTGTTTCTGCAATCATATACAATTTTATTAGACATCCCATCGTTTTAATTGAATAATGGAGGTTGTAATGCTTTTTCTTCAGTTGCGATTCCTTTATATTATTTAAAATGAACATTATGAATAAGTCCACCTAAGTTCGATTCCAATTCTTGTCGTATAATTAAAACATATAATGGAGGCTGTCATCATAAAATAGAACCTCAAAGATGACTAAACAATTGATTTGGTTGTAAAAAACTGTTTGGATTATATTCTAAAATGGAACAGTTACGAAATTATTCATCAATAAATAGGATTAAAAATTCATTTCAGATTGTTTACATGTTTATAACCTCTTCAAGCGAGTCCGAAAGCGGCGCGAGTGACGTAATCCTATTCCTGCAATCTGATTGGCACCCCAAAGCACCCCAAACGCCTACTAAAATTCTGATTAGCTCGATTCAGGGTCATATCTGCGTTGACATAGATTTCCTAAGTAAATGAGGCGAGTAATTTATCTGGTTGATCTGTGGTTATGATATTTTCGGAAACATGTTAGCAAGATATAATTCACTTCATTTTTAAAGGACTTTTAATTCACGATGACGAAGATGACATGAATATTGTTGAACATCCTCGTTGAGAGATATTCACTTCATTTTTGAAGAACTTTAAACTGACTATGACGATGATGCCATGAAAATTGTTGAATATCCTTGTTGAGAAAGGATATTTAGAAAACGGCTGAACCATTTGAACTTATGGGAAGAAACGGAATTCAAAAACCGATTTCGCTTATCTGGACACTCTGCACGCCTGTAATGGAATACATATTCTTAGAAATCGTGCTGTGACGCTAGTGATGCAAATGTGTTGATTACACGCAGAGTTTATGCAGCTTGTTCTTTCTTGATAGTTGCTAGAGATTTTAGGGGTTTTCACGAATCAACTATACTGACAGAAATGTCCCATGGAATATTGCATACTTGTTATCTATTTACATCAAAATGCCTGCTATAAACCTCACTCAAGTAATAATCCAATCTCGAGAGTTCCTCATGGCATATTATTGTAATGAAAATATCAGTTACTCTTTCTGTTCAACTATTATAAGATGTAAATGAAAAAAAAATCATTGGCATTTATTCTTTCCGTTGACTAATATAACAGATAAAAGTTATAAATGCGTAATGAAGCATAATAATTTATACACATTATTTAACTTTCAAGATAAAAGGAAATCATCACAATTGCAATGGATACTTTTCTTATAGTAATGGTCAAGCTGGTAGCTGTACAAATTCTAGATATCAGGGCTCGATAACTCTGAGCCACACAAAACATTACCATATTTTTTAATTGAATGACAATTTTTGCAAATTTAGTGTAGAGATTATTACCACTCCCAGTGTCAGTTGAAAGTGCTTGCCCGTTGGTGAAGAGTGAAGTATTTGTAAAAAATTCTGTACCTAATTGGATTTGGACAAATTTTATTGTAATTGTTATATAATTCCTGAATTGAATGTATCCCATTACTGTCAAAGTTTTTCCTTTTAAGCTTTCATTTCCAATATATTCATTAGTGGAAGTAGGTTTTTTAGTTAGGTGACCGAATAAATACCCAAACACCCCTTCCATATTGTAAAAAGTATAAGAATTCAAAATTGATCATTGCAACTCCCCCTCAAATCAGTAATTCTATTTTTATGGAAACCACAATCCATTAAGCTCCCTGATACATAGTGCGAATATTTGTCAATAAAGGATTTGTTTATTCCTATCATATTTTGAAGGGAGTATTTTTCCAAAGTCCACCTTTTCCAACCCAGAAATTGGTGGTTAGATTTGTTACAGGATCTCAAACTATTTCATTCTCCTTTTCATAGAAATCATCACGGTATTTCTTGTCTATGATGAAATTAGACTTTTATAATTCCGTCATTTTTGAGCATAACTAAAACTGTCGGTTAAAGTTAACTTTCCATTAAGTTTTTTAATACCGGTCCTGAGGCGATCATGATCTCTGTGATCTAGATGTGGGTGCAGAGCTAGCAAGACCGCGGCATTTGAGGAGATCAAGGTCTATGTGCAACAATATAAGAGAACCCAGAGAAGGGTCATATCTGATTTTAACACCAGGCGCTTAAGGAGCTTAATGCCCCGCATGCGGGACGTAGCAGATATTAAGCGTCCACGGTGACTTTCGCCATAGGACCGACTAACGATATCAAATTGAAGTTTCCAATATTACTTACGGAGAATTAGACCTCAGAATACAGTATCAGTGAAATAAATAATGAATTTATGTTCCCTCTTTTGAAAAGTAGCGAAAGGTAGCTGATATACGGATCTTGAATGAACGTCTCTAGAAGATCTCTACAAGGGGATTTTCCAAGCTTACAATATAACCCGCTAGAATGCGTAGCGCCACCGAGTTGGAATTTAATCGTAAGCACTACAATTCTGGAATCGGCGATATGAAAATCATAATTATTCTTTGTGTGGTCAGTACCTATTACCATTGAGTTTTCAAATAATTTGAAAATTTGAAGTATTCGAAAACTCAATGCTAGTAGAGAGGAAAAGGACATTTTTCAGAATCGGGTTAAGAGTCCTGTACCTTCATTCTGGTCGTTCGCATATCCGCTACTAGGTTGCTGAGTGGTTGCTGGAAACATGTAAGTTCGACAAAATGGAAACCTTGCATTCTGCCTAAGTAAATCATTGCAAGAATGTTGATCATCAAGTTATTTTCATGAAACCAATCAACAAAATTCGGCATAAGAAATTCACACATTTTCTTAAACTCTTCAAATGACGATGAAGATGGTTTGATTGCAACTGAGGCATCATCAACGAATTCAATAATAATTCAAATAAAATCAGAAGAGAGGAGAAGATCATAATATCATGTATCTGATATTGTAAGAAGCTGCAATTTTATAATGGATGTATGATATCAATTCCTTCTGAAGATAATTTGGAACCTACCAAAACTGACAACAAAATCTTAAAATCTCTTAGTGATATTAGAGAAACTAGAAAAGGGTCTCTGATTTCAACTCCAAGTGTTTCGAATGTGGAAGTTATGAAGAAATCTAAAGTACCTGATAAAACAAGATTCTGTTCGTTGCAAGAAAAACTAAATACATTAGTGGAGGAATACAAAATAGTTGATAACTTGCTAAAAGGTAATTTTTTCAGCACAGAATTATTTACTTAATAATTTGAAATTAAAGGTGAATAAGTCTTTCAGTGTAGTTCGCTATTTTTAATATTAACTATTCTTTTATACTCATGTCTCGAAAGGAGACAAGACATTCTCTTCAAATTGGTGTAGCATTTTCCCCCATTATTAGTTCAGTAGTTGAGGACATTTATTTGTTTAGATGAAAAGGCTGAATATGAGTCTGAAATTTCAAGCTTACAGCAGTCTGAGCAAACCTTAATTTGACTGCACAGACTGAAGAATTAAAAGATACCGGGACAGGCTGAATATGAGCCAAGCTTACAGCAGTCTGAGCAAACCTTAATTTGACTGCACAGACTGAAGAATTATAAGATACCGGGACAGCGCGTACGCAATCCCGACTACCAGATATTACGCGCCTGAGTTATCCGCATTAGGGATAAACGCAGAGGTCAGCCTGATCGAAGTGCAATGAATGGGCCTCACTACGGGGAACCGTCTTGTTGATCACGGTAACCCCTACGCCAGGTAAGTATGGGTTGTAGAGTTGGCCACTGAGTGAATGATTATATTCAGTGAATCTACTCTTTTGAATTGAATAACTGAATCGACTCACCAAATCGAATGAATCGTACTCGCTACTCACTGGCAAATCATCTATTCCTATTCATTCTTCTCGACATCGTCAACTCGTAAATTGAGACCTTTGAATAAAAGGAAGAGGTGATATTTTATTGAGGAATCTTAGTTCTATATTTAATTATACAGGGCTCTATATGTTAGCTTTCAATTTTCATTATGATAGAAGTGAATTTTTTTGTGAACTGAGCTTGGTTAATAATGTGTGTTTTGTAGGAAAAAGAATTGTGATCCAAGTGATATTGATGGATTTTTGGGCCCATGGGGTGGCTATGTGGATGAACAAAAGATCGCCAAACCAACAGAAGAAGAGGCTGCTGAACTTGAAGAATTGGTTTCTAAGAGAAACAAACGTGGCAAACCAGTAGAAGAAAAACCATTGGAAGAAAAATCGATATTACACAGTATGTATTTCAAACCATGTGTGTACAAACTTCATAAAATACTTCTATTTATTGCAGTCAAGGATCCAGTAGATTATCAAGGACGATCGTTTTTACACGCACCCCAAGATGTGGGTGTCAATTTACGTTCAGACAGTCCACCGGACAAGTGTTTCTTGCCGAAATCTCATATACACACATGGACGGGTCATACCAAGGGTATACATGCTATTCGATGGTTTCCAAGATCGGCCCACTTATTACTGTCTGCCAGCATGGATAGTCGAATCAAAGTGAGTGCATTTTTGGAACTCAACCATGATATCTCGAATTTCTAGTATCAGATTTCGGTAAACCCGCAAGATTTCCCGTCGCCGTAATATTAAAAAGATATTTATATCATTGTACGCAGTGTGTTTTTCTGAATAAAAAATGTGAAATCGAACATAGGCGGTCTCTCCTTGTTTGGAAGATATGGGCCCCCAAAGTTCCAAATTGTTGCATTTTCAGATCCATTTTTCCGCCATAAAAATGATCTCTCACTTCTCAAATCTAGTTCATAAATCATCTTTGAACCTTCAACCAACGAATAGCGACACTTTCTTTCAAGAATATTCATTATTTAAAGGGAGAAAAGTGAAAATATTAGACAACCACTTAACCTATATTTCTACGAAATTCTTCTCAATGTTAAAGCGGAGCTTGGCAACAGCGCCTTTTCATCGCTGGCCAACGTATTATGACCGAAGAGTAGTTGCTGGCGGGAAATATGAAATGATGGACAGTTGAAGGATATGATTGTAAGGAAAATGCTTCTGTCACTGAAGAAGAGATGGTTATTCTAACATCAAAACAAAATCATTGAGAATATTTGTTTAAGGTTTCATTCTCAATATTTTCGTTTGAACTTTCTTTCTATACCCTTCAAAATAGGGACGTTGTTATCTACTTCGTTTTTTGTTGTGTCTTCGAGATGGTCCCAGTTTAGAATGAGATTCAGGGTATTCCAATAAAATGGATTATATAAAAACCTCGATTTCATTGGAAATCTGAGAAGGGCGCGACCTATCACATATGAAAAAAATGTACGTTGAAATATATATCAGTGTGTATTCTCATTCCGTTACTATGTGTTTCAACCTTGTAGATTTCATTAGAAACGAATTCTCCTATTGGAAGATTTAGAGTATCGCAGTAAACAGTAAGAACCTAAGAAATTAGAACATATTTCATTTTTCTCGCCAGCAATAATCTGTCATTCACGAATACGCACGAAGGCACGATTCCGACCGATGAAATTCGCGCCATTGCCAAACTTCACTTTTAGACTGAGTCGAAATCAGAAGGAATAGAGGTTAAGTGGTTGTCCAGTAATTTCATTGTTTTCTCATTAAATATTGATTATTCTTGAAAAAAAGTGTTGCTTATTGTTGGTTTAAGGTTCAAAGGTGGTTTGTGAACTATACAGATGAAGTGAAAGATCGTTTTTATGGTGGAAAAAGGAACCTCCCCGGTCATGACAATATTACAAAGGACTTGTTGCGCAAACTACCTGAACAATGTCACAAATATCTGATTCAAATATTTGAGTTCTGCATAAACCACCAATATTTTCCTCCTGAATGGAAACATGGCATTATTGTCACCATACCAAAGACTAATACAGACCACCATATAATCAATAACTACAGACCAATCACTTTACTATCTGTAGTAGGAAAACTATTTGAGCAAATAATAAAAAGCTTATTGGAAAAGGAAATAGGACATAAAATTCCAAATTACCAATTTGGCTTCAAAGAAAAAAATTCCACCATCCACCCAGTAACAATATTAACTTCTAACGTTCAAGTCAATAAACTAATAGGAAATCACAATGCAGCATTATTTCTCGATATCAGCAAAGCTTTTGACAGTATCTGGCATAAAGGATTACTTTTTAAACTGGAAAAGTTAGGATGTCCCAAATATCTTACGTTACTGCTGAGAAGTTACCTAATGGGCCGCTCTATGCAAATTCGAGTGAATAATTACACATCCTCAATTTTTTACAGCGAACAAGGAGTTCCACAAGGATCTCCTTTGGCGACTCTGCTCAGCAAGGTGTACTGCTGCGACATATTCAGTGAAGACATCATGCACTTCAATAGCACAATATACATTCTGCAGTTTGCTGATGACACAGTTTTAATTTCTCACGGTAATACCCTGCGAAAAACGGTTGATGAATTGCAACATTTAGTGGATAAGACTATGGTGTGGTTCAATATATGGAGACTGAAAATAAACCCTGACAAATCACAATATGTAATTTTCAACCTCAAGATAACACTGAATTCTCCAAACTTAACTATGGGAAATAATATTGTCACCCCTCACGATTCTGCAAGATATTTAGGTGTGAACATAGACCACAAACTAACTTTTAAACAACATGCATCCATCATCAAGAAAAAGTGTATCGCCAGAAGCAAGCATTTTCGCAGCCTCACATATAAAAATTCAGGAATCACCACAAAAACAGCTGCGCATATTTATAAAACAATATGTCGTCCTCTTTAAGAATATTGCCACCCAATTTACCTGTCCTCAAATTCCACCAAAAAACTGCTCCAGACTGCAGAAACCACCTCCCTACGGGCAATTACAAAAATGAGGCACCCTAGAAACGAGCTCTACAACCCCCGAACAATCTTTTATATGAGAAAAGTCAAATAAAAACAATTTCAGATAGATTGGACTATTTGTCGACGAAATTCTCAAAGCGGGAAGATAACATAAAAATTCTTAGGGAATTCTGCATTAACAGGAACCAGGAATTAAGACCTCACAGAAAGACTCCTCTAAACACCATTTGGGAAGTGTTGCAGAATAAATATTCATAATTTCAAAACTATCTACTTACCCAATATTATTATCGTTAATATGTACATAAGTGTTTTTTTTTCTTTTTTTTTTTGTATGATTGTGTATCTCCAATTGTTTATCATTCTATCATGTATCAATCCATACTCTTTATCATTTGTTATAAACAGGCTGAAGGACTTCGGTCTATGGCCTTTTGGAATGTTTTTCCAATAAAGAACTGTTATTATTATTTTTAAGAATATTAGGTAAACCCGCAAAATTTCCCGTCGCCGAGATATTGAATAAATATTAACATCATTGTACGCAGTGTGTTTTTCTGAATCGAAAATGTGAAATCGGACATAGGCGGTCTCCCTTAATTTTGAAGATATGGGACCCCAAAGTTACAAAATGAGTCGTTTTCAGGTCCCTTTTTCCACCATAAAAACAATCTCACACTTCATCTGTATAGTTCACAAACCACCTTTGAACCTTCAACCTGCGATAAGCAACACTTTTTTTCAAGAATAATCAATATTAAATGAAAGAACAATGAAATTACTGGACAACCACTTAACCTCTATTCCTTCTGATTTCGACTCAGACTAAAAATGAAGTTTGGCAATGGCGCGAATTTCATCGGTCGGAATCGTGCGTATTCGTGAATGAGATTATTGCTGGCGAGAAAAATGAAATATGTTCTTAGTTCTTACTGTTTACTGCGATACTCTAAATTTTCCAATAGGATAATTCGTTTCTAATGAAATCTACAAGGTTGAAACACAAAGTAATGGAATGAGAATACATACACCCTGATATATATTTCAACGTACATTTTTTTCATATGTGTTAGGTCGCGCCCTTCCCAGATTTCCAATGAAATCGAGGTTATTATATGACCCATTTTATTGGAATCTCCTGAAAGTCATTCTAAACTGGGACCATCTCGAAGACACAACAAAAAACGAAGTAGATAACAACGTCCCTATTTTGAAGGGTATAGAAAGAAAGTTCGAACGAAAATATTGAGAGTGAAACCTTAAACAAATATTCTCAATGATTTTGTGTTGACGTTAGAATAACCACCTCTTCTTCAATGACAGAAGCATTTTTCTTACAATCATATCCTTCGACTGTCCATCATTTCATATTTCCCGCCAGCAACTACTCTTCGGTCATAATAAGTTGGCCAGCGATGAGAAGACGCTGTTGCCAAGCTCCGCTTTAACATTGAGAAGTATTTCGTAGAAATATAGGTTAAGTGGTTGTCTAATATTTTCACTTTTCTTCCTTTATATAATGAATATTCTTGAAAGAAAGTGTCGCTATTGGTTGGTTGAAGTTTCAAAGATGATTTATGAACGAGATTTGAGAAGTGAGGGATCATTTTTATGGCGGAAAAAGGGATCCGAAAATGCAACAATTCGGAACTTTGGGGGCCCATATCTTCCAAACAAAGAGAGACCGCCTATGTTGGTCTTCATATTTTATGTTCAGGAACTCACATTGCTTACAATGATGTGAATATCTTACTTTTAGCTTCGCGACGGGAAATCTTGCGGGTTTACCGAATATTATTGGACCAAAAACAGTGCCTTGTGGAAGCTCTTTAATATTTGGACAGAGGTTTAATTTATTTCTTTTGAACTAAGTTTTATCATGTTTTGAAGAAAGGTATTGGAAATTAGCTGACAGAATAATTAAGTTCATTTTGTTGTTAATGTTTGAGTAAACTTCATCAGAATATCTGACTTAAAAAATTGATGGATTGAGATACTGTTTAGCATACTTTTCTGGAATGTTTGAATATATTTTCAGTGGGACACACGCTCCGGAGATATAGTCCAAGAGTATGACAGACATTTAGGTGCAGTAAACACCATAACATTTGTTGACGATAACCGAAGATTTGTTACAACTTCTGATGATAAAAGCTTGAGAGTTTGGGAATGGTAAGTGAAAACGAAAAGCGAAAGTTTCATATTTTAAATGTGAATTTTCAGGGACATTCCAGTCGATATGAAGTATATAGCTGATCCTACGATGCACAGTATGCCTGCTGTAACTCTCGCGCCTAACGGAAAATGGTTGGCTTGTCAGAGTCTGGACAATAAGGTGGTTATATTTTCTGCTTTGAACCGGTTCAAGGTCAATAGGAAGAAATCTTTCACAGGGCATATGGTTGCGGGTTATGCTTGTAGTTTGGACTTTTCTCCAGATATGAGGTGAGTTCTATATTTTATTTAAATAGTTTTAAAAAAATTGCAAGCATGCAAAATTCGATTATCCTGTCCTATTTCCTAGCAAATGCTCTGGTGAAAAAATAAAGTGTCTACCTTTTTTGCGCGCATGTTCTAGGGTAACAGCGTGATATCGTTTTGTCCAAATGTCTGTAATTTTCGATGATTGAGCCGAAAATGGTCTGAAACGACTAGGTTGGACTCACTGATGACCAATCCGGTGTCAGAATCGATTCTGTTCGGCCGGCCGTGGACACGATAACTGTCGAACGGAGTGAGCTAGCCACTTGAAACTTTCAGGGTAGGTCGCGCATTGGAATGCCGCGGTTAAGTTCGTTAATGGGCCAAATCGGTCAAACAGTTTCGGAGTTCGACAGTTATTGTGTCTACGGCCGGCCGGCCGGACAGAATCGATTTTGACACCGGATTCGTCATCAGTGAGTCCAACCTAGTCGATTGAGACCATTTTCGGCTCAATCATCCAAAATTACAGACATTTGGACAAAACGATAGCACGCTGTTCCCCTAGAACATGCGCGCAATAATGGGTAGAGTAGTCCGTTACTTTGTGATAGTTCATTCGAATAATTTTGACATTGCCGATATTTCACAAGTGCCAAACTACGTCAGTTTAAAGTAAAAAAACTTGATAGACCTAAATCATGGCCAACCGAGATAGTTTATAAAAGTGAATGGAGTATAGATCTGAATAGTGAACGAGGGGAATCAGTTCCATCATGAATATTTGACGGTTCTAACATCTACATTCCAACATCAGATATGTGCCTGATATCGTGTACCCTCGGTGTTATGTCACATATTCACTCGACGTATTTAACTCAATCAGAATTAATTCGTCGCTAATTTAACAGATATCAGCCCGCCAGAGTAGACGAATGTCTGTCTGTGTGTACCAGTTAGCGTAGCATTTCATGTATAATTCGTGTGATGTTAAAATAGAACATCTAGTGGCTTTGTCATATCGCTAATTGGATCAATTTCGAGTTATGGTTTTGTCTTGCAGACTTATTCGAAATCGGAAAATAGGATTTCCGAATAGGACTGCTTTTTGAGAACCGGTTTGAAAAAGTTTTTGAAGACAATTTCACACACCTGGGGACCGATTCTAGAAATTCTATCAAGAATTGAAGGATATGACAATTGCCATATAACTTTCAGGGTAGGTGGCGAATCCGAATACCGCAGTTAAGTTCGTTAATGGGCCAAATCGGCCAAATAGTTTCGGAGTTATAGCAATTTGAAGTTTTGAGGTTATTATCCTCATTTTACAAAAACTACTGGAGCGATTGGATTGAAAATCGGCAGTTAGTTGGAGCATAACGACGCGCAACTTTGATCAGACTTTCGTTGAAATCATATGGTCACCCAATTTATGCGCGCATGTTCTAGGGGAACAGCGTGCTATCGTTTTGTCCAAATGTCTGTAATTTTGGATGATTGAGCCGAAAATGGTCTCAATCGACTAGGTTGGACTCACTGATGACGAATCCGGTGTCAAAATCGGTTTTTTTTCAAAAAAAAATAATGGGCCAAATCGGTCGAATAGTTTCGAAGTTATAGGCACTTGAAGTTTTGAAGTTATTTATCCTTTATTCCAGAAACTACTTGAGCGATTGGATTCAAACTTGGCAGTTAGGTGGAGTATAACAAAGCGCAACTTTGAGCCAAATTTCGTCAGGATCATATTGTCAGTAAATTAAAAAAAAAAATTTTTTCGAAATTTTTTTCCAAAAAATTTTTGTTTTCGGAAACCATTCACCATATCCAGAAAAAAATTTACTCTCATAGTTTGAGCTTCATATTTCACAGCAGTGTACCAAATTTCAGTCTGATACGATCATAAGTTTTGGAGATATCGGGAAAAAATATGTTAAATTTCAAGGTTTTCTTCTCGATATCGTTGATTTTTTCGGTATAACTCGAGAAATACTGATTCAGTCCTGATAAAACTTCACAGCTAGTTTTGAGATGCTAAAAGACAACTTTATGCGAAATTTCGTCATAATCGTGTCATTAGAACAATTTGAAAAAAGAAATGTCTATGATTTTCTTATCATATCCTCCTCATTAAATTCTGAATGAAACTTCGAACTGTTATTTTTCGATGAAGTACTGGATTTCAATTCGATCTGATCTGTAGTTTTGGAAATATTGAAAAAATAAAATTTTGATTGGGTATATCTACGGAATCATTGGGTGGATTTTACCCATTCACGAATTCGGCCTTCGTAATTAAGGTCCAAACCTTCTCTACAAATATCGAGTTTCTAAGTTGTTTTTTCGGAAGTTATTGTGTTTACACAGTCGGCCGTTAGGCTGACCGTAAACACAATAACTTCCGGAAGAAACGACTTAGAAACTCGATATTTGTAGAGTAGGTTTGGGGCTTAATTACGAAGGTCGAATTCGTGAATGGGTAAAATCCGCCCAATGATTCCGTAGATATACCCATTCAAAATTTTATTTTTACAATATGTCCAAAAATACAGATATGATCGAATTGAAATCCAGTAATTTATCAGAAAAAAATTTCAAAAAGCACTGCCGTGAAGGCCGCAGCTTTTGCGTGCATCTTCAAATTCGTTGCTGAAGCGGTCATCTACATTGAACATGCGCGCAAAAGTTGCTGACTTCACGGTAATGCTTTTTGAAATTTTTTTTCAAACTTTTTTGAGAAAAAATTTTTTTTTTCTGTAACTATCTTTCATATTCGAGAACAATTCCAGTTATACCTTGAACTTCATATTTCACAGCAGTGTAGCATATTTCAATTCGATACGGCTATTAGTTTTGGAGATATTGAAAAAAATATGTAGAATTTCGTGGTTTTCTACTCGATATCGTTGTTTTTTTCGGTATAACTAGAAAAATACTGATTCATTCGTGATGAAACTTTGAATCCAATTCAAAAATGGTAAAACACAATATTGTGCACAAATTCGTGATGATCGTGTCATTAGAACGATTTGAAAAAAAAATTTCAAATTTTTTATTTCAAATATTCAATATTCTGTGATCTTCTCATAATATTATCCTCAGTAAATTCTGGTGGAACCTTCAAACTGTCACTTTTCGATGAAGTACTCAATTTCAATTCGATCATATCTGTATTTTTGGAAATATTGGGAAAATAAAATTTTGAATGGGTATATCTGCGGAATCATTGGGTGGATTTTACCCATTCACGAATTCGGCCTTCGTAATCGAGGTCCAAACCTTCTCTACAAATATCGAGTTTCTAAGTTGTTTCTTTCGGAAGTTATTGTGTTTAGGGTACGGCCGTTGAAAAATTACAGATTAGGGTTCATGCAGAATTACGTGAGGACCATATTGAAAAAGATTGCCAAATCTTTCCTTTGGAAGTAGAGCTGCTCTTGGCGGGGTAAATACAACTGAGCAAATTTCTCATTTGAAAGGTTTTCGAATAATTCCATAGAGAAATGAGGCAATATCTATTCAGGAATTCAGAGCTATATCTCGACAAATCTTTTTGTCACGCTGCAATTGCCATGGCACCTAATTTACACACACATACACAGTTCCAGGATGTAACTCATTAGCATTTAAATTGGCGTACATACACACAAACCCAATAACTGTTTTAATAAAGTTAATAATGTGATAAAACAAAACACTTATGCGATACCCAGCTGGTCGTTCAACAGTTAGTTGGATAAATTTGCACTAGACAATCTAGCCTCTTCTGTTTGCAAATAGCAATATTGCCAGGAATAATATATTGCTTCCAACACAAGATCAGAAATATTGGTATTTTGATCATCGATTCTGAGCAATATGGTCTGTCTCTTTAACAAGAATCTTGCTATCAATATTGCTATCTTAGGGCCAATTGCACCGTTTTCGTCTTAAGCTTCAGTTAGTTAAGCGACGATAAACTTATTAAACTCTGCTTTCAATATTCGGCTTGCACCGAGGCTGAATGTAACTAGATTAAAATTAATCTGCAAATCTGGTTACTTTCTCATGAATTGGTACTTGTGACTAGCTTCATGTTGTTTATTTCAACCCTAATTGAAGAAATATTTTAATTCAAAAGATAAAACCCATTATTATGGGTTACTACTACCATACTTCCATAAGTTATGAAAAATCAAGATGCATCTATTGAAAATCCCAACGAAAAAATATATATGACAGACTTTATAGCTTCCATAAAAATATTGCATGTAATGTTCCTGACTTGTTTATTATCATTAAGACTAGGGATCTCTTACCATAGACCTGTGCTCTTACTTCTGCATCAGGCTTTAAACATTATTCAAATTTATAGTCATATACTCAAGTAAACTTATATTTTGTAATATCCGAAACAACTTTCCGATAAGGAACGGCTCACCTAAGAGTGGACTTTCTATTAATTAATTTTGTTTGTAATAAGTATATTATGAATTGAGTTAATTTTTGGTCGAAGATAATGAAAACTCTGATGTGGATCCGCAGAATAAAAAGTATTCTATATAAATATTGAAGTATCATGGATGGATTGACAAAGGTGTACGTTTGAAGATTGTCTAACACGAGAATGCAATTTCTTTCACATTAATTCGTTTGTAGTTATATTTTGAGTCCAGTTAATATATAATCGAGGAGAATGATAGCACAGAGACAGCACCTGCACAATAATGAAGTAGTATATGATAGCTTTCCACGTAATACATCACTAAATGAAATAGTACTGAAAAATCTTCATGAAAGTATGTTTTTTCATTTCAAATATGTCTTCGATTTCATTCTGCTATTTGCTCTTAGAAATAAATGAGCATATCATTGTAACTTTCTCATTTCAAATAGTTGAAGGCTTATAGAAATACCATTAAGTTTACGAACTCAATGGAAATACTGGTGTTAATTCTTCATGCTTTAAAACATACGAATCAATGCCTACTAATGCCAGTTTCTCCCTATATCATTTTTCATAAATATCATCTGAAATTCAACCACTTTTAATCAAAATTTGATTATCAACTCGTAGGAGTTCTCCATCAATGTCCAATGTAAACAAGAAAAAACGTAAACAAACTGGAGGTTACGTCCAGAAAAATGTCAAACTTGTACGAAATCGCTCGAAAGTAGGGTTAGATTCCGAAGCTTACCATTAATCCTTCTTTTAAGCCCCCAAATTCCTGGGTTTAAATTTAATAGTCAGTTAAGGCCATTGAACGTGGATTACGTGACGGTGCAAGATAATTTTTTACCTAAACCTTGGTTAAGGTCTTAATCTATGGTTTTGTAATACGGTGCAATTGGCCCTTAGCAACCTCAAAATGGTGCTTGCTATGCTTGATTCTGTTTGAGTATTGCTTGAACCTTGCTATTCTAGTAATATTGCTATCTTTCTAATTTGAAGCTATTTGACCATGATGTTACATATTCTGTTCCGGGTGTTAGAACAATGTTTGTTATGAATATTGTCATAGCAATATTGCCATCGTGGACTTCCATAATCGGTGATTTTAGAGCTGACAACACTGTTTTTTGCGACTTCAGAGCTACAAGGAAGAAGAAAATAATCCTACTTCGAGAGTTTTTTTATGATTTCGCATACATAACCTCTATCTACGGTTTACGTTTTTCATGTTAACATCGACATAAAATGTAGAGAAACAAAAGGAGTCAAATTAACCAATTTCCTGGATGCCAATAGAATGTTGGTTACCAGAAATTAAATGCAGCAATTTTATTCACGCGTTAATAATTCGAAATTCGATAAACTTTTTCGTTGGCTCCTCAAAGGAACGGCTATTGTTGAGATGATTAGAATAATCATCTCAGCTTTTGTCTACTATGCCTGTATTTCAGTTTAAGAATTTTCCTTGAAATTAAATATTCTAGAGAACCTAGAAAACATTTCCATTAGCAGATACTACTACTGTCGAACTGACAAATTTCCTGGATACCAATTGAATATTGGTTTCTAGAAATCAAATGCAGCAATTTTATGCAGGCGTTATTGATTTTAAATTCGATTAACTTTTCCGTTGGCAATTCAAGGGGATGGCTGTTGTTGAGATCATTAGAATAATCATCTCAGCTGTTGCTTTACTATGCCGGTATTTTAATCTAAGAATTTTCCTCAAAATTAAATATTCTAGAGAACCCTGAACAAATTTCTATAGACACATACTTCCCTATCTTCAATATTTTCGAATTCTTGGTAGAAATAATACTGAAACAAATGGATCTCTGTAAGATTTCCTCTCTAACCTATCTTGTTATCAAGCATAGCAAGTACTATTTTGAGGTTGCTAAGATAGAAATATTGATAGCAAGATTCTTGTTGAAGTGACAGATCATATTGCTCAAAATCGTTGATCAGAATACCAATAATTCCAATCTTGTTATGATAGCAATATCTTCTTCCTAGCAATATTGCTATTTGCAAACAGAATCGACCTGATTGCAGAAATCCATTTGTTTCAGTATTATTTCTTCCAAGAATTCGAAAATTTCAAAAATAGAGAAGTTTGTGCTAATGGAAATGTGTTCTATGTTCTCTAGAATATTTAATGTTGAGGAAAATTCTTAGACTAAAATACCGGCAATGTAGACAACAGCTCGGATGATTGTTCTAATCATCTCAACAACAGCAATCCCTTTGAGTTGCCAATAGAAAAGTTCATCGAATTTCGAATTATTAACGCCTGAATAAAATTGCTGCATTTGATTTCTGGTAACCAATTTTCTGTTGGTATCCAGAAAATTGGTTATTGGTCAGTTTGACTTTAATTGGTTTTGCTGTTTCCTAACATTTTTTAATAAGTCGATGTTCACATGAATAATGAAGACTGTAGATAGCGGTTATGTATGCGCAATCATAGAAAACTCACGAAATGTTTATGAAGTAGGGTTAGTTTCTTCTTGCTTGTAGTTGAAAGTCAAATAATACAGTGTTGTCAGCTCTAAATTCACCGATTAGGAAATCCATGATAGCAGTTTCGCCATGACAAAATTCAGAACAAACATTGCTATAACACTCGAAACAAAATACGTAACATCTTGACCATATTGCTATGAATTAGAAAGATAGCAATATGACTTGAATAGCAAACATTTATTCATTCGTATGTTGAATCGTAAAGTTTCACTGGACGTTGATGCAAAAAATTTTGTAGAAAAGTACTGACGTAAAATTCTAACTGCCGATCGTAAACAGAATAAGTTCTGGGAGAAACAACTTAGAAACTCGATATTTGTAATGTAGCACTAAGCCATACTGACGAAGTTCAAATTCGAGAATGGGTAGAATCCGCCCAATGATTCCGCAGGTATACCTACCCTACCTACCTTATTAGATCAGAGAATATATAATTTCCCAAAAAAAATATGGTTTTCACAATGTTCTGATGGCTCAACCATCTCGAATTTGTGCTGTGTTTCAATTGGTTCTCAAGTTTTATCATGATAAAATCAACATTTCTTGAGTTATTCCAGTTGACGGTCGGCCTAAGGACCGGACTGTGAACACAATATTTTCCGAAAGAAACAATTTAGAAATTCGATATTTATAGAGAAGGTTTGGACCTTAATTACGAAGGCCGAATTCGCGAATGGGTAAAATCCGCCCAATGATTCCGTAGATATACCCATTCAAAATTTTATTTTTCCAATATTTCCAGAAATACAGATTAGATCGAATTGAAATCCGGTACTTAAAATGACAGTTTAAAGGTTCATACAGAATTTAATGAGGATAATATGATGAGAAGATCACAGAATATTTAATATTCGAAAAAAATTTTTTAATTTTTTTTTCAAATTGTTCTAATGACACAATCTTCACGAAATTTCGCACAATGTTACTCCTCAACATTTCTGAACAAGCTGCGAAGTTTCATCCCGATTGAATCAGCATTTCTCGAGTTATACCGAAAAAAACAATGATTTCGAGAAGAAAACGGGAAATTCTACATATTTTTTCCCGATATCTTCAAAACTAATAGCCGTATCGAATTGAAATTTTATACACTGCTGCGAGAGTGCGAGGTATAACTGAGATATTTCTCGAATATGAACAAAAGTTTCCAAAAAAAATATTTTTTTCGAAAAAAATTTTGAAAAAAACTTTTTTTGATTGAGTAAATCTACGATTACAACAAAATTGCGCTCAAAGTTGCAAGTCGTTATGCTACAACTAAATGCCAAGTTTCATTTCGATCGATTCATTAGTTTCTAAAATATGAGGAAATTAACCTCAAAATTTCAAATAGCTATAACTCTGAAACTATCGGGCCGATTCGGCCCATTAACGAACTTAACCTTCGTAGTTCGAAATGCAACCATTTCTGAAATTTTCAAGTTGATAGAATCCTCCGTACGCCTGTTATCGTGGTGACGGCGACCGGCCGGACGGCCAGCCGGACAGAGTCGATTTTGACACCGGATTCGTCATCAGGGAGTCCAACCTAGTCTTTTGGGACCATTTTCGGCTCAATCATCGAAAATTACAGACATTTGGACAAAACGATAGCACGCTGTTCCCCTAGAACATGCGCGCAAAAAGAAATTTCAAATGAATATTTCTTAGAATAACTTGGTGGATTTCACCCATAAAGAACTCTGCCTTCGTGATCAAGTTGTAAATTTTCCCTAGAAATATCGAGAATTTCATCAGCTCATTCGTTCTTCAGATTGACCCTCCCTTTCTCCTGTTCGAAAAAATATTCAATGGGCTTCAGATCCGGCATTCAAGCAGGCCATCCTCTCAATCCTCATGCAGCAACCTGCGTGTGGTTTTTATCATTCAATCAAGAACTTAACATAACACTCTCAAATACCACTATCCCCTCATTCCCTATTAAAATCCTAGACAAGTCGTAAAAACTCAATCACATCTACTTCAATTGACCGAGCTAATAAAGCAATAAAACGAGATGTTGTTTTTATCCGATCCAAACGCGATATTAATCTATAAATGACTCTAAATGCGCTACTCAGAGATTGAAAAGAATTGATTCGAAGATTCGAGTATTTTCCCCCCGGTATCGTCACATTTGAATATATCCGTCGAGCATTTAATAAAGTGGTAATATTCCTAACTTATTAGGTGCATTATTCGATGTAATAGATTGTCGCAATTGATCTTAATCAATTGAATAATGAGATTTCCTTGTATTCCAGACGAGGATTGTGTTTCTGAACGCGTTCAATCAATTATGTTGCTCATATTCCATATTTATATCATATGTATTTTGAATTGTATTTATGCGTAAGGATTTTAAGCTTTTGTTTGTTATGTTTGCTAATTTAGGAGGGTTTCTATACTAAGTTTAGTAATCTTGCATTAGATTTTTGTGTTTATATTTTGATTTTCAAATCCTACTATTGAAATAAATATAGTTGGTAACGGGAATGAGGACTAAGGTAATCAGAAAAACTAAATTTTCGCTCATTTAGAACTGCTCTATATTGAAGGTGGTAAAAACGGCAATAAACACTATCAAAACTGTAGAGTTACAAAGAATTCCGACAAACAACAAACACAATACATAAGTCAATGTTTAAAAAAAAAACTTCACTTGCAATCAAGGTAGAATTCCCTAAAATGACAGGTGAAATGATTGTTCGATTAATTCGACGATTTTCAATCAAACATTGAATATATGTGAAAAAAACGCGACGGTTTTTAAAACGCAGAATCATTCCAATTTTACCAATAAAATCGTGGACAAAAGGTTTGTTCGTTGTACCTACCTACATGAACTACACTAATTACACTTTCTCCACTGATTCTGTTCGGTGTGTTTTGTTGTAACTTGCACTCTGTTCGTTGAAGAAATATTGGCATTTAGTGTAGTCACAGATTACGTATGCAGTGCATAGAGTGAGAATATCTTCTGTGATGGTAATGCGTAAATATAATTCATAATCATAGACATCTGTGGTTGTCTCTGATTCCTGGTTGGACGTGTATTGTTCTCTATGTGTGGTTATTTTTGGACGAAATTGATTTTCATCATATCGTTATTTGAAATAGAATTTTTGTCCGTGACGACTTTAGAAAAACTTTACGACAAATCTACATGACCTCGAAGCGGTAGCAAAAGAAGCATAGAATTCTGGGTTTGCGTAAAATCATCTATCATATATTTGTATTCTGTGAAAATCATAGAACAGATTAGTAACTACACTCATTCAACAATCTGTGACTACACTGAGCAGCATTGAGAATTGGAAGTCAGTCCCAGATAGCACACCATATTCCCAGTATATCCTCTCAATATCCTATTCGTGGCGTATGTCCCAGGACATTGGGAGGATATACGGGGGATGTACAATTGGGGATATCCCTATGATTTAGGGTTCGTATATACCAAGTATGTCCTCTGAGTAACTGCAACCCACATTAAATTTTCGACATTGAGAGGACATACTTGGGATGTACAACTTGGGATATCCCTACGATTTAGGATACATATATCCCAATTATGTCCTCTAGTAGCTGCGAATGCTGCGATGCAATCCACGTCAAATTTTTCGAAATACGACTTCGCGTTGATTGCTGGTTCAAATACCAATAAGAGCCAGAATGTTTATGGGTTGGATCTATGTTCTATCATTTAATAACGAAAAATATCCAACTTGAGGTGTGAAATCGAATTATTCACTTTTTTAATATATCTGGGTGAATATCTGAAAGCTGAGATCAATGAATATCATTTGTGGATATGAAAAAATCAGAAATAATCTAATAATATAAGAAAATTCAATGTAGCAATGTGAATAATGTAATAATATATTATTAGATCATTGATTATCGATCACATAGATTAGGAAGTTATAAGTTTATATTACTTTATGTTCTGTGGTTCATAATCTATGATGGGTCAATCATGACATTTGACAGATTCTGCGTTGATCGATATTTTTTTATTTTTTTTTGCTTCTTTTCTTGACTTGGAGTAATATTAATTATGGGCATCGCAAAACACAAGAACTGATGAAATGGTATACTTTTCGTCTTCAGTCAACTCGTTCTGTATTCGTCCATTTCGAAAGTGGATTTCGGCAGTGATTTTGTGCTATATTTTATACCCTGTGGTATGTAAGTATAAAAAATTCATTAACTAGCTAACAAATATAACATAGGGATCCAACGACAAAAAGGAGTAATTCAATACAAGAGCTTGAAGGTCAAGCTTGTAAGATTGAAACAGTACACTTAATGGAAAATGGAGGTGGTATGATTTATGGAACCGACACATCTGAAAATCCCATGAGTTCTTGCAATATAAATGATTTAAATGATGTTCCATTATCCTATTATTCTTCAGAAAAAAACTTTACCGAAGGATACTTTTAGTAACCCATGGTTTGTCAAAGATTGAAATTGTTTAACTACTCTTAAGGTGAGTACAACAGATATTTGTTCTATTTCATTAGCTAGATGGGCGATACATCACAATGTTGGAAATAAGACAATTAATGGTAGGTATACTAATAGGTATGCATTCAAACTTGTGGAGGGATACCTGAACACTTCCAGGTACAATATGTGTTGTACCGACTGAGCTGGTCGATGCAACTCAGCCGATCAGGAAATCGAAATCGAATTCAAAAGTGAACCAGAACTGGAATCGAAGCTCGATCAAGAACGCCTAGTTCTTAAATTTAGTTCTGTTCCAATTAGCGTTTGGCCTCGCAATATAAAATCTGGTATAGGACCTAACATAAAGATCAGAATATAACATGAAGTTGGTGTTGTTCATAGTTGAATTTTTTGTAAACTCATGTTTGATTCTTTCTATTCATTTCACTGAATATTTTATTGCACTTTATATTATTTTATATGTTTATTCATTTCCAGCATCAAATACAGTGAATGGAAGAAATCAAACCAAGAGAATGTGAAATAATGTATGCAACAAGCATTGCACACAAAATAATTTGAACATTTGTGAGTTGATCAGGTGTAGTTCGATAAGACAGTATAATATGTGAAACTTTTAAGGTGATCAAAGTATGCTTAACACTCTGATTATGCAGTGTCACATTATCCTGAGTATTGTGTTGGATATTGAACAAGATGTGAAGAAAATAAAATAAAACCTAAAGGAAGCCCAAAAACCAGCAAACGATGAAATATCAACCAATAGACAGAAGGTCGATGCCCTTTTCAGAAAGAATAAAGAACGGTATTATTATTATCAACTAATTATCATGATTCTTTGGATATAACCTTCCCAATGAATAGCTCAGATCTGGAGACATTTAAGATTTTTTTTTAAGTGATGAGCAAATTTTTCATCTAGTCGTGAGTTCAATTAATAGTTTGTACATCAAGTGATTAAAATGAATTCATGAGTAGAAAGTTCAACCATGAGCCCTAAGTGTCAATTCATTTTGATGAAGATTTAAATGATAATTTCTTCTCAGAAAAAAAGTATTTTAGGAAATAAGATTAAATGTATTGCTTTGATTAATGGTTGCTAGGTCACTGAGTATTTGATTGTCATCTTACCCTTGATGGTATGTGTTGAATAATGTCCTTTCAAATGGTCAAAATGGGATAACATGAATCAATCTCAGGCGATGAACCAAAAGCTCTGGTTATCGTTCGGTTATCCAAACTGACTTATAGGCAAAGGATAATCTGTCAGTTTGGATAACCGTAACTAATCAATTTCAAGCGATGGACCAAAAGCTCTGGTTATAGTTACGGTTATCCAAACTGACATAGATGAAAGATAATCTTTCAATTCGGATAACGGTATCTATAACCGGAGCTTTTGGTCCATCGCTTGAAATCACATTTTGTGTTGATAAGTATTTGCAACTGTCTGAATGTCATTTGTCATAATGTTAATGTAACTTGCTGACTTTTAATTTTAGGCCAAAGAGATTGCACAATGCGGAATAAACACAATAGTTATGAATTTGTAGGAGGGGCAATGACTCCCCCAATCAGTGACAACGGCAATGCAGTTTAACTGGCGAAGAAAAAGAGGAAATTTGGGAGATTGTATATTACAAAATTGATAAATGGTAAGCAAAATAAGTCTGCAATTAATTTATTGTTTCAATTTATATATTTTGTTTCAGACGCTGATGAAATTGCGAAAATTTATACACTGAGAAAGACGGAAAAATCTGTTGCTGGCTGGCTTGAGAGATGTAAAAAGATGATTGAACCCTGTGATAAGTTGAGAAATATGTAGTACCCCTTTTTTTTGTAGGCTTTCTTTTAGAATAAAAATCGTTGAAATTACGTACATTGCTTTAGTCTAAATTAGGGATGTCCTAAAGTCAACTTGGAACTATATCCCTAGAATATATGCGTAGACCGCTGGGGGAGTTCCCACTTTTCTACATAAGTCATCCTCAGGATGTCCTCTTGATAGCTTATGGTCTGTGGAGTATATCCTCCAGATATACAAAAACACCACCTGGGGGATTCCCACTTAGTAACATTCTATATCCTCAGGATATCCTGAGGATGATGTATAGACGAATTCGGATTTCCCTGGGATATACTAATATCCCTGCTCGATAATCCCAAGAACATCCCCTGGATCTTATTGTGCTATCTGGGGTGGAGTTGGTTGGTGTAGTTAGTGTAGTTCATGCAGGTACAACGAACAAACTTGAATGTGTAGTATTCAACTTTCAAATAATTGCAATCAAATATTTTACTTGAACTTACGGACAAAACCTGTAGTCACCACAATGCGATGGTGGTGTAATGGTCAGCATAGTTGCCTTCCAAGCAGTTGATCCGGGTTCGATTCCCGGCCATCGCAAGAGCTTTTTTTTGATTGAAATCGCAACGTTTTTTTTCTTTTCTCATTTCGTTTTGAGAAGTAATGTTGCTCGGAGCATACTCAGAATTATTGAAAAATTTTTCAACAGATCAAACATGAAAAATTCCCCTCTTTTCATTTTCAATGAAAGTACTCGGTTCAATCACTCTCTCGACACTTTTTCCGAGTACATTATCGAATCTTCCGGCAAAGGAAACACTTGTCGATCCATTTGTGGCCCTCAACCGACCTAGTCATTAATTTTTCATCTTGCGCAAATGTTATTTCGATCTTTTTCTTTTGAAGATCCACTAACGGCTGTAATTCAATAACGCGCTCTGTATATATCGGTAATAATTACCAATTAGCATATAGAAACAAGGATAACGCAATTATTACTGCAGCAATGGGGCCGAAAGGAATTGCCACTGGCCTTGCAGGGCCGTATCAGGGAGATTTGGACTTTCAATATGTTTAGGGGAAAGTGTGTATGAAAAAGCCAGGCTTTGAAAGTTTTATTCGTTTAACTAACCGACCGTCTATACAGGGTGAGTAATAATAATATAATATAAACAACAAGTAGACATGACCTGCGCATGGAACCGAATGTCACTCGACAATCGAATGTTTTATCTCCTATACTCCGTACCACTCGTTGATAAGTCGAAGGAAACGGTGATAAGGTTATGTTTATATTCCGATTTGAAATTTCTCGATATCTTGCATTCAGTTCGTTTCTTGAATATTCGCTTGAAAACATAGTCGAAATGGCTAATAGAGCTCTCACAGATTTTGCAGATGCTCGAGAAAACTTAGAAATTCGACATAAACATATGACAATTGTCACACTCTTCAATTCTTGATCGAGATTCAAGAAACAGCCCCTGATCTTCCACTTGATATTCATGCAATATCCAATTGTTTTCACCATAAATTCATACACAATTCTATCATTATCCATTCTCAAATTGGAAATTTCTATAATTATCCCTATTTTCACCAAATCATTCAGCTAACCTATAAACACAATGAGTGAACTCCAGGATTCATAAATAAGTCTATAAACCCTGGTGAACTCAATGCATTCTATGGAAAGTCTGATCCATAGACATGGAGACCTAGCCTCCATTTCGAAGCTCTGGTCACAAAATAGATAAATATCTGAGTATTCGGTGGTCTGGACGAATATAAGCGGAGCTTAATTTAAGGCAATTACTTGAACAGGGACAGGTCTTCAAAAAAAAAAGAAATTTCAACGTCGAGTATCTGCAGTGCGAGTCAAAATTATGGAACAAATTCATTTTCCCAGAAGAAAAATATTTGGCAACAAAATTCTGAAACAGGTCAATTTGTGTTTCACATTGATCAAATTTATATGCATTTTTGAAGGAATTTTTGGCACCCTGTGCCATCCCTATCCACCCTGTCTTTGTATCTTCTTCACAGGCGTGCAGAAATTTTCAAGAAAAAATTTTTTTTGAAGAATTAGTTAGTTCAAAGAGGTTTTCAGTATGTGCACTTTGTCATGGGTCATTTACGTTGAGACGATGGTACCTGATGAAATTTGTCTCCGATTGAAAGTCGACCATTACAGTTTTGTTCATGCACAACTTTCAACCCCTTTCAACCCCCTCACGTGAAAAATAAGAATGTCTGAAACACTGCGCTTCAGTTATGATCTTAAGTACTTAAGACTGAAAACGTCTTTGAACTAACTAATTTTTCAAAAAAAAATTTTTTTTCTCGAAAATTTCCGCACATCTGTAAAGGAGATACAAAGACTCACTTTCCCCATTCGAAAAATTTGAAGGGTTGATGGGTCTAACAAAAATCCTTCAAAAATGCATAAAATTTGGTAAAAGTGAAACAAAAATTGACTTGTTTCAGGATTTTGTTGCCAAATATTTTTCTTCTGAGAAAATGAGTTTCTTCCATAATTTTGACGCGCACTGTACAGGGTGGACAAAATTCGTTGTCTACTGAAGGAATCCTGAGAACTATAGCAGCTAGAAGAAAACTGATAACACATTCTCGAGCTCTTTTTGCGCGCATGTTCTAGGGGAACAGCGTGCTATCGTTTTGATCAAATGTCTGTAATTTTGGATGATTGAGCCGAAAATGGTCTCAATCGACTAGGTTGGACTCACTGATGACGAATCCGGTGTCAAAATCGATTCTGTCCGGCCGGCCGGCCGGCCGGTTGGCCGGTCGTAGACACGATAACTGTCGAACGAAGTGAGCTAGCGACTTGAAACTTTCAGGGTAGGTCGCGCATTGGAATGCCGCGGTTAAGTTCGTTAATGGGCCAAATCGATCGAATAGTTTCGGAGTTATAGGCATTTGAAATTTTGAAGTTATTTATTTTTTATTTCAGAAACTACTTGAGCGATTTGATTCAAACTTGGCAGTTTGGTGGAGTATAACGACGCGCAACTTTGAGCCAAATTTCGTCAAGATCATATTGTCAATAAATTCAAAAAAAAATTTTTTTCGAAATTTTTTTACAAAAAAATTTTTTTTTCGGAAACCATTCATCATATCCAAAAAAAATTATACTCACACTTTGACCTTCTAATTTCACAGCAGTGTACTAAATTTCAGCTCGATACGATCATAAGTTTTGGAGATATCGGGAAAAAATATGTCAAATTTCGAGGTTTTCTTCTCGATATCGTTGATTTTTTTGGTATTACTCGAGAAATACTGATTCAGTCCTGATTAAACTTCACAGCTAGTTTTAAGATGCTGAAAGACAACTTTGTGCAAAATTTCGTGATAATCGGGTTATTAGAACAATTTGAAAAAAAAAATTTATATGTTTTTTTCATCATATCATCCTCATTAAATTCTGAATGAAACTTCGAAATGTTATTTTCGATGAAGTACTGGATTTCAATTCGATCTGGTCTGTATTTTTGGAAATATTGGAAAAATAAAATTTTGATTGGGTATATCTACGGAATCATTGGGTGGATTTTACCCATTCACGAATTCGGCCTTCGTAATTAAGGTCCAAACCTTCTCTACAAATATCGAGTTTCTAAGTTGTTTCTTTCGGAAGTTATTGTGTTTACGCAGTCGGCCGTTAGGCTGACCGTAAACACAATAACTTCCGGAAGAAACGACTTAGAAACTCGATATTTGTAGAGTAGGTTTGGGGCTTAATTACGAAGGTCGAATTCGTGAATGGGTAAAATCCGCCCAATGATTCCGTAGATATACCCAATCAAAATTTTATTTTTCCAATGTTTCCAAAAATACAGATCAGATCGAATTGAAATTCAGTACTTCATCGAAAATAACAGTTCGAAGTTTCATACAGAATTTAATGAGGATGATATGATGAGAAAATCATATAAATTTTTTTTTTCAAATTGTTCTAATAACACGATTTTCACGAAATTTTGCATAAAGTTGTCTTTTAGCATCTTAAAACTAGCTGTGAAGTTTAATCAGGACTGAATCAGTATTTCTCGAGTAATACCGAAAAAATCAACGATATCGAGAAGAAAACCTCGAAATTTGACATATTTTTTCCCGATATCTCCAGAACTTATGATCGTATCGAACTGAAATTTGGTACGCGCGCACGTTCAAATTCGTTGCTGAAGCGGTCATCTACATTGAACATGCGCGCAAAAGTTGCTGCCTTCACGGCAGTGCTTTTTGAAATTTTTTCCTGACTAATCCGAATCTGAAAACAGATCCAGCTTATCTTTCATAGAACTTGAGTTATGAGAAATTGTCATTCCCAATAATGCTGAATAACTCGCTTGTTTGAACTCGTATTGAAAATCTGTTGATACATTCTACAGGCACTTTTTTAGGAGTGATTCAAATATAATATGACTGAGTTTTTTAATACAGCCATTTTCGAGAAATGAGAAAGATATTGGATTTTTTAAATGAAAACTATAGTCGAATGATCTCTTATCTTGCTACAAAATTTTAGCTGATTTCAAAAATGTATCACATGTCACTATTTACATGAATATTACATGAAAAAATTGTCAATACTCTTTTCCTGCTTTTCTGTTCACTGTTGAATTATGAGTAGGCTGACGTTGCCATAGCGACGATTGAATATGCATTATCTTTGTGAACTAGCGCCTCTATGATTGGAATCAGCGATTGCTGAATAAATATTTCTATGGTTAATTTGTCATAGTTTTTAAGATTAGCAATAAGAAATCTATTTATTATCCCTAATGACCCGAAATATTGCTGATCTTAAGAACTATGACAAATTAACCATAGAAATATTTATTCAGCAATCGCTGATTCCAATCAAGTTCACACAAAGTTAATGCATATTGAATCGTCGCTATGGTAACGTCAGCCTACTCATAATTCAACAGTGAATAGAAAAGCAGGAACAAAGTAATGAATATTTTCTCATGTAATATTCATGTGAACAGCGACATATGATACATTTTTGAAATCAGCAAAAATTTTGTAGCAAGATAAGAGATTTTTTGACTATAGTTTACATTGAAAAAATCCAAAATCCTTCTCATTTCTCGAAAATGGCTGGATTAAAGAATTCAGTCATATTATACTTGAGTTACTCCTAAAAAGTGCCTGTAGAATGTATCAACAGATTTCGAATACGAGTTCAAACAAGCGAGTTATTCAGCATTATTGAAAATGACAATTTCTCAATTTTCGCTCATAACTCAAGTTCTATGAACGATAAGCTGGATCTGTTTTCAGATTCGGATTAGTCAGGAAAAAAGAGCTCGAGAATGTGTTATCAGTTTTCTTCTAGCTGCTATAGTTCTCGAGATCTCTTCAGTAGACAACGAATTTTGCCCACCCTGTATATTCACGAAGATATTTTTGTCCCAAACGTCAACTCATGAAAATTATCTGGAAATGTAATTTTCAGTATTCAACAATCGAATTTCCTCTAATTCGGTCCTGTACCGGGCGTTGATAGTACCATCGTGAGCCAGGAAAGTCGATCATAGGGGTATGTAATTCTATTAGAATGGATATCCCTTACTGAGGGACCCTCACGTTGTCGAATTAGCTATCAGGTCCTTCTAATCATAGGCATGCAACTTGATTCAGGATCAACGTACACACCATATATCTCTTTCTCTCTCTACCACACGCCCTTTTCCTTCTGTCGTTTCTCAGATGGGTTTGGAGTTTTCCAACGGGATAGGAAACAGGATATTCGTGGATTGGAAGAAAACAATTAGTTATCTAGTGGTTTGGAGTAAAAATACCTCGGATATAACGGGGTGAGTTTTGGACACAAGAGTTAGTTTTATTAAATTTTTTTTTGAGTTCAAATGGTTCAAAAAAATTGTAAGATTGAGCAATATTGCCACTTTTCAATATTCAAGAATTTTAGAGAAAATAAAACTGAAATGAAGTGAAACTGGAAAAATATTTATAATAATATTCAGTGCGCGGCAAAATTATGGAACAAATTCATTTTCTCAGAAGAAAAATATTTGGCAACAATAACCTGAAACAGGTCAATTTTTGTTTCACTTTTACCAAATTTATATGCATTTTTGAAGGATTTTTGTTGCACCCTGTGCCATCCCCATCAACCATCTAAATTTTTTCAATAGGGAAAGTAGGTCATCTGGTACTTTTTTGGTAAGTTCTTTGTATCTTCTTTTCAGGCGTGCAGAAATTTTCAAGGAAAAATTTGTTTTTTTTTGAAAAAATAGTTCAAACAGGTTTTCATTATGTGCACTTTGTCATGGCTCATTTACTTTGAGACGATGGTACCTGATGAAATTCGTCACCGAATGAAAATCGACCATCACAGTTCTGTTCATGCTCTAACATTCGAAGGAAAGTAACTATAGAGATACGATTTTTGGTTAAGTTTAGAGTCCGGACATCACGGTTGAGTTCGTTAATCGTTAGAATCCACAAAACGGTTTCGGAGTTCAATATCTCGGATAGTACCTACTAATGGGATCAGATTGAAACTTCGAAATAAGTTAAAGAATATTAACGTACAACTTCATGCTGAATATCTACTGTTTAAGGAATTGAAACAATAATTTTAGAAAATGTTCCTGATTTTGTTTTTTTTATGATTTTCGTAGTTTAGGACCGTGCGAAGTTTTTAAACTCAGCTAGTAGCCATGAACATTCCTTATTGTATTTTTTAATTGAAGTTGAATGTTTGAGTGAACCCAACTAAAACTCAACTTTTTACTTTCAAGCCTTTTTCTAGTGACTTTGAATAAATTCAGGGAGTTGAGTTATTTTTGTTATTGAAACAACTTTCAGGGCGATCATGTCACAAAAAGAAACTATGCAAAATACCAACTACATAAAAAGATATGAATTTTTGAAACCTCGCCGGCATAATATATTGAAGAAACACAAAAAAAATAGTAAGTCGAAAACTACACAACACCGCATAATATACATGGGATATTTTTGGATATCCCCAGGTGTGAGGAATCTAAAAAGAAATTTTGAGGTCACTACTCGAACCTCCCTGTATAAATTCGACGATGGTTTCGAGGCAATTCATTAGGTGTCTGATTCTTTTTTGAGATGGATCGTGAACTTCAAATTAATTTAATGAATAATTGAACATTTACTAGTTCATATCGGTTTTTTCGTCTGCTTCTTTTGTTTTCAGGTGTTATTTCAAGATCACAACCTGCATCGAATAGGAAAGAAGAAAGTATGTTGATGAAAAAAATCAAGAAAAGTACTGCCGTGAAGGCAGCAGCTTTTGCCGCATGTTCAATGTAGATAACCGCTTCGGCAACGAATTTGAACTTGCGCGCGAAAACTGCTGCCTTCACGGCAGTGCTTTTCTAGATTTTTTTTCGATAAATTACTGGATTTCAATTCGATCTAATCTTTACTTTTGGAAATATTGGAAAAATAAAATTTTGAATGGGTATGTGATATATTCCGTAGATATACCCATTCAAAATTTAATTTTCTCTATATTTCCTGAAATACAGATCAGATCGAATTGAAATCCAGTACTTCATCGAAAAATTACAGTTCGAAGGTTCAAACAGAATTTAATGAGGATGATATGATAAGAAAATCATAGAATTTTTTTTTCGAATTGTTCTAATGACACGATCATCACGAAATTTTGCACAAGGTTGCCTTTCAGCATCGTCAAACTAGCTGCGAAGTTTCATCAGGACTGAATCAGTATTTTCGAGCTATACCGAAAAAAGCAACTATATCGAGAAAAAAACCTCGAAATTTGACATATTTTTTCCCGATAACTCCAAAACTTATAATCGTATCGAACTGAAATTTGGTACACCGCTGTGAAATATAAAGCTCAAAGTCCGAGTGGAAATTTTTCCTGGATATGATGAACGATTTTCGAAAAAAAAATTTTTTTGGAAAAAAATTTTGAAAACAAATTTCTTCAAAATTTACTGACGGTATGATCCTGACAAAATTTGGCTTAAAGTTGCGCGTTGTTACACCTAATTGCCCAGTTTGAATTCAATCGCTCAAGTAGTTTCTGAAATAAAAAATCAATAACTTCAAAATTTCAAGTGGCTATAACTACGAAACTATTAGACCGATTTGGTCCATTGACGAACTTAACCGCGGCATTCCAATGCGGGTTCTACCTTGAAAGCTTCAAGTCGCTAGCTCACTCCGTTCGACAGTTATCGTGTCGTCGGACAGCCGGCCGGACAGAATAGATTTGACACCGGATTCGTCATCAGTGAGTCCAAATTAGTCGTTTGAGACCATTCTCGGCTCAATCAGACATGCGCGCAATTGAAGCACAAACAACAATTTCACTCTACTTATAAGTGCTCTTGTATCATACGTAAAAATGTACAGAAACTGTGATAACACATATTATTTGATATACAAAAAAATATACTGCCCATTCTCGAAAGAATATATATATGTTAACGTCCCGAGTCTCTAGCTCGTTCCATTCAATTTAACCACTAATATCTTCCTTCATTGACCAATTCCATGAAACTTCGAAATCCTCCACTTCATCTTCTTTCAATGAAACCTCGACAATTTCAACTATTTCGTGATATAACTTCAGTAGAACAGACTTGTGAATTCGTCACCACCCTGTATATTAACCCATTGAACTCATCAAAATGGACACCAATCCAAACATAAACCACCTGATGTAATCCTTCTCCCACACCTTGTCACCACCCCCCTAGCCACAGCAACACCTGTACACCCCATTCATCTCGCCCCTAAAGATCAGTACAGATAACGACACTGGGTGTGCGAATTTCACGTCATACCCAGGTAGCCGGTACTCATCGCATGGTAGCTTCCATCCTGTGTCCAGATCGTACCTTTGATTGCTTTCAGCGGGGTCTTGAACGATAGAAACGATCAAATTATCAGATTAAATGAAAGAGCGTGCGGACACATTCAATTACAAAGACGGTGTTTTCAATCTCTTATCTGTGAGCGTCATACGCAATGATGTAGGAGTGCTGGCTTCCGGTTGCCAGTGGCGTGTCGGGTAGGTGGGAAGAGGTGTAAGAAGCTGGGCACAGGAGCGTTTTTGCAGCTTTTTACGCGCTTTTTCTACAGCGCGTTATCATTTCGCCACGATGTCTGTAATTTTCGAATTTTGAGGCGAAATTGGTCTCAAACGACTAGGTTGGACTCACTGATGAAAAATCCGTGGTCGAATGGAGGTTTTTCCTGAATTTGAGTTATTACTGAAAATGCAAATTTTCCCAAATCACCTTCATTAACTATTCAAAATCAGATTTCAAAATTGGGATTTGGGATTTGTCATGCATGCACGAAGTGACAACGTTGTTTAGTAGAATCGACAGAATTTCGGTAACTTTCGGACGCTTTATTGAAATTCTCGAAAATATGTCTGATACTCCATTAACTTTTATAAACTATCCCGGCTGGCCATGATTTAGGTCTATCAAGTTTTTTTACTTAAAACTGACGCAGGTTGGCACTCGTGAAATATCGGCGATGTCAAAATAATTCTCAGAGACGTCGCCAAATGCTAATGCCAATTTCTACTCTAAATCTCAACATAATATTCACGCTTGGAAACTAAAATGCCGAAGGTAGTTTTGAAGAAGCAGAGACAAAGTTTCAGGAAGGGCTATGTAGAATGGGGGTTTTTCCTGAATCTCGGTTATTACTGCAAATGCAAATTTTAACATAATCATTATGGGTTTGATTCATCATTTTCCCAAATTACCTTCAGAAAGAATTCAAAATCAGGTTTCAAAATTGGGGTTTGGGATTTGTCATGCAAGCACGAAGTGACAACGTTGTTTAGTAGAATTGCTTTTTCTGCTATAGAATAACGAAATATTTATTCCTATTATGTAGTACACACGTGTTTTTTGTCGTTATAACCAAACAATTTCCGTTTGCGATTTGTCAGTGATATGACTGTATAGCATTCTGTGTTCTTCTTTTTCTATTCCTTGGCCGTTGTCTTCTACTCTTACCAGATCGAAGTATAGCTATCTCTGTTTTCCTAAGCTAAGTAACACATTTGGCGTCCTTTTATTTCCGAGAAAGCTGAATTCGACGTTGCCATACCGTGCACTCATGACAAATCCCTTTAAATGCAAATCCCCATTTTTATTTTTCAGATTTAGGTGATCAAACATTTTTTTGAAAATATAATATTGAAATTATATGTTTGAAATGTGATGTTCTGAAGGTTTTTCATGAAAATAACTGCATTTTCGTTTAAAGTAAAAACCCCCATTGTGTGTGCGCTGTAACTTTCGAATGAAAACACCTAGAGTCTTCAAATTCTCAGGTAAGGTCAAGATCCTGAATATCTCGGTTGAATTCGTTGATGGGCCAAATCTGCCGAATGGTTCTTGTGCTAGGGCCATTTGAAACTTTGATTTTTCAATAACTTGAAAAATATTTATCTGATCAAAATGAAACTTGGTTGGAAGATGTACAGTAGCAATATGAAGAATTGTCAATAGAAAAATTTGAAAAAACAATTATTATTTTTTCGAAAATGTTCATATTTCATTTAAATTTCATTGAAATCTCCAAGCCACGACTTCATAACTGAGTACTTTATTCCTGCCCAATCAGATTTCCTGATTTTCCTGAGGAACAAAAGGAAGTTGAAGTTTAAGCCAAAAGGGGGCTACAGAACAATGAGCAAAATCACTCTCTACATTCAACAAAATGCAGGAGGACTCTTTAATTTTTTTTGCTCATTGTTCTGTATAGACCCTATTTGGCTGAAACATCAAGGTGGCATTTTTTGCGCGCATGTTCTAGGGGAACAGCGTGCTATCGTTTTGTCCAAATGTCTGTAATTTTCGATGATTGAACCGAAAATGGTCTCAAACGACTAGGTTGGACTCACTGATGACGAATCCAGTGTCAAAATCGATTCTGTCCGGCCGGCCGGAAGTGGACAAGATAACTGTCGAACGGAGTGAGCTAGCAACTTGAAACTTTCAGCGTAGGTCGCGCATTGGAATGCCGCGGTTAAGTTCGTTAATAAGCCAATAGAAATTTGAAGTTATTTATTTTTTATTTCAGAAACTACTTGAACGATTGAATTCAAACTTGGCAATCAGGTGGAGTATAACGACGCGCAACTTTGAGCCAAATTTTGTCAGGATCATACAGTCAGTAAATTGAAAAAAAAATTTTTTTTTTTAATTTCTTTCCAAAAAATTTTTGTTTTCGTGAACCGTTTATCATATTCGGAAAAAAAGTCCACTTGTACTTTAAGCTTCATATTTCACAGCAGTGTACCAAATTTCAGTTCGATACGATCATAAATTCTGATGGAGATATCGGGAAAAAATATGTCAATTTTCGAGGTTTTCTTCTCGATATCGTTGCTTTTTTTGGTATAACTCGAGAAATACTGATTCAATCCTGATAAAACTTTTCAGCTAGTCTGAAGATGCTGAAGGACAATTTTATGCAAAATTTCGTGATGATCGTGTCATTAGAACAATTTGAAAAAAAAATTTCTGTAATTTACTTATCATATGAGTGCGACAAGAACAGCAATATCAACTAGTCCCGAGCTGGCAACAATGCAGAGACTCCGCTGCGTAAATGAATCAGGCACCAGTGGCGTGGAGCTACAGTTGTTGAACGATTTGAAATTAAATTATTGGTGCATTTTAGTGTTGCAGAAAATTGGGTACTGCCGTTATAGGAGGGTCTGAAATTAAATTATGAGCGCATATAGGTGTTACAGAAAATTAACTACCCAATGAAAAAAAATCAAATAATATTTTATTCCGATAAGATATGCAACAATTGAATCAAATCAGAAATTTTAGAATTTTGAGCCAATAATGGTCTCGAACTAGGTTGGACTCCCTGAGGACGAATCCGGTGACAATCTCAATTCTGTCCGACCTGCTGAGGACACGATTACTGTCGACCGAATCATTTTGCAAAATTTTGTTGAGATCGTATGACTTGTAAAAAAGTCATATTTAGAAAAAATTTGCACAGACTTTGAACTCTAAATTTCATAACAATGTACCAAATTTCAGTTCAATCCGATAATAATTTTTGGAGATTTTGGGAAAAGATTATGTAAAGTTTCGTGTCTTTTTCCTCGCTGTCATTGGTTTTTCCGGAATAACTCAAGAAACACTGATTCAATCATGATGAAGCATAGTAACTACTTGAAAAATGCTGGAGCGTAAACTTGTGCAGAATTTCGTGATGATATGCAGTCAGAATAGTTCTTAGTCTTTCCTTTGTCTAAGGTTGAGAACAAGCGGGAGGCGGGATTCTAATTTCGCGGCAAAAGTGATAAACAGTGGAAGAGAATTCTGAATTCTATAGTTCAATCGCTGTGGTTAATCTTCAGAGAACAAAAGTTTCAGATTTTTATTTGCGTTATATTCACATTGTGCAGAATGGAAGATTTGGAGACCCAGAAAAAAGTATGTGCACTTTGTGGCATTGAGTTTTCGTCTATTTCAGGGAAAAATAAACATTTGAGGAATATCCACAAAGAGTTGAATGCAACTTCGACTTCGATAAATTCTCGAATTATTTGTCCACTGTGTAATAATAGAGAGTTCAAATGTGCTACGTATAACAAATTGGAAAATCATTTGGAAGTGGAACATGGAATAAAATTGGAAGTTGAAACAAATCATTTTGCTAACCGTGAAAGTTACGAACAATGGTTTCAAACAGAGAAATTAGAAATGATTTATGGTGTTACTCGGATAAGAAAATACAACGATTATGAGGAACAATCTTATAATTGTAACCGAAGCAATTGTAGAGGTAAACATAGAGTCTGTATATTTTCTCAATTCATACATTTTCAAGTATGAAATTGGCCCTTTATGAATGTGTGATGCATTAACTGATTACTCTTATTTTCTTAGGTTTTGAGAGCCAAAGATCTCAGCGAATGGAAAAAGCTGAAGGTTCGATAAAGATGCATGGAGTATGTCCATCTCGTCTAGAGACGAAGATAATGCAAACAGGTTTATTATAATATCAGTTCATTTGATATTTCATGGTCAATATAAATGCCCCTAAAATGTGAACTTCATATTGCAGGACAGATTATCTCAAGATTTTGGAAGACCCATGTTGGCCATGATGATGAGATGAGAAATCAACATTTATCAAGACAGGATAAAAAGGAAATTGTCAAAAAACTAACTGATGGTGTTACAGTTGAAAGGATTATCTCTGATGCACAAAAACTAAACTCGGAGACATTAGAACGAATAAATTTATTGGACAGGAAAGATATTTCATATTTGATGAAGAAACACAATATTATGAACAAGAAACATGAGAATAGTATGATAGCTGTAAATCTAAAGGTGAAGGAATGGAATGACAATGGAAAAAACTACTGTTTCTTTTCTAAGCAGCAAGGTATTTGCCAGAAATTTTTATTTACTGTACTTTTTGGTATCTGAAGAAAATTATAGATAAATTATAATATACACAGATCAAATAATGTTGAACTCTCAATAATAAACTCATCTGAAAAATTTTCAGGTGAACGTCATCCAGTATTGGATCTGAATGACTTTTGTTTAGGATTTATGAATGATGAAATGAAACAAAAACTGAAAGATTTTTCAAAAATTATTTGTATGGATGGAACACACGGTACTAACCAGAAGGGAATGGAACTGACTATAATGCTTGTGAAAGATGACAGGAATATGGGATTTCCAGTGGCCTTTTTCTTAAGTAATAGAAAAGATCAGATAACCCAAGAAGTCTTCATGCAAGCATTGCGTGAAAAAGTGAAGGATATTATTGAGCCACAATATTTTATGAGCGACGATGACCCAAAGTACCACAATGCATGGGTAAAAGTAATGGGTTCTAGACCAAGAAGACTGTTGTGTACATGGCATATAATCAAAAACTGGATTAAAAACGGAAGGTCCAAGGTTAGAAATAACTCGAGAAAATTACATTTTTCCATGTAGTAAATCTTAAATAATTCATTTCAGATACGAAATGAGCTAATAAAAAAATCGATGAAGGAGGATATGAAGAAAATACTTAATGAAACTGACGTCCATAAATTTGAGATGAAGAGTCAGAACTACTTTATGAAATTGGAGAATTCTGAAGAACACCAATTTTTGAATTATCTCAAGACGTATGTTTATACAAATTAATATAAAATATAAAATAAAATCCTATTTCTAGTTGAGAATCCAATACATATATAAAATTATATTTCAGATATTATTATCAAAGCAAAGAAAGGATAGCCATGTGGGCACATTGTTATAGATTAAATGCAGGAATCAATACAAACATGGCCCTGGAAAGTTTAAATAACCTTCTGAAAACTAATCATCTGAAGAGAAAAACTAATATAAGGATTGACCGCCTTCTGGAGGAAATTGAAAATTTGGTTGATGGAAAGATGTGGCAGAGGATTTTGAAGGTATGTTAACTCCCCAAATTATTTCTCAGTTTTTCGAATTTGTGCAATTTCAACATATAAATTATTTTCAATCTTTACAGATGCAAAGGCCACATTCCCATAATTACCAGGAAAGGCTTGTAAGTAGAGCTCATAAACTTGCGGAAACCTTGCAAGCAAAGAATGATACTGAAGTCATAGACGTAGGATTTGGAGAGTTTTTGGTGAAATCTTCTGATGGTAAAAACTTTTATAAATTAAAATATAACGAATTGTGTGAAAGAGAATGCAGAACCTTGTATTGTAGTGTATGCAAAGTATGTATTCATCGGTATTGTTGTGAATGTCCTGAATATGCCATAAAAACTAACATGTGTAAGCACATACATTTAGTATGCTTGCATGAGCAAAGGTCGGGAAGCAATTCTGTTTTAGGTGATGTTGCCATACAGCTGGCTAAGGAGAAGCCATCAGAAATTGAAGCAGCCAATAGCAAAGAAATCGAGGATTTCATTAGTAGAAAGAGAAAGGAAAATGAAAACAAAAATACTCTTGACAGAGAGGCAATTAGAGGGGTCCAACTTGAATCTGTGAATAACTTTTTGAGATCTCTGGATGATGAGGAGTTTGATAGGTAATTTAATCATTTGTTCCATTTATGCATGTAGCATTAACTGGTGGTTGAATTAATAAGGTGTATAGCTGAAATAATGGCAATGCAGCATGAGATTAGGACAAATAAAAGAAAATTGGAGAAGCAAGAATTTTTTCCATCAAAGAAAAAAAAATAAAACTTTATGTAAATATGTTATGTTCAATGGTTAATTATTTTGTATGGATGTTATAAAGATGTCAAACTGCATGTTTTCTTTACCACTACACTGCTTGTGCTAACTTTTAATAGAGAATGAAATTTATTATACTGATTATATTGTAGATATATATATATATATATATATATATATAGTATTATAGTATTAGGTTAAGGGATTATATATATATATATATATACATTTGTTAAATTATGTATTGGCTCAAGTATCCCTCATAAGTTTCTTTGAAGTTTCTTCTTATGGGTTGGTAATCGAAACTTCGGATTTGAAAAGTTTTAAATAAATATTCATCATTATATGTTCATCTTTATTTTGATTTGAAACTCATTCCCCAAACATCCAATCACTAATTTATAGCTTCCTATAAATCATCATGAAATATTTATTGCTTGCAAGTTCATGATTCGATAGCATTACGATTTGTAGAGGAGCTTGCTTCTGGTGCTGATATATAATAATAATTTTATTTGACCATTACATAATACATTTACAAATGATATTAACTATAGTAATCCACTTCAACTCACACACACATACAAAACACAAATGCACTTATATTCCCATGTATGTGCACTCATATTCCCATGCATGCAGTCATTCACTCTAAACAGTTTTATCTAACCACGAAGAACAACCAACTAGTCTAATCAAAACAATTCCTGGAATTCTGAGGCATTTTCATAAATAAACTTTTTGCACAGTTTCCTTAAATTAAACTTATTGCTAGCTTTTACCTCTAATGGCAACTTGATGTAAACCTTTGCCCCGATATAGCTTACATATACCACGGGAAAAGTAATTGTGATCTACATAATGCCGTAATGTTTTGTGGCCATGGATATATGAACAGATTTCCAATATGTACAACGACCTTACACTACCTATCTCGGCCGAAAACAGCAAATCCGTGAGATAAAGTCTATTTTTCTTAAATGTTATCTTTAAAACTTTTGTATTATATTCAGTTTATGTAAGCTGTTATATAGATCCATATTCCGTTTATGCTTTATGGAGATGTTAAATTTGTATCAACCTTGATGAACATTACAGGTATATTCTTATTGATGAATGTGTATTAATATAATAATAAATAAAAGTGGTTTAAAAGAAGTCTTTCATTTTTTTCGTAATCGCCTCTCAACTCAAATAATCTGATGATACAAACCTGTGTGGGATTGTTACTTGTCCTTCATCATTCAAACTATCCTATCAAAGTTTGATTTTACAAATTTTAATACTAAAATTAATTTGATGACATTAATGAATGTATCGAAATACCAAATTCCATTGATTTATTTCTTCTGGAAATTCGTGGACTGCAAAGACGTAATCTTTTGTCTGTTCATTCCTCGCATAATGAGCTGAAATTTTATAATTTTTTTTTTATTATCATTAAAAATAATCGAATTACTTCAGTTTTTTAAAATGTCATTCTGAAAAGGAGAAATATATGAATCAACCAATAGAAAATATCCCATGAAATATATGTTGAATATTCCCTATATCACAGTTTCACGAACTTTGGTCGCCTTCCAGGGGAGCCGTGAGACATCTTAAGAGCATAATTAATCTGTCTGATCACGATTGGATCTACTCGTGTCTTCAAAAATATAAAATAAATGATGCAAATCTATATGAATCATCCAGAAATAAAATTATATTATTGTATTAACATATTCGTGAATCGTTTAGTTCGTATAGTTTATTGAACTTAGTAGATTTTCCATGACGAGTAAATTAGCTAACATGTTTTAAAAAAATTTATATCAGGAATACATTACTCCAATCTATTGAAAACATTCAGCCACAGCGAATTTCAATATCACTTCAATCCCAGGAACATCAAACGTCCATATTTCAAACTTTCCGCATAATTCGAACTACCGACTGTCATCGGAAATTGCCGAACATTTACGGGGAATCGGCGTTTATTAGTGTCGTCTGATGATTTGTTTGAAAAACCTTGTTTCCGAATTTTTTGTGTATATAAAGTATAAAAAGTGCCGCGCACGCTTATCGTAGTATGCTATAAATCATCCCAGACTGTTCAACATCTTCAATAGAATTGTTTGAGAATTTAATTAACGTATATTTGCTACAAGTGTATAGACCTTCAAGAACTTGGTTGTTGAATTAACTTGAATATTAGGATTAAAGTACAGAAAGACACTCTTCATAAATGGATACTATATCTGTGATATTTGTAATTTCAAAGGACTTAGAAGATGAAAGTCAGGCAACTGAAGTAATGCTTCAAGCCTTTGAGGTAAGATGAAGAGATTTTGGTTATCCTGTAATATTACTCACATATTTACTTGTTTCAGGTTTGTAAGCAAAACAAAGTGAATACAACATGGGTGAGAGAGCAAGATATTCATAAGACAGAATTGAAAAAAACAGATTTCATAGTTTTTGAAAATTTTGAAGGAAAAGACTTCAGTAGTATTCAAGAGAAAAAGAGTGCGTAAGTAATCCAGTCAAAGTGCCTGTTAGGGATTCGCGTAAATGGAAAAATCGAATGAACCAATGTTCGAAAATTATTTTGTGTCTTTGTTTTTTTTTGTCTTTGATATATTCATTTCAATTTCATTGTTAAATTTCAGTCCATTAAAATACCGAAGGGTCGCGCTTAAACATTGGTCCATTCGGCGCCAGATTTTAGTTTCGTTTCTTAAGTAGATTTTTTAGTTTAATAATTGGATATTATAATTTGGTTATTTCATTATTCAGTGGGAATAAAGAATCATTAATTTTCATTCAGATAACATATTCTCATTGCAAGCATATGTTCTTTTGTTTAGCCTATATAAAACTCGAAATAATTCGCATATCAGTGTCATATGGTGTATTTTTTATCGCATATTTGATTTCAGCGCATTGAAAGTTTAAATATACCCGATTTTCGTTCGAGCATTGTTGTCAGACTTTATTTTCTTCATACAGATTTGTGATTATTTCAATATGCCACCGGACATTCAAGGTAGTTTGGCGATTCAGATCGCTAATCGTACAACAGCTAGCAATCGTATTTCTGAAATTTTTGAAGTGGCTCAAAGAGCTGAGATCGATTCATCTATGATTTCAGAACTTCGTATGAGAGTAGATAGATTGGATTCTATTTACAAACAATTTGAAGCATGTCATTACAAAATTATAAGCCTAAAGGCAGGCGAGAGTTCTGAAGTTTTGTAGATAGACATTATTTTGCAATTAAGGCAATTCATTTCAATTTAGTTGAGAAGGTTGATCAGAGTATACACGATACTAATAAGCCTCCAATATCTCAGGTCAGATTGCCTGAATTTACTTTACCAAATTTTGATGGCGTTCTCAAAGAATGGCCAAATTATAGGGATTTATTTCTTTCATTGATCGATGGAAATATGGCTCTAAGCAATATTGAAAAATTCCAATATCTTTTGGGTAGTACCAGAAAAGAACCATTAATGGTTCTTTTCTGGTTTCTGGCTCCAATTGGAGATTGTCAAAGGTGTTGCATTGTCGGGTGAAAATTATCCAATTGCATTACAGAGTTTGTTGAAAAGATACAATAACAAGCGAATATTAGCTGTGTCATATTGGAACGAAGTTTTTCACTTTCCAAAGTTGGAAGGGGAAAATGTCATTATTTTGCGAAAAATGGTTTCTACATTTACTGAAAATCTAAATGCTTTGGATAATTTGGATTTTAATGTAGATAACTGGGATTTCCCGCTTTTCAATGTTCTCTTGGATAAACTCGATTCAAAAACTAGAACAAAATTTGAAATGGATCATAGTAAAGTTGACTTTCCGAAATATACCGATTTAATTGATTTTTTGTCGCATCACTGCAAAGCTTTAGAAGCAGTAGGAGTAGTTAATGATAGATCTCATTCGTCAGAGAAACGAAATCAATCTAATAATGCAGCAAGATACGGTGCATCTAAGAATCAATATTCGAAATCTTCATTTCTTGTGAATACTGATAAAACAGCAGGAATGAAATGTGTATTTTGTAATTCGTTGAATCATATTAATACGAAATGCAATCTTTTTCAAAATCGTTCGCCATATGACAGATTTGTGCTTGCAAAAAATCATCGTTTATGTTTGAAATGTTTACAAGCATCGCATCGATGTGGTGATTGTTTAAGTAGATCGTCCTGTAGGGTATGTGGCAACGATAGGCATCATTCCCTCTTACATTTTGACAGGCATGTTGATTTTTCCAAAGATAATCGCTCTTTTGTGGAAAAACCAGAAAATTCAAATTTATTGACGTTGAAGGAGACTACGTCTGATTCTTCGAATAATATGAATGTACCTAAAAATGCCATAGGTTCAACAGTTTCTTTGCAAACGTCCAGTCATGTTGAAGCTATTCCTAAGGATTCGTTTGTTTTACTATCAACTGCAGAAATTTTTGTAACTGATGTTTGTGGAAATAAACAAAAGATACGTGCTCTTCTTGATAATGCCAGCCAAGCTAGTTTTATTACATCCAAATGTATGAATAGACTGGGTTTAAAATACACTCCAATCGCCACTTCTATACATGGTATAGAAAATATTTCTAATGTTTCGCCAAAGGGCACATTAACCTGTAAAATCGCTTCGTGTTACGCCACTGATAATGAATTTGCTGTTGAAGTTTTCGTATTGTCTAAAATTTGTTCGGATATGCCCAATTTTAGTTTTCCCTCTGTTAATTGGCCACATATTGAATGCTTGAAATTAGCCGATCCCGAATTTTATTCTTCGCGTTCTATTGATATGCCCTTATCGGCTGAAGTTTTTGCACGCGTATTAATTCCTGGTAAAGTGGAGAATAATAAAAATGAGCCAATCGCTATAAACACATTATTTGGTTGGATTTTAACAGGTCGCGTTGATTTGAAAACATCAATTTCACAAAATGACTTGTCATCTCTTTTAGTTTCGTCGGAATATGAATCTTTAGAGAATAGTTTGAGAAAATTTTGGGAATTGGAGCATATACCTGATCATAATTTCGTGTCAGAAGAGGATGGTAATTGTGAATTAATATTTAAAGAAACCACTAAGAGAAATACTGATGGTCGATATATCGTTGAATTACCATTTATTTCAAAGTTAATTCCTGTGTTTGACGATTCGCGAGAGATCGGCAATATGTCGATTTTATGCAGGATTATTTGGATACTGGGCATATGTCGATCGCAACTAGTTCATTCGATAGCAATGAAATATTTTATTTACCACATCATTGTGTGATAAAACCGGACTCTTTGACGACTAAGTTGAGAGTTGTGTTTGATGCTTCTCAAAAATGTTCTTCGGGATTGTCACTCAATGATTCTTTGTATGTTGCTCAGAAATTACACAATGATTTAGTTGGTTTATTAATTCGTTTTAGAGTCAATTCAATTGCATTCACGGCAGATATTAAACAGATGTTTAGACGGATTTTGATTTCACCTAAACATAAAAATTATCAGCGTATTTTTTGGAGGTTTTCGAAAGATGAACCAGTTGGGGAATATTGCTTGAATACAGTGACTTTTGGGGTTGCATCCTCGCCCTATTTAGCAAATAGAGTTATTAAACAGTTAGCAATAGATGAAGGAATGAATTGAATGAATTTAACAATTTCAGTTTTGAACAATGACATTTACATTGATGACGTATTAAGTGGTTGCGCATCATTAAAGGATGCTCGAATTATTGTAAATCAATTGATTGAAATATTTAAGAGCGCAGGTTTTCATTTAAGAAAATGGAGTTCGAATTGTCCGGAACTTTTGAATTTTTTACCTGATGAATGCAAACAGTTTGGTATAGATTTCGATGATGATTCGATCGTCAAAGTTTTGGGATTAAAGTGGTGTCCTTCAAAGGACACATTTTCATACAACGTTAATATTTTGTCGGAAACATGTACAAAGAGAAGTATATTATCTGATAATGAAAATTTTTTTATTGTGGGAATAGGACAAATTATAATATGTCAGATTGTTCAGTACATATATTCGGCGACGTTTCGCAAATTCACATTTGCTTCCTCAGGCCTACAAAATTAAAATATATCAGCAATATTTTTCTTTACACAGATACACAAAGTGACAGAAAATTACATACCTCAATATGAAGGTTGCAAATTCTGACCATATAATATAGAAAAATTTTAAATACAAGTTAAAATATAAAATTAAAATCAAGGAAGAATGAAATTGCACACCAGATACAAAGACGTTCAAAAACAACAAACCATAACCTATAAATGAGACGTCACAGAACAAGTCGTGTTTTGGTTGTCAAATATTGAACTATTTCACGTTTGAACTACCTAGTTTATCTTTCTGTCAAATTCTTATATTTAGACAATATTGGATTATATAAACAACTAAGATGACTAGTATCAGATCTAAAATTGACAGACTTGTTTAAATTAATGTGAATCATCTCTAAGATATTTCTTTTTATATATTGTTTTTCTTTTTCAAGAATTTTCACATTCGGAAAATCGAACCTGTGATTCTCCACGAAGAAATGGGAGCACAGTGCCGTCTTTTCTCTGTTTTTTACGTCTTTCAAGTCATATTTGTGTTGTTTCATCCTGCTATTCAAATATTGCCTTGTTTGTCCAATATATACCTTATCGCAGTCTAAGCATGGGACTCCATATATCACCCCTGATTTTTGTTCTTTTTTAATAGGATCTTTGATACGGCTGTATAACAATCCCACGGTTTTCATATTGTAAAATACTAATTCCTTGTTGTCTGTTTTTAGAGTTCTTTTGAGTTTTTGTGATAGTTCTTAGTTATCTTAGTTGTTTCAATTATGTTATTGTTTTTGTTTTTAATTTTCGGTATAAGTTCTGAAATAATTCTGCTGACGAAATGTTTTGGATAATTGTTGTTGTATAGGATATTCTTTACTTTTTCTATGTACTGGTTGTGGTATACAGGTGCACTTAAGTTGATTGCTCTATTCAGTATGTTGTGAATGGCACTGATTTTATAGCCAAGGGAATGTGTAGATAAATAATTCAACATAACACCCGAACTCGTGGGTTTCGTATACCAGTTGGTTGTAAGTTTTTGTTGTTCAGTTCGGTGCACACATACGTCAAGGAATGGTAGTGATCCTTCATTCTCTACTTCTACCGTGAATTGGATTCTATCATGGCAACGGTTGAACAATGACAGTGTCTCATTCACCTTGTCTTTTGGTATGGCTGTGATAGAGTCATCGACATAAAACTTGAAGAGTGGTATCGCAAAAGGTTATTGATCAATTACTGTTGTGACGAGGTCATTCATCACGAGAGCAGCCAATGCAGGACTAGCAATCCCTCCCATCGTTGTACCTTCGACCTGTTGGTAAGTGTCATCATCAAATACGAAATAACTGGATTGGAAAAGGAAATCAATTAATGTTAAGAAGGTTGCTTTATCCAATGATGTATACGCTGATATTGTGTGCCAATTCTTCAGTATGACATTTCTTCAGTATGACATTTCTTGTGTGACTGTGTGTAATGTTAGTAAACAACGATACAACATCCAGTGAAACCAGGATATAGTCTTCAGGTAGGACCACAGTTTTGGTGAATTCCACAAACTCAAAAGAGTTATTTATTTGGTGTTGGAAAATAGTTGTTACACCGCTCAATACATCGTGTACAAGTCTAGCTATGCTGGCTGAGGGTGAATCAATTCCACTTACTATTGGTCTCAAATGTAAGCCTTGTTTATGTGTTTTTCTAAGGCAATAAAGTCTAGGAGGAACAGAGTTATGTATTTTCATGTTCTTCTTTTGAAAATCAGAAATAAAAGAGCTATCAAATAAATAGTCTATCAAGGTATTAGCTTTTGTCTGGAATACTAATGTTGGGTCTTTTTGTAACCGTTTGTATGTTGTAGTGTCACTGAGCATGCTCTTGACTTCGTTGATGTATTCTTCACGGTACATTATGACTGTTGATCCTCCCTTATCTGATCTACCAACAATTATGTCATTATTGGATTTCAAGAAATTTTTTATCATATAGAATTTTTTCTGAATTTCATCATGGATAGTGGTTCTTCCTTTAACATGGTGTAAATGATTCGTCAGTATGTTTACGAAGTCAGATCTTAAAATATCCTTATTAGCGTCATCAACCTCCAGAGAGGAAATATAGAATTCAACATCTGTTATGATTCTAGGTATTGGTAATTCACCACTAGTAAAGGGGACACTGAACTTAGGTCCACAACTAAGAATCTCTTCCACTTCTTGGGGCAGTTGAGTGTTAGTATAATTGTAAATTCTTTTTGCATTGTTGTCAGCTGTTTGGACAATAGGGACATGTCTCCTGGACAGTATTTCCAGCTTAGAAATATTTGTTAATTTGATTTTATCAAATAACGTGTGGAATAATTTCCCAAGAATACCGTTTAGTTTCACAAAATGTTCATGTGATAATTCCCGCTGCAAAAATCACCTGTGTTCTATCTCTTTCCAATGTTTTAATCTTCCATATTGTCATCTCTATTTCCAAATTCAAAATTGATTTCCTGAATTTACGTATCACAATATCTGTTTTTCTTCTGAAAGGACTGTCTTCGACTAGCAAAGAGTATACAGAATTAAGACTATTGATGATGTGGTTCGGATAAACATTCTTCATCCTGCATTGAAGATTCTTCGGTTGTAAAACGATGCCAGCTTCCTGTTTAAATTCTTCCAATGTTTCACCCGGTGGTATGTGATTGTATCATATATTCTGTGTAGTGTGTCGTAGAAACCAATATCTCCCATTATATCGAACTAAAATAATACTTAGTGTCCTCCAAGATTTAATAATGAAAATTTTTTTATTGTGGGAATAGGACAAATTATAATATGTCAGATTGTTCAGTACATATATTCGGCGGCGTTTCGCAAATTCACATTTGCTTCCTCAGGCCTACAAAATTAAAATATATCAGCAATATTTTTCTTTACACAGATACACAAAGTGACAGAAAATTACATACCTCAATATGAAGGTTGCAAATTCTGACCATATAATATAGAAAAATTTTAAATACAAGTTAAAATATAAAATTAAAATCTGATATATTGCTGATATATTTTAATTTTGTAGGCCTGAGGAAGCAAATGTGAATTTGCGAAACGTCGCCGAATATATGTACTGAACAATCTGACATATTATAATTTGTCCTATTCCCACAATAAAAAAATTTTCATTATTAAATCTTGGAGGACAAAAAATTTCTTGAAATCCAATAATGACATAATTGTTGGTAGATCAGATAAGGGAGGATCAACAGTCATAATGTACCGTGAAGAATACATCAACGAAGTCAAGAGCATGCTCAGTGACACTACAACATACAAACGGTTACAAAAAGACCCAACATTAGTATTCCAGACAAAAGCTAATACCTTGATAGACTATTTATTTGATAGCTCTTTTATTTCTGATTTTCAAAAGAAGAACATGAAAATACATAACTCTGTTCCTCCTAGACTTTATTGCCTTAGAAAAACACATAAACAAGGCTTACATTTGAGACCAATAGTAAGTGGAATTGATTCACCCTCAGCCAGCATAGCTAGACTTGTACACGATGTATTGAGCGGTGTAACAACTATTTTCCAACACCAAATAAATAACTCTTTTGAGTTTGTGGAATTCACCAAAACTGTGGTCCTACCTGAAGACTATATCCTGGTTTCACTGGATGTTGTATCGTTGTTTACTAACATTACACACAGTCACACAAGAAATGTCATACTGAAGAAATGTCATACTGAAGAATTGGCACACAATATCAGCGTATACATCATTGGATAAAGCAACCTTCTTAACATTAATTGATTTCCTTTTCCAATCCAGTTATTTCGTATTTGATGATGACACTTACCAACAGGTCGAAGGTACAACGATGGGAGGGATTGCTAGTCCTGCATTGGCTGCTCTCGTGATGAATGACCTCGTCACAACAGTAATTGATCAATAACCTTTTGCGATACCACTCTTCAAGTTTTATGTCGATGACTCTATCACAGCCATACCAAAAGACAAGGTGAATGAGACACTGTCATTGTTCAACCGTTGCCATGATAGAATCCAATTCACGGTAGAAGCACAGAATAGAGAAGTATTACAGAAGCGACACTCTTTGACATTTCCATTGTTATCGATGTACCCAAAATTCGTGACCTTGAATACTAACCAAATGGCTGGTAGGCGGCGAATTTGAAATTACACAAGGATACTTATGTATGTTATATGTATTATTACTGCCCGATATTTCAGACATAACTGCGTTGAATAATTTTATGGATGCAGTTGTTTTATTTCTACGTTTTTTCGGCGAAAATTTGTGGAATTGATATATTTAATGGGCTACGTGTTACTTTTATTACCTTGTGTTTGATAGTTTGTGTCTTTACTCGGTAGAAACTCATTTCAATAAAAAATAGTTTCCACAAAATATTTCGTGGATACTAAATACTGTCTCCTTATTTTTAATTTCATTACCTTATTTGAATTATCTTTGGGGAATACATCATCGCCTTATTGTATTATACAATATTCTTTTTTAAATCGTACTAATAAGGCAAACGCTGACTCAGTTTATTATTTGAAATGAAGAAGCCTTCAATCATTTCATAGAAAAAATATCTTGATTGAACGACATGCTTTCTGGACAGGAGGTGAATATTTTAATTCAGGATGAATGCAACCTAATTCATCTGGTGATTTTCCGTTTCTCTATTAATCAAATGAACTTTATAACTATACTCACCGTATATTATTCATTAATTTCAACGTACTATGCCATTCTTTATTCAAAAGAGACAATTTATAAACTACGCAAAACAAAGTCCTAATAAATTTTAATTCCACTTTAGTAATGTTCAATTAATCGTTGTGAATGAAAGCGTGCAGAAGTCTTCGAGGAACCCAGCATCTTCCAGAAAATTAACACTACCTTTTTATTCCTTATATTTATTTCAACAAATAAAACCACTCAAATCATATACTCCAACATACATATATTATCATAGTGTGCATATAACAATTTATTTGATGAAACTTATGAAAACATTAACCTGGTTTAAACAGAAGTTCTTTGGCGATTCTTTCAAGGCTCTTCACAGAAGATAAATAGAAGAGTTTCTCAAAAAATTTATAAGCGCTTGGTCCCAGGAAATACAGAGATAAAGCGAATTCCTTCATATTCTGCATTATATCTCCAACCCTTCGCTTTATGCAGGTTCAACTCTGCTTGCATGCTCACAAAATCAGCTTATTCCTGAGGCAGAAACCTAAGGTAGATTTCGTGGAATTGATCCAAAGTCATTAGTAGCCCCTCCTCTCTTCCTTCAGATGTTTTCCTCATTTTTCTTTTGAGGGCTCTCACTTTTTCTTTAAGTTTTTGCTTCCTTGGGCTGTATGAACTCAAAGACGCAGCAATTTGTGTTCCTACTGATGAGGCTATTTCCTCACCAATTGATGGTCCGTCATCAATTGATGATCTGTCTTCGATTGAGGCTAGGGTACTGTAAATACCTGAAAAACAACCAAATATAATGTTCAAGGCACTATTCTGGAAATCTCATCAAGGGTTGTTACGAATATATGTAATTCAAATCTAAAATTAGAAGCTCTATATGACAAATTACAGATTAAAGCATCTGAAACAATGCTTTCATACCTACTTGATATTGCCGTAGGAGTCGCACAAACTATACTGGTTCCCTCGTGGTGGCACTACATCAACATCAATGACCATATCTGAAAAGATAAAATTGGTTTTAAGTGATATATTTTATATACACTCTAAAGTTTTCCATTCGTTAATGTGAGTATAGCAAGGGATATTCCCTAATCTCCAGATCACATATTTGATCTTTGAAATAATTACAATTTTTCCTACGGCCGGTTTCCCAAAACTTTGATTGCCAGATCAAGGGCTTGATTGTCAGTCAGCAGTGAATTCTGTGCTTGATTCCACTTCATTTTCAATCCAACCATCGAATGCAAACCTTAATCAATGAGTTGATCAGACGTCAAAGGTTTTGTGAAACCGACAGTTAGAGCTACAAAATAAATAAATATAATTTCTAATCTAATGGGTATAAGGAATATAAATAAGAAAATCTCGAATGTCATGAAACCTGTGTGAATAAGAGTTTTCCTACGACATTCGGTCTGGGCATATTACTCCTGTACATCAACTCGAAATGTACAGCACAAATCCTATATGCTTTCAACTGGGAGAGGGTTTTTCCAAATAGATCTTCCCGAACACATACTGTTAACCAATGGTTTATTCTGGAAAAATAATAGTCATAAGATTTCGACATCGTCCCTAGTATCGAATTATTCCTACCTTCCAGATTCTTTTGGTGAATCGAATAACGTGCAATTACCGTCTCTTGTAGGCTCAGACATCCATCTTTTTTATTCCCACTCATGGTAAATGCAAATAATAAAATAATATTCAAAACGAATCAAGAAGTCGAAGTTATTTAAACGTAAACATAAACACTTTGGAACTAACAAAAAAATGGCGGATTGAAGCATGCGCATGAAAATTTGGGACTTTGAAAAAGGGAGAGTGTCGCTTCTGTAATACTTCTCTATTCTGTGGTTATGGTTTGTTGTTTTTGAACGTCTTTGTATCTGGTGTGCAATTTCATTCTTCCTTGATTTTAATTTTATATTTTAACTTGTATTTAAAATTTTTCTATATTATATGGTCAGAATTTGCAACCTTCATATTGAGGTATGTAATTTTCTGTCACTTTGTGTATCTGTGTAAAGAAAAATATTGCTGATATATTTTAATTTTGTAGGCCTGAGGAAGCAAATGTGAATTTGCGAAACGTCGCCGAATATATGTACTGAACAATCTGACATATTATAATTTGTCCTATTCCCACAATAAAAAAATTTTCATTATTAAATCTTGGAGGACACTAAGTATTATTTTAGTTCGATATATTATCGGAGTTAGCACGGATATTCGATCCTTTAACATTTAACTCAGACATTATGGAGTTTAGGAATAGGTTGGGATGATTCTCCTCCCGAAAATATTGTTTCGTTGTGGACGAAGTATAAAACAGAGTTGAAGAGTTTATCAACTTTAGATATTCCAAGACATTTGAATATTTCTTCAACAACTTCCTGTGAATTGCATGGATTTTGCGATGCAAGCGAAAAGGGTTACGCTGGTGCAGCGTATTTACGCGTTAAAATTTCGGATTTAGAATTCAAATCAATGTTAGTTCTTTCGAAATCAAAGGTCGCTCCTTTGAAGAAAATTTCTATTCCAAGATTGGAATTATGTGCCGCTGTTTTACTTAGTAACATTTTGAGTTACGTTAAATCGTTGTTTTCGCCTAATTTAACAATAACGAATACGTTTGCATGGTCTGATTCTAAGGTTGCTTTATTTTGGATAAAATCACCCCCAAATCGTTGGAAGGCCTTTGTTGGTAATAGAGTCGCTCTCATTCAGGAAAAAGTTAGTCCTAGTTGTTGGCACCATATAAAAGGAAGTGAAAATCCATCTGATATAGCTTCCAGAGGTTGTTTGCCCTCTGAATTTCTAAATAATTCATTATGGTGGGCGGGACCTGAATTTTTGAAAAAAGACTTTTCACTATCGGATGATTCAATCGTTTCGGTTGAGGAAAAGTTGAACTCCTTCAATGCTGTCGTTGAAGAAAATATAATTTTTTCGCTATTGAATAAATTTTCATCATTAGAGAGAATACAATCAGTTGTTGCATATGTTTATCGATTCATTAATAAGGAGAAAGGTGAGCCATTTTATTGCTTTGGTGATATCTTTTTTTTTTCTCTCTTTGATATATTCATTTCAATTTCATTGTTAAATTTCAGTCCATTAAAATACCGAAGGGTCGCGCTTAAACAGTGCCTTCAATCATTCAACTATCTGAAGACAATTTGAATTGATATCTGACATTTTCTGTAGTAGTATTTTAGGACCATGGTGCGTTTTAATCTGTTTGATGGATGGCAAAAAAATACCCAAAGTTCAATGGCCCATCTATAATGTTGCAATGTACGGTTGTAATGTTACATCATCACATCTACCAAAGTCTGTCAAAATGAACCTAATTGAGAAGGTCCAGAGGATGGGTGGATACTATAATGATGCCTTATCGGAAAACACCACACATTTGATAGCTGGTAGTGTTAAGAGTGCCAAATACATGGTAAGTGACCTGTCATTGACAATATTAAAATTCAATAAGAATTCTAAGAAACTCAATTTTTATCTTAGAAAGCAATAGAGTTGGATATCAAGGTACTGACACCCTCCTGGATAGATGCAGTGTGGGAGGCAAGTCAAGAAGCAAATATTCATTGTAATGATGATCAGTTCAACAAATACAAATGCCTGCCTCTTGACACGCTCATAATTTTAACTACAGAAGAATCTAGTTCAAAGGAAAGAGAAGAGGTTCGAAAAATGGTCACTGAGTTCACAGGCAAACTCAATTTAAAGACAACTGATTTCTTGATTTGTGAGGGTGATGCGTGAGTAACTTTTTTATTGCCACAAAACGATGGGAGGAAATTTGTGTTGAAAAGCTTTTCTCATCAGCCCCGTTTGGTTCATTTCATTGTTTTCGATTCTTTTCACTGTTGTTTCGATAAGGATAACTGATACATTTTTCTCAATGGGATATATATATATATATATATACATATGATCCATTATTTACATCTTATTACTTTTTTGAATTACAATTAGAAGCTCCCGTCTAATTGAAAAGTTGTGATTTTATAGGGGTGCAATGAGTGCACCCATCATTCAGATTGATTTAACCGAGTCACCGGAGTCTCAATCAGAGAACCAACAAGCGATGGATGCTCCTTCCACTGAAGAAGGAGAAACTTTCACATCACAAACTTCAAGTCAGCCTTTGGCAATATTTCGTGGTCTTAGCTTTTTTGTAACTGGTTTTCACGATGAGGAGCAGGTATCCCAACTCCAGGAACAAATTGAGGGAGCCCTAGGAAGCATGAGCACAAGGATCAGTGATGCCAGCTATGTTGTGACTCCATGCTTCATCAGTAAGTATCATTTACCATTATACAGCCTAGTAGGCTGAGCCTACTGAAGTACCTACATCTCTAACTAGCTGATAAGATCTCGATAATTCTTTCTTTTGGCGCTACATTGTCCCAGAAAGTTTGGGGAATATATCCTCAGTGGTGACAGTTTGAAAGATGGAATATTGGGGAAACAGATATAAATTATCTAGGTATAACCTATAATTTTTACTGTGAAACAGCGTAAAACACCTTGGATAGTAGTTCCTAAAATCGGAACAAGAGATGAACGTAGCAACCGGAAAGATAGTGAAGTTAATTGAGACTTATGAAGTATTTGCGAGGTTTGCACTGTAAATTCATCTAACTGTGAAATAGTAATAGTGTTTATTGATTTCAAAAATTACACCATAGTACATTAAAAAAGTGAAACGAGCCAAACAAATATTATATTTAAATATTGGATGAACTCCTCAATACTGTACTGTTCACATTTGATAATGAATTTAAAAGTATATTTGTTACAATCTTTTTTGCGCGCATGTTCTAGGGGAACAGCGTGCTATCGTTTTGTCCAAATGTCTGTAATTTTGGATGATTGAGCCGAAAATGGTCTCAATCGACTAGGTTGGACTCACTGATGACGAATCCGGTGTCAAAATTGATTCTGTCCGGCCGGCCGTAGACACGATAACTATCGACAGAAGCAAGCTAGCTACTTGAAACTTTCAGGATAGGTTGCGCATCCGAATGCCGCGGTTGAGTTCGTTAATGGGCCAAATCGGTCGAATAGTTTCAGAGTTATAGGCATTTGAAGTTTTGAAGTTATTTAATTTTTATTTCAAAAACTAATCAAGCGATTGGATTCAAACTTGGCAGTTTGGTGGAATATAACGACGCGCAACTTTGAGCCAAATTTCGTTAAGATCATATTGTCAGTAAATTAAAAAATGAGAAATTTTCGAAATTTTTTTACAAAAAAATTTTTTTTTCGGAAACCATTCATCATATCCAAAAAAAATTATACTCACACTTCGACCTTCTAATTTCACAGCAGTGTACTAAATTCGATACGATCATAAGTTTTGGAGATATCGGGAAAAAATAAGTCAAATTTCGAGGTTTTCTTCTCGATATCGTTGATTTTTTCGGTATTACTCGAGAAATACTGATTCAGTCCTAATTAAACTTCACAGCTAGTTTTAAGATGCTGAAAGACAACTTTATGCAAAATTTCGTGATAATCGTGTTATTAGAACAATTTGAAAACAAAAATTTCTATGATTTTCTCATCATATCATCCTCATTAAATTCTGTATGAAACTTCGAACTGTTATTTTCGATGAAATACTGGATTTCAATTCGTTCTGATCTGTATTTTTGGAAATATTGGAAAAATAAAATTTTGATTGGGTATATCTACGGAATCATTGGGTGGATTTTACCCATTCACGAATTCGGCCTTCGTAATTGAGGTCCAAACCTTCTCTACAAATATCGAGTTTCTAAGTTGTTTCTTTCGGAAGTTATTGTGTTTACGCAGTCGGCCGTTAGGCTGACCGTAAACACAATAACTTCCGGAAGAAACGACTTAGAAACTCGATATTTGTAGAGTAGGTTTGGGGCTTAATTACGAAGGTCGAATTCGTGAATGGGTAAAATCCGCCCAATGATTCCGTAGATATACCCATTCAAAATTTTATTTTTACAATATGTCCAAAAATACAAATATGATCGAATTGAAATCCAGTAATTTATCAGAAAAAAATTTCAAAAATCACTGCCGTGAAGGCAGCAGCTTTCGCGCGCACGTTCAAATTTGTTGCTGAAGCGGTCATCTACATTGAACATGCGCGCAAAAGTTGCTGCCTTCACGGCAGTGCTTTTTGAAATTTTTTTTAATTTTATTTTATTTGAAAAGGCTACTCAACAGGCAGTAATGACTGCCCTATGATAGAGTGGCACACAGTTACAGAAAAAATTACATAGAAGAAACGTGCAAAAGACAAATCCAAAGTAAAGCTGATCAAGTACAAAAAAAAAGTCTCCAACATACAATACAGTAATAACTGAAATATACATTCACAGAATCAGGCTTAGGCTACACAATCATCATGACACGGTCAATGAAATCCTATATTAATCCTCAATACAGAATACGTTCTATGTGTTTTTTGACCGAGATAGAATTAGTTGAAAAAATATTCAAACTTGTATCCCCCACAGTAATAGAGTTGAATTTTCTGAAACATCTGTATAAGGGTGCATTCAACAAATAGTTAGTATGGCTTCTTCCCAGGGTCAAAAGAGGTTTAGATCTTATATTATAGGGAGCACAGTTAATGCACACCAAAGTCAAACTGTAGGAAGAATCCACCAAGTTGTTGAGCAATTTATAGGAAAAGAACACTTCGAAATAATCGCGTCTCAAACCCAAACCCTGTTGGATCGGTAATTAAGAGCGTTTATAAACTTTCGCTGCACTCTTTCAATCCTATCTATATGCACATTGTAGTAGGGGCTCCAGATCACAGAGGCATAATCTAACCGCGACCTCACAATGGAGTTGTACAATGAAACCACTGAATCCGATCTACCAAACGGTTTGGTTGTTCTCAGAATAAATCCCAAACTTCTCATCGACTGTTGGACCACTTTGTCGATGTGCAGATCAAAACACATCTTAACATTTACACCTAGATCCACCACAGAACTGTCTTCCAATATATAGTGAACACTAATCCTCAAGTTGGCCGTAATTGGGTTTTTGTTCCTAGTAAAAAGAATTTTGTAGCACTTACTCAGGTTCAAAGCTGAGATAGTAGATTTCAAAAATACTCTAGACTGAGTATTTTTGAAATTTTTCCATTTATTTTGATACTTATTTTTTTCTTTATTATATTTGATGGTTTCTGAAGAAAACCACAGTGGATAACCCGACTTTCTGATCCTTTTGACAGGAACATGAGCTGCTATTATGCTTTGAATAATGTCATAAAATTTTCTCAAGCTAATGTCAACATTACTTTTCTGGAAAAGCTCAACCCAGTTAATTTCATTGAGCTTATAGTTGATTAATAAATAGTCAGCATCAGAAAAATTAGACCGAAGGTAAGAATTAATTGAAAGGCCCCTCAATGTCATTAGGTTGAGGTCTATTTCTAATGAAAAATTATTTATGCGTATGTTAATGAGGCAGGGCATTATAAAGTCTGATAGCACTATAGAATGCAGAGTTGTTTGGTGGCAGGATAAATGTAGTGTTGCGTTCTTCTTGTGTTATTAAAGTTTTCAGGTTTTGAGAAATAGTGATTATATTTTTTTATAAAAAGTAGTAGCCTGTAAACATACAACACATAGACTGTCAGAATGTTATTCCCTCTCAAGACACCACGGTAGGATTGTCTATATGACAGTCTGAAAATTGTCCTCAATGCCCATTTTTGGGTAACAAATATCTGATTGGTGAGAGAAGAACTTCCCCATAATGTTATGCCGTATGTCAAGACTTTTAGCGTGGTATAGTATTTTTAGTATGCCTTGATCAACATGATTTCCGAGCCTCACAAAGGTGTAGATGGTTGTGATGAGCCTCCTCAGATGTTCAATATGCGTCTGCCACTTAAATCTTTTGTCCAAGATTATACCCAAAAAACCCAGAAAAGCACTGACGTGAAGTCAGCAGCAATTCGTTGCCAAAGCGGTCATAACCTTTGAACATGCTCGCAAAAGCTGCTGACTTCACGTAAGTGCTTTTCTAGGTTTTTTTTAGTTATTCTGGAAAAAACTTTGAAATTTGACATATTATTTCACACTATCTTCAAAAATTATAATCGTATCGAACTTAAAATTAGTAAACTGCTGTGAAATATGAAGCTCAAGGTATGACGAAAATTTTGTTCGAATGTATTGAATAGTTTCTGACGAAAAATAATTTTTGGAATTAAATTTTCAAAGAAATACTAAGCAATATTTCGTGGTCTACTGAGTCAAACGCCGTAGATAAGTCTACAAAAAGATTAAGCAGAATATCTCCCCTCTCCAATATTCCAGTCACAGACTAGAAATTCGCTATTGGGCTTCAGGAATTAGTGACAATATCAATAGAGATAGACTGGAAACTCGGGGGTCGACTCTTTCAACGCGTAGTGTATGATAAATGAATATAGAACATCACATTTCACTCCGCTAAACTGATACGATACTTCACGAAAACGAAGAAATCCAAAGGGAAATTAACTATTTTTTTCTATTATACTAATTAATAATAACAGCACTGAAATATTTGATATGAAAATATATTGCAAAAATTTCACACACTTGTTGCACGGAAACTCGTTCGCGAAAAAACATTAACGAACATTACCTGCTATTGAAAAAATCTAGAAAAGCATTGACGTGAAGTCAGCAGCTTTTACGCGCTTGTTCACATTGCGAAATGGTGACTTGGAAATTTCTGTGAAAAAAATACATTTTTTTTCGAATTTTTCCATGGATAGTTCTTCTTATTGACACTTTGCATCTTCCAAGCAAGTTTCATTTCGATCAGATAAATATTTTTCGAGTTATTGAAAGACCAAAATTTCAAATGGCTGTAGCACAAAAACCATTCGGCAGATTTTGCCCATTAACGAACTTAACCAAGATATTCAGGATCTTAACCTAACTTGAAAATTTTAGGACTCTAGGTCTTTCCTTTCGAAAGTTACAGCGCACTCGGCCGTACGGACAGAATCTATTTTGACCACGGATTCTTCATCAGTGAGTCCAACCTAGTCGTTTGAGACCAATTTCGGCTCAAAATTCGAGAATTACAAACATCGTGACGAAATAATAACGCGCTGTTCTCCAGAACAAGCGCGTAAAAACAACTAGAAATGAAGAGTTCAGAGTTTTGACTTGAAAGTATCACTACAGTGTTGCCAGTTTCTTATGTTCCTGGCTTATATTGAGAACTGCTGTGAAGCGAGTCAAAATCCCCAGAAACAAAATTAACCAAATGGCAAGGTATTCTAGTACTTGCAACATCTTTTGGAAATGGTCGATATTTGCAAAAATTCATTATCATTTCAGGAAAGCTTCAAAGAAATGATAACTCGTCTGAGCACTCAAGGTTTATGAATCATCAAGAATCTACATGAAAATATTGAGAGTAATATCATTTAATTCGATCCTAAATCAGCTCAAAACTTTCCTTCATAGTCATTTAATCATAAACTTCTCTGTTTCCAGCGGAACAATTGGATTACGATGAAGACATCACAATAAACGATTTGTGGATCTACGATTCAATCACAGAAGAAGAAATATTGCCTATAAATTACTATTACCGGCCTCTATTGATCAGAAATCGCTCAGTGCTGGAGGATTGCGTGGTCACTATAAGTGGTTACTCAGATTACGAACGGAACTTCCTCTCGTATTTGATCGTGATGCTAGGAGGGGTAACGCAGGAGCACTTCTGCAGGTGCAGGATCACCTCGGTCAAAAGGAACAAGTCCACGCACTTGGTCACCGCAGAGGCCAACGGCAAGAAATACGCAGACGCGTTGAAATGGCGCCTACCAGCTGTTGACAAGGACTGGCTGCTTGGATGTGCCAGAAGCGTCACTAAGTTGCCAGAGCAGGATTATTCTGTTTCGAAAAATTGTGAGTTTATTGTTTATATTATAGTTATCACTGCTTCTCTCCAAATCGCTTTTTGCGCGCATGTTCAGGGTAACAGCGTAAATTCAAGGGTATGTTTTTGTGGCTTATACATTTTTGAGTGCCTTATGTTTGTTTTGAAAAATAAGGAATGTTTCATTTATACAGAGATCATGGATACAATGCAAGAACAATGATTTCATTCACCTGCAGCATAGATTGACTCTTAGAGAAAAAGGTCCATACTACATATGTATAAGATTTTATAATGAGTTCCCAATCAATATTTAGAGATGTTATGATTTGGTTAGATTTATGAAACCATTTAAAAAAAATGTTGATTCGCTTAGAGCCTTAAAAAAAATCAAAAATTCTCCAATTTTTTGTGGCAAAATTTCACACAAATGTTGGACTCAATATTTTACAACAAAATAACAACTTTCAGTTTGATCCGATCTTAATTTTCGGAGATACCTATTCTTATTTCCGGAATATCTCAAAAAATTCTTATGCCACATAAATTTGGTGATGATCATCGTATCATTAAAATAATTAAAATATAATTTCATAGATTTTTTTATTTTTTCCATTTTAAGTTCTGAAGAAAATATATTTGATATCAATCGATAAATTTCAACTAATTCGGAAATATTCGATAATTTGGAGATATTGGGGTGATTTATGGTCGTGATTTTTCGATATTGGAAAAACGTTGGAAATTCGTTTTCAGGTAGAGATATTTTTAGGAACTTCCAAGTTTTTTTATATGAGCCATGGATTTGATTTTTGAATGAGAGCTCATAGCCATCGTTTATCGATACTCAAACGTATTTAGTAGATAAACTCATATGAAATTCTGTCATTCCAATATTTACAAAAATACAGACAGGACAGATTCGGAATCCAGCATGTGGATATACTATAGAGATGAGCTCTCATTCAAACATCAAATCCATGGCTCATATAGAAACCACTAATTACTTTTTGGAAATATCGACACCTACAATCAAAAGTCCAATTTAATGTTTCGAAACCGGTAAGGAAACCAAATAGACAGATATAGAATTACTCAATATCTTTGTAACAAACTTGAACATGCATGCAAAAGCTTGCTTGCATCACAGCTGGGGGTCAATTCTTGAATCTCGATCAAGAATGATGATGAAGAGTAAGACAATTGTCATATGATTGTGTCGATTTTCTATGTTAAATATAAACAATAAGTATACATGACCTGCGCTTAGAACCATTGAATGTTATATCTCATATACTCCGTACCACTTGTTGCTAAGTCAAATGAAACGGTGATAAGGTTATGTTCATATTCGGATTTGAAATTTCTCGATGCCTTGCATTCAGTTTATTTCTTGAATATTTGCACATAGTCGAAATGGCGAATAGAACTTTCACAAATTTCGCAGATGTTCGAGAAAACTTAGAAAATCGACATAAACATATGACAATTGTCATACCCTTCAATTCTTGATGGAGATTCACGAATTGACCCCTAGTGCTCATCTACAATTTTTTCTCTGCTTATTGGGAACTGATGCTGTCTTTGAGGAAGAAGAGGTTCTGATCATATCCTTCCATTCTAACAATTTTCTTTTGTTACTATAATTTTTTATTTCATTCCCTGAATGTGAAATTGAAGAATGTCTGTAGAGCATTTTGAATATAGATTTGCATGATTTGAAGAAAAATGCTTGTAGCTTCGAATTTTGTTATCAGTTCAGATTTTCACATCCTGAAGAAGAAGATATTCTTTTTCTAAACCCATATTGAAAGTAATACGATATATCTCTATTGACTCCTCAATTCGTTCTTCATCTTGAAACATCTCTGGCAACATGTTATTATAAATCATGAGCACCCATTAATTCAGAAGAAGCATAGAAATTATACTGAAGATATAATTCATTCAAAAAAAATTATTACATGCAAGACTTCTTTCACTTTATTTGTTTTGTCCCGGTTCCAAATCAGATTCCAGTGTTCCTAGCAACAAGTCACAAAACAATTCAAACAAAGAAAACTTAACAAACAACCAATCTAATACACTCACAGATACTCTAAAAGGTAAAGACATTGTTCCACAACATTTAGTCGAGTTTAACAAAGATTATTATAATGTCGTATTCGATGTCTCAGCAAACTCCACGAGAATTTCGATGGAAGATGCTCCCCAAACTTCAAGAGATAGTTCTGATTCAAGTAGATGTGGTGGAAATGATTCATTCGCTTATGCTTTCGATTCAGGTAATTAACACATTACGCATAACTTCATTAATTTTTTCTACACAGGGTCCTGCACCAGTGGCTTGGAGTTCAATATTTTCATTTAGACAACAGATAGGGATCTATTTTTGAGCTAATTTTTACTAATTCTGCTTCAGATATTGGGAGTGAAAACCCATGAGAACCTGAAAAATAATGCAAAATCCTCCCAAAATAAGCTTCAATTGATATTTAACAACAATGTTCCAAATTTCAATTCGATCCGATATTACTACGATAAGGAAAAAAAATATGCCAAATTTCGTTGTTATTTGGAATTTTAACGTTATTTCCGCAATATCTCAAGAAGTACAAATGCAAACAGATTGAAACTTCGTAATCAGGTGGAGATCACCAGCACACATCGAGATGTAAAAAAAAATTTCGTGTTGATCTAATAGTTAGAATTTGAACAAGCGCGTAAAAGCTTTTTTGGGCGGGTCCAACTTTGTTTTTTTTTAATGGCAACCTTTATTTTTCATCTGTTTTTGGGTTTCTTCATAAAAGATAAAAGATTCTTTACTTCAGAAATATTAACGATTGTGGAGATATTCTGCTTAACATTAAGTTGTGCCTCTTGGAATTTATTTTTGTTCAAATATTGTACATTGGTCACTCTCCCATACGGTATTTCTGAAATCGAACCTTTAAATACAGAATATAAATACATATTTGCGTGTTCTTTCTTTTTTCGAAATGTACATCCTGTATTTTATTGGCCCATGAAAAGTGACGAGAAATTTGGTAGTCCTCAAGGTTGCGTTCACTAGATTTTCATTAGAAATCGGGAAGATTCACATAGTTTCATTTACAATATGTGGCAACCTGTTTCTCATACCATGTATAAAACGACTCGATTTCATATATAACGTTTGAGACAGTAAACAAGGTACAATATTTGACCAAAATTAAACTCTGTTGAGACTTGGCGCAACTTAATAATTTCAAATATTCTGGGTGATGGATAGTGGACAAGACAATTTAAGCTGCCGTCCGTTAGGTTGGTGGCGAAACTCGGCGCGGCACGTCGCAGCACGCTATGGAAACAAGAAGGTCCGTTCATTATCAATTTATTTGATAGAGATGGATTCGTCCGTTCATTACCTGTGATTTTGGCCCTGTGACTGGCCTGTCACAGGTCCGGAGAAATCACAGAATACAAATAATGTCACTACACATCTCTAGTATTTACTTGTCAAGCCCATAAAAAGCGTAAAGAATTCAGCCGAATGATATCAGCTTTAGGCGGAATATCTCGAAAAAGAGGTACCTTGTATTTTTATGTAGAAACCGAAAAAGAGTTTACCATTAAAAGAACAAAGTTGGGACCTGTCAAGAAAATATGAACCATCCTGTGTGACCCAAAATATTTTTATTTTGTCAAGCTCAAGCGATAGGGTAACATCAGAAAAATGGTTTCCTACCTGTTTCCTGAATGTAGATATGGAAAACCAAGCCACTGTTACTCGTACGCTATATATTTTAATTGATTTCATCAATTTATAAGCTTTTCAAATAAATTCTTTTATGAAATGGCATGTATCCCTATGGGATACATGCAAACGTTTCTACTAGAGAAGATTCACTATTTCAGTCTCTTTAGTGGTTACTCACCCAAAGAAAGAAGAACCATGTCATCAATCTTCAATTACGTAATTTACTAATAATTCTTGAGCATGTAGATAAATTCTGATTCTAAAAAATATACGCATCATAAATTTTATAGAGATTTTTCTGGAATGATGTCCATATTGTAAACTTCTCCATAATTACAGGACTAATTGATCCAGGTGCAACGTCAGAAATTTATTCTGATGTAAGGGTTGAAACAGCCAGAGAATCATTTACAGAGGATTCATTCACCATAACACCTCCCAGGAGACTGGGCAGCATCGGGCGGAGAGAACCAAAAACACCTAAATCTAGAGATCCCTGTGAGTTATTCTTGTTTTAAACTTTCAACAATGGGTACAAATAATGGAACTAATAGTGCTCAGATATTTTGTACTGGCGATTATCGAACGCAGGTCATCATTAGTGGTTTGTGACGTTTTTGGTCACAAAATAGTTTTCAAATTGTTATTCCGAATTCATTGATTGAACAATTATTGTAGTCTGTGGAGATCCCTATTCAAACGAACAGATCACGTATATTCCATTCAATTTTATAAAGTCAAACAGTAGGCCATGGAAATATGACACATTCCACTCTATAAAATAGAAAAAGGTTAGGAATCATTTTTCGTCCAGATAAATAAGCGGCGTTGTCACTTACACATGAAGGTCATAGTTAAATACTAATAATAAGAAGAAGGAACTTCATTTCAAAGTAAGTCGTAACGATTTGTGGCAATATCAAAACATATAGTGAAATAGTGTCCAATAGAAATCATATAATATGTTTCAGTGATTAAAGTATGAAAATACATCATATGGTAATATCGCATACTTCATTCATTTTCGTGAAGTCTGTAGGCCATGAAATTTTGAGACCTTCCACTCTGTATAATTGGAAAATTTTAAGTGTTACTAATTTTACTGTCAGTTAATTACGCAGCGTTCTCTATTCTACTCAAAAGGCTAAGCAATCACATATGTAAATTAATAAAATCATAGAATTATCGATAAAAATATGTAGGAATTGGCAACGTCGCACCGAATAATTTTGACCTTGAGGACATTTCACCATTGCCAATCTGGTTCAATTCTAGTTAAAAAAAACTTGGTAGACCTATTTCAAGGCTTACTGGCTAACCTTACAATAGTATAATGTGTAATATGTAACGCAACCAAACCATAGAGTCTTTGATAAAAGTATATAAGAATTGACAACCATGACAAATTTTCAGAGAGCCAACCTGATAGTTCTAGTTACAAAAACTTGGTTAACTCATTTTAAAGTCTACCTACATACTTCATAAAAGTGAATGGAGTTATACTCTTTCGGAATTCACTTTTCTTGACACACAAAGGAAAAGTGCGGTTGCATAAGGATCCACACAGAATACAAAAAATTTGGATCTATTTGTTAATAATTGGTTGAGGTCAAGGATAGAGTTAGATAAAAATTCTGACGACCTTCATCCTTGACCCCAACCAATTATTAACGAATAGATCAACTTAAAGGTCAATAAACTTCACTTGCCTTATTAGCTATGATCCAGGTGGAATGTTTGTTGATTAATCGACCCATATTCGTCCTTGTGGATTTGTTAGTTTATTACTACTGGAGCTCTCTTTCTCCATGAACCAATTCCTATTGAACTTAATATTGTGAATAACTTTTGAATCCTTGAAATTGAAGTAACAATTTGAAGACTATTCCGTAGATGAACTCAAAAATTAGGCAACAACGAAAAACATATACATTCGGAATCTAATTTGAGTGAAATGTCGAAAAAATTAAAGATTATAATGACGAAATGTAATTTTTACAAGTTTATTCGTGTATTCTTTATTGAAAATTTAATGAATATAAAAATTTTTATACTTATCTTCTTATTGGGATATTTTACTAGGATAAGTTCATGTGCACATTGAAAATGCTGTAACTTGAAGGGGGTGAGGAGTAGACCACCATATGGGTCGTTCTGTGTGAAACCCAAGCAGGGAAGCCTCCCTTAAAGTCTTGTGCAACTAACATAGACACCCTGTATATTGTGTACTCATGATAAGGTTATCGACAAGACGGAATTTATTAGTGAACCATTTTAAAGCAAGTGTAAAATTTTTGAGTATAATCTTTATTACAAGCTGGTAGAGCGCTTTCGGCTGTTAAGCCATCTTCAGTACCGTTGTCTCAGATATGTCATGAAAAACATAAGACAAAGATGCACACACACGAGTAAAAATGGGATCTTGAAATCTGTATCCCTTGTTTAAAAGTAAATGATTCAGGTTCGATCGTCCATCTGAAAAAAAAAAAATAAATAAATGGGCTTAACAGCCGAAAGCGCTCTACCAGCTCGTAATAAAGATTATACTCAAAAATTTTACCCTTTTTTTTAAATCGATCATCGATAATTTGAGTACAAAGCTAATATCCCACTTGGAATTTATTTGGGTTGGCAGTGCAGCTGCCTTTGCATGTAATGTACTGTGTATTCATTGTGTCAATGATACTACAATGTTCATGGTGTCATCTACACTAAAAATTTTCGTTACATTACAAAATAAGTTATATCATTTTCTCTTAGTCCAAACACCAGACAACAAGTTCGAAGATATCATCTACAGCCAGGTAACACCAGTAGATGAAATTATGCACGAAGTGCGTTTGACAAATCTTCTTGGCACCCCAGAATCTCCTCAATTGCCTAGGTTTCCTTGGGACGTGGATATGAGATTCCTCAATAGGTTCCCGGACAGAACAACGCCCGTAACGCAAAAGAGACTGAGTACGGTAGGTTTTTATATTACCGAATTAACTATACTCCATTCAGTTCTATAAACTCAGCTGGTTGGCCATGGCAGTTTGACACATTTCACTCTATATAATTGAAAAAATTTTTGGTTAAGTTCATTTTACTGTAACATATCCACTCTTCTTTGTTCGTTCTATATATGGGAAGTTATAGTTACATATGTTACTAAATCAAACCGTAGAATATCGACAATGTCCCAACAAAAAATTTCGACCTTGGTGACATTTTGGTTTATTATTTGATAAAATCAAATAATAAACTTAAGGGGCCTTTTGTGCTAGGGAGATTCACTCTATTGGTCGACGACGGTCACGTGATCGTCGCCGGCCAATGCGGAGGAATCTCCGATTACCCAAATACCCGAATTTCCCTCGCACAAAAGGTAGCTTAAGTGATCGACCAAAAAAAAATAACCCCCCCTGAAAATATCACGGTTTACATTTTGAAGTATACAGATTTAAATGAAATAAAGAAAAAAATCCGTCCGTCCCCTGTCCGGTGTCCAGGGCTATTCTCTGAAAGTACTGAACCGAACTATGTGAAACTTGGTAGAAAGATCGTGTGTCGCTCGAGATTTATCTTCCAAGCTTTTAAGCAGGATCGGTGTACCCTAAGGGCTCAAAACTGGGGGTAGGAGGGAAAAAAATTATTTCTCGAAAACTTACCACCGAATTGAAACTCTGAAGGTTGATTACTGCTGCATAACTCAACCTAAAAATTTTCACCCATATGATTTCCGACCAATGGTCCCTGAGTTATAAAGAGAAACGCGCCCTTTACTAATAATAATAATCTTTATCTTCAATAATATCAGTAACAGCAGCAGCGATACAGTTATTAAGTGAAATAACCTCAACAATGTATACACAATCTACATCTAAAAAATTCATTCAGATTATATGGTTCCATTTTTATCAACAAGTGCTTAACCTTAGCCTTAAATTGCCTGAAATTATCTATGATCTTAATAATATTAGGTAAATGATTAAAAACTCTAATACAATTGTAAGCTGGGTGTTTCTCACTTGAAGTTTTCATGAGGGAACATTAAGCACTCAAATAGGTAAAGACCACACACTGTAAACACATTGTTTTGCCTGAATATACTTCTACATGTTTCCCTATATTTCAAGTTGAAAATAACCCTGCATATTCTCTTCTGAATTAGGAACATTTCATCCAAATTTTGTGGGGTGCCCCAGAAAATTATTCCATATCTCAGTGATGCTTCGAAATTTGCATGGTATAATATCTTGACTGATGTCATGTTCAAGTATTTTTTTGTGACTCTGATAGCAAGGCTTACTTTATTTAATTTCTGACTAAGATATTCGATGTGCTTTCTGAACTCTACCTCCTTAGGTGGTGTTGAAAAGAGTAAGATTTTCAAAGAGGTGAAACGACTGTGGAGTGTATCTTTTCATTCAAAATATTATTTTAAATTATGCTACTCAATAAGCGTTCTGAATGTGGAAATGTCATTCAATTATATTCATTGAGATTTCAACATGATTTCACATGAATTTTTTCATGGGTTGGGTTGTGAAAAACCAATAAGTTATGAATAATATATAATTCATTTTGAACATTACTGGTTGCTCCAAATATTGATACTTATTTTCGATATCATCCTTCAACTAGAAGATAAATACAAAGAATGTCTTGTAATGGCATGAAATATAGAGTTTTTATTCAATTCCAGCCACTTTCTGAGTTGAAAAGACGGCTATGGGACAAAATTGGCTCAAGCAGTGAGAGTCAGAGTCAAGGTGTAAACCTTGGCAGAATTGAGAGTCCAGGGGAAGAAGAAGACCAAGAAACTGAAAAGATAGATCTGTCTGAAAAGAGACAATCCTTCCCAACTGATATTTTGTTTTTTTTTGCGCGAGCATATTTTTGAAAACGGGCTGCTTTCGTTTCGCCCGATTTCTGTCATTTTCGAATTTCGAGCTGGAAACTGTTTCAAACGACTAACTAACACAAAACTGATGACGAATGCGAAGTCAAAATAAACAATAAACAAACAATAAACAATACTACTTTGGTGTGATACTCATCTGAATTTTTGGGGTTATTTCCCCGATAATGTCTCAGGAACTAGCTATGCGATCGGATTGAAACCTAGAAGTCAGTTTTTGAATACCAAAGCACCACTGCCGGCATTTTGTTGCGATCGTATTGTTACTAGATTTTTAAAACTCGAAAATGTCAATAGTCAAAAGTAAATATTTTTCAATAGAAACTTGAATTTTCGAGTCATAATTGAAACTGCATGATTAGTTGGCTAGTGCTCATGCAAAATTTTGTCATGTTATTGATAATTTTGTGCCGTCAAAATAATCAAAGGAAGAATTAAAAATTTAAGTTATAATTGAAAATTTCCATGTTGTGTTGAGAAAAAATTTTTTGCATCGATTAAAAAATTTTCACTCGATCATATCTCTTTTTTCGGAAATATCTGATATTGTGAAGATATTGGGATCATGAATTCTCGAGATTTTGCAAAATTGTAAATACATAAAATTGGAGTTCTGCTTAAGGTATATTTTCATACAAAGTACTTAGTGCCTTTATATGAACCATGGATTTGATGTTTGAATCAAAGCTCATGTAATTGTTTATTTTCGTGCTGAATTTCGACCTCATCGTCTCCGTATTTTCGCGAATATTCACATGATGAAATTTCAAATGCGTTAGTCTGCTGAACCGTTGGGCAGATTTTATACATTCTGTACTTGACCTAGCGTATTCAAGCTTCAAACCTGCCCTGAAAATGTTGAGTTATTCCTTTACAAAATTATCGTATTTACAGACGGCTGTAGGAACGCATTTGAAATTTCGTCAACCCAAAATTTACAAATTTACATGATCAGGTCGAAATTCAGCAGTTGGATATACGATGACAGTGAGCTCTCATTCAAACATCAAACCCATGGTTTATATGAAAACACTAAGTTGAAATATCACTACCTAAAATAGGTAGTATCAGAACCATAATAATGAATACTTATAGAATCACTTAACGCCTTGGCAACAAATTCTAACATGCTCGCAAAAGCTGGTGACTTCATATCCTGCCTTTCCTAGAATTTTCTTCGCAAACTTATAATCCTTTTTGTCTGCAAATATTTCATTCTTGTGCAGGAAAGTTCAACGCAGAGTGCATTAGTCCACACAAGACTCCAGCAACTGGAAGAAATAATGCCTGCTGCTAGTGGTAGCAAATCAACAAGCCAGAGGAAGATTGCAACGACAGTTTCTGAACCTGGTAAGCTCACAAAGAATACAAATCATTTTGTTCAATTGAAACTGAAACAGACAGTTCAGTGTATTGATTTTCGAAATACGCCAGCTGAATTAGCGTCAGAGTGAATTTTCACAGATCCAACATGTGGTAGGGACCAGTGACGATCGCTAATTTTGTCGAATTTGAGAGTTTTTGAGAAAAGTTGGAACCGTCGAAATATTGCGTACTGTAGTTCAATTGTTAGTTTTATATTTTTCCCAGAAAAGTCGAAATATCGGCCAAATTCTCCTTTTTCGAGTTAAAGATCGCCCTGATCCACACCTTATCAAATTAGTATAATATAGAATTAAAAAAAGAATGATTTCAATTTTATCCTCGAGACACATTTATATTGAAGAACAAAATGATGTTTCAACATACCCATATTCATTTCAGCTTCAGAATTCAACATGAGAGAGTCACAACCATGCACAGTTCAATGGGATACTCAGGTAATACTAAATAGCAAGGCTATTGAATAGAAGATATCTGTCCAAGTTGCCAACTCAAAAATTTTTGAAATTTTCTACCTCTTGGGAAAGGGAATTTCTGAACAAATTCGTCATGTTGAGGTTTGCGTTATTTATTGATATTCCTAACCTGCGCCTCAGCTTTTTAAATCACTCCCTATCTCTTCTGGTATACCTTCCACTCTACCAAGCCAATAAATAACCAATCGTTTGTGACGTGTGTCCTATAGGAGGCGATCTACCATGTTTAACCTTACTTGAACTTATGTCGCGTTTTTACCATCTTTAATTCAGAATTCGTGAATTGTGAAAGTGTGTGGTAGCATATATGGTGAGCTCGTATCAAAATGGATTGAGAGATACATAAAAGTATGATATTTCGTGTTACATGCAAAAGACCTATTTCAGTTCAGCTGGTTTTCCATTCCAATGATATGTTTGGCTAATTCCTTAAAAAAATTATTTACGGAAGCTGGTTGCTCAAACTGATGCTACTTCTGATTTAGTCAGACAAAAGACACCAAGGACATGCTCATATGTTACGTTGATAAACTGAAGTTACTATGGAAAATGCAGCGCATACAGATGTTTCTCATTTAGGTGCTTCATAGATGGAAACTGTTGTAACTAACTGTATTATATATTTGTATCATCAGTGAATAAATTGTAATTATAAAAACCTGGAAAAGCACTAAAGTGAAGTCAGCAGCTTTTCGTGCATTTTTTGAGGAGTTCACGTCGCTTTGGCAACGAATTTGAACATGCGCGCAAAAGCTGCTGACTTCACGTCAGTGCTTTTCTAGGTTTTTCTCGATAAGTTACTGGATTTCAATTCGATCTAATATGTATTTTGGAAAATTTTATATGTGTATATCTTCGGAATCATTGGGCGGATTTTACCCATTCACAAATTCGACCGTCATCATCAAGCCCCAAACCTACTCTACAAATATCGAGTTTCTAAGTCGTTTCTTTCGGAAGTTATTGTATTAACGATCGGCCTAACTGCAGATCACCCAATGATTCCACAGATATACCCATTCAAAATTTTATTTTCCCAATAGTTCCAAAAATATAAATGAGGTCGAATTGAAATCCAACACTTTAACGAAAAATGACAGCTTGAAGGTTCATTCAGAATTTCATGAGAATAACATGATCAGAATATTGAATATTAGAAATAAAAAAATTTTAATTTTTTTTTTCGAATAGTTCTAATGACACGATCATCACGAAATTCTGAACAAAGTTGTCTATCAGCATTTCCAAACCAGCTGCCAAGTTTCATTTTGATTGAATCAGTATTTTCTGAGTTATTCCGGAAAAAACAACGATGTCAAGGAAAAAACCACGTATTTTTTCCAAGAATCTCCAGCCCCTATAGTCTTATCAAAATTAAATTTGGTACACTCCTGTAAAATAGAAAATTCAAGGTATGAGCAGTAGTTTTTGAAATATAATCAATAGTATCTGAAAAAAAAATTTCGAAAAACATTTTTTTCGAAAACACTGACTGTACGATCATCACAAAATTTCGTGCGGAGTTGCTCGTTGTTGTGCTCCAAATAGCTGTCAAGTTTCAATTCAACAGCTTGAGTATTTTCTGAAATATCAGAGAATTAATCTCAAAAGTTCAATTGACTATAACTCCGAAACCATTTGGCCGATTTTTCCCATTGGCGAACTTGGCGACAGTTATCGTGTCGTAGGCCGGCCAATCGGACAGAATCGATTTTGACCACGGATTCGTCATCAGTGAGTCCAACCTAGTCGTTTGAGAGTATTTTCGGTTTAAAATTCTAAAATTACAGACATTTGGACATAAAGATAGCAAGCTGTTCCCCAGTACATGCGCGCGAAAACATGGTCGCTCTGATGACAGAAAATATACCGCTTTTGCAGCAACCAAATTCTGTAAAACCGAGCCTTTCTCATATTCAGGGAAAGGAATACCAGCAACTGAAATCATCGAATTGATTCACGGAAAGTATCCCATGTAAACTGTAATGGAATGATTGGCTATGAATGAAACCTAGGATGGTCAGAATATACAAAATACAACAAAATCATCATGTCAAATTCTTTCTGAAAGACACAATCCAACCTTTGGGTTGGCAACTTGGACCTAAGCCTCCCATTAACGTTCTTCCTTGAAAAATTTGTGAAATCATTATAACATGTGTTGTTGATGAAATAGGAAGAACCATCACCGAAGTCGAAAATTTTCATGATATCTGGAATAGGGGACTTGAACTTGAAGACAAGGATTGTAACTTCTTTGAAAAAATTAGGAGCCATTGTATCAGAGACTTCGAACTACGATCCCAGTGCGACACATTTGATATGTCCTAAGCCTTTAAAAAATGAGAAAACTCTTTCTTGTATGGCTGCTGGAAAATGGATTTTGCATATTGATTATGTCGCCGCATGTGTTGGAGCTGGAAAGTTCTTGAATGTAAGTTTACAATATGATAGATGATAGTTGAAAATGCTTAGATATTCACAAAAGAATTTTGGTATCTTTTTACAAAATTTCAAATTTCACAACCAATATACAGGGGTGTCGGCTTGAAAAGAAAAGAGAGGTCTTTTCTAGTTGAAAAAAAACAAGATTTTCGGAAAATCTCTCGGACCCGTCAATGTTATTTTTGAGAACATTGTCCTACATGGAATCCATCATCATATCTTGTCTTGCAATATGTCCTTGAAAAGGTATTTTCCTTCTGAATATGACAGTTACATGTTTTTTGGTTCGTTTACGTAATATTCTACTTTGAAAAAGAAATATAAATTTACCTGAAGCATAAAAATCAATACCAATTTCAAAGAAACAATACAGGGGGGGAAAATTTGTTCAGAAAAACGAGATAAGTGTCCTGAGTAGTTCAATCTGAGAAATACTCAAATCGATCCTTACCAACTTCCATAGAATGATATAAATTGTGCTCAAACTACCGCCTAATAGTCTGGAGCATTTCGGGGATAATTCGGCTACACTCATCGGCAATTCGCTGACGTCATTTTTGTAGGTGCAATCTGTGGCATAAATTTTAGATTTTTAAATGGCCTCATTAATTCGCTCTCTGCATAGTGACAATGGCTATTCGGAACCACGGTCTTATTTTATGTAGCTTCGCCTCATTGTGCTGCTGCTATACATTTTTAAATAATGAAGTTTCTCAACCAGTAGATTGGTCGGAGGGGTCCTATAGAATGGCCAGCCAGGTCTTCAGATCTGGTTCCTCTAGAATCCGTTTGGCGGGGCCACTTAAAATCGCAAATTTCTGCCACAGAATGCCTCTCTGAATGTGACGAAGCAAAATTTTTATAATTGTATGGAAGTTGTCGGTGCTCAATTCGAGCATTTTTTGGATTAAACCATTCAAGACACATAATATCTCGTTTCATGAACAAATTTTCCCGTCCTGGGGCCTTATTCTTGAAATACGATGGTATAGAACGTTCTCTATGGCACAATCTCCCGTTCGACCTTCCTCCCATTTGTCAAAACGTCAATTCCGTATTCTTGAACATCAAGAAGCGCTATTCATGGATTCTGGGAAGGAAACAAACGTGGAAAAATCTAGAAAAGCACTGCCGTGAAGGCAGCAGCTTTTGCGCGCATGTTCAATGTAGATGACCGCTTCGGCAATGAGTTCGAACATGCGCGCAAAAGCTGCTGCCTAATCTGTATTTTTGGAAATATTGGAAAAATAAAATTTTGAATGAGTATATCTACGGAATCATTGTGCGGATTTTACCCATTCACGAATTCGACCTTCGTAATTAAGCCCCAAACCTACTCTACAAATATCGAGTTTCTAAGTCGATTCTTCCGGAAGTGTTTACGGGCGGCCTAACGGCCGGACCGTAAATACAATATCTTTCGAAAGAAACAACTTAGAAACTCAATATTTGTAGAGAAGGTTTGGTCCTTAATTACGAAGGCCGAATTCGTGAATGGGTAAAATCCACCCAATGATTCCGCAGATATACCAAATCAAAAGTTTATTTTTCCAATATTTCCAAAAATACAGATAAGATCGAATTGAAATCCAGTACTTCATCGAAAAGTGACAGTTTAAAGATTCATACTGAATTTAATGGGGATAATATGATGAGAAGAAATTTGAATTTTTTTTTCGAATCGTTCTAATAACACGATCATCACGAAATTTGGCACAATATTGTCCTTCGGCATCTTTGAACTTGCTGCAAAGTTTTATCACGATTGAATCAGTATTTCCCGAGTTATACCGAAAAAAAAACAACGATATCGAGTAGAACCACGAAATTCTCCATCTTTTTTCCCAATATCTCTGAAACAAATAGTCGTATCGAACTGAAATTTTGTACACTGTGTGAAATACGAAGCTGAAGGTATAAATGGAATCGTTTCGGAATATGAACGATACTTTCAGAAAAAAAAATTTTCGTCGAAAAAATTTTTTTTTCAAATTGAGTGACCATAAGAATTCAAAGGAATGTCGCTCAAAGTTGCGCGTCGTTATGCTCCAACAAACTGCCAAGTTTAAATCCAATCGCTTCAGTAGTTTCTGAAATATGAGAGAAATAATCTGAAAATTTCAAACTGCTATAATTCCGAAATTATTCGGCCGATTTGGCCCATTAACGAACTTAAACGCGGCATTCGTATGCACAACCTACCCTGAAAGTTTGAGGTCGATAGAGTTCTCCGTACGATCGTAATCGCGCATACGGACGGACGGCCGGACAAAATCGATTTTGACACCTGATTCGTCATCAGTGAGTTCAACCTAGTCGTTTGAGACCATTTTCGGTCAAAATTCGAAAATATTAGACATTTGTACAAAACTATAGCACGCTGTTTTCCTGTTTGTTTTTAAAAAAATGTTTGATCACCTGAAACTGAAAAATAAAAATGGCGATTTGCTTTTAAAGGGATTTGTCATGAGTGCACGATATGGCAACGTCGAATTCAGCTTTCTAGGAAAGAAAAGGACGTCGAATGTGTTACTTTGCTTAGGAAAACAGAGATAGCTACACTTCGATCTGGTTAGAGTAGAAGACAACGACCAAGGAATAGAAAGAGAAGAGCACAGACTGTCACTCTATCATATTACTGACAAATCGCAAACGGAAATTGTTTGGTTATATTGACAAAGAACACGTGTGTACCACAGAATAGGAATAAATATTTCATTATTCTATAGCAGAAGAAGCGACGCTACTAAACAGCGTTGTCACTTCGTGCATGCCTGGCAAATCCCAAACCCCAATTTTGAAATCTGATTTTGAACACTTTCTGAAGTTAATTTGGGAAAATGATTAATCAAACCCACAATAATTATGTTCAAATTTGCATTTGCAATAATAACCCAAATTCAGGAAAAACCCCCATTGACACGAATACAATTCATCCGGGACCAATCAACATCTTGTCTTTAACATTTCTCGGAACTCCGCTTGCTTATAAACTCAGGAGGAAAAAGTTAGTACGCCATAAACGGGACAATTCTACATCGCTAATTTTCGCGAGGGACACTTCGGACTGGAAGTTTCCGGATAAGAGCAGGAAAAAAACGCACGACCGGTGCTTGGCCGATACCCACGTATTTTCTCAACGACCCATCCGTTTAATTTCGTCGAGAATTAAGTCTCTAAAACATCTGGGAACTCGTATACTTCCCGGGTTCATGGCCGAAAAAAGTTCGTCGACTGGAGGTGGAACTTTTATAACACGATATTTTCGTTCGATAATGAAGTATTGAGCTCTGGGGAATCTAGTTAGGCTTTAAATCTATCGGTTCTGTAAGCCTGCACAAGACTTTCAAGTGGAATAATATGCTGGATGGTTTATGTTGTGAGACCATATATGAAAAAGTTTTAATGGAAAACTTATTTTTCGGAAATCGCAAGGAGAAAAATTTTTCGAAAACTATTTAAGTAAACAGATCTAGAAAAGCACCGACATGCAGATAGAAGCTTTTATTCAACATTATTAGAAATATTTGCCGAAAAGTTCATCCATCCAGGTATCGAACGCGCCCAACTCAATGTTATTTTCCCAATATTTCCAAAACTACAGATTGGATCGAATTGACATCCAGTACTTTAGCGAAAAATTACAGTTTGAATGTTCATGCAGAAATTCATGAAGAAAATTTTTTTCAACTTGTTTTAATGACAAGATCATCACGAAATTTTGCACAAAGTTGTCCATCAGCATTTCCAAGCTATCTGCCAGGTTCCATCATGATTGAAATAGTATTTTTTCTAGGGGAACAGCGGGCTATCGTTTTGCCCAAATGTCTGTAATTTTGGATGATTGAGCCGAAAATGGTCTCAATCGACTAGGTTGGACTCACTGATGACGAATCCGGTGTCGAAATCGATTCTATCCGGCCGGCCGTGGACACGGTAACTGTCGAACTAAGTGAGCTAGCAACTTGAAACTTTCAGGGTAGGTAGTGAATCGGAATGCCGCGGTTGTGTTCGTTAATGGGCCAAATCGGTCGAATAGTTTCGGAGTTATTGCCACTTGAAATTTTGAAGTTATTTATTTTTATTTCAGAAACCTCTAGAGCGATTGAATTCAAACTTGACAATTAGGTAAAGTATAACGACGCGCAACTTTGAGCTCAATGTCGTCAGGATCATATTGTCAGGAGTTTCTTTAAAAAAATTTTTTCAACATTTTTTTCCAAAAAAATTTTTTTTTCGGAAACCATTTATGATATCCAAAAAAAAAATCCACTCACACTTTGAGCTTCATATTTCACAGTAGTATACCAAATTTCAGTTCGATACGATCATAAGTTTTGGAGAATCGGAAAAAAATATGTTAAATTTCGAGATTTTCTTCTCGATATCGTTGCTAGCTTCGCAGCTAGTTTGAAGATGCTGAAGACAACTTTATGCAAAATTTCGTAATGATCGTGTCATCAGAACAATTTGAAAAAAAAGTTTCTGTGATTTTCTCTCATTTTTCATCCTCATTAAATTCTGTATGAACCTTCGAATTGTAATTTTCGATGAAGTACTGGATTTCAATTCGATATGATCTGTATTTTTGGAAATATTGGAAAGATGAAATTTTGAATGGGTATATCTGCGGAATCATTGGGTGGATATTACCCATTCACGAATTCGGCCTTCGTAATTAAATTCCCAACCTTCTCTTCAGATATCAATATCAAATATACCCATTCAAAATTTTATTTTTCCAATATTTCCAAAATTACAGATTAGATTGAATTGAAATCCAGTAATTTATCAAAATAAAATCTAGAAAAGCGTTGCCGTGTAGGCAGCGGCTTTCGCGTGCTAATCAAATTCATTGCTGAAGCGGTCATCTACATTGAACATGCACACAAAAGCTCCTCCCTTCACGCCAGTGATTTTCTAGATTCTTTTGAGTTATTCCGCAAAAAAAAACGAAATCTTGAAAAAAAATTTCAAAAAGCACTGCCGTGAAGGCAGCAACTTTTGCGCGCATGTTCAATGTAGATGACCGCTTCAGCAACGAATTTGAACGTGCGCGCGTACCAAATTTCAGTTCGATACGATCATAAGTTCTGGAGATATCGGGAAAAAATATGTCAAATTTCGAGGTTTTCTTCTCGATATCGTTGATTTTTTCGGTATTACTCGAGAAATACTGATTCAGTCCTGATTAAACTTCACAGCTAGTTTTAAGATGCTGAACGACAACTTTATGCAAAATTTCGTGATAATCGTGTTATTAGAACAATTTGAAAAAAAAAATTTCTATGATTTTCTCATCATATCATCCTCATTAAATTCTGTATGAAACTTCGAACTGTTATTTTCGATGAAGTACTGAATTTCAATTCGATCTGGTCTGTATTTTTGGAAATATTGGAAAAATAAAATTTTGATTGGGTATATCTACGGAATCATTGGGCGGATTTTACCCATTCACGAATTCGACCTTCGTAATTAAGCCCCAAACCTACTCTACAAATATCGAGTTTCTAAGTCGTTTCTTCCGAAAGTTATTGTGTTTACGGTCAGCCTAACGGCCGACTGCGTAAACACAATAACTTCCGAAAGAAACAACTTAGAAACTCGATATTTGTAGAGAAGGTTTGGACCTTAATTACGAAGGCCGAATTCGTGAATGGGTAAAATCCACCCAATGATTCCGTAGATATACCCAATCAAAATTTTATTTTTCCAATATTTCCAAAAATACAGACCAGATCGAATTGAAATTCAGTACTTCATCGAAAATAACAGTTCGAAGTTTCATACAGAATTTAATGAGGATGATATGATGAGAAAATCATAGAAATTTTTTTTTTCAAATTGTTCTAATAACACGATTATCACGAAATTTTGCATAAAGTTGTCTTTCAGCGTCTTAAAACTAGCTGTGAAGTTTAATCAGGACTGAATCTGTATTTCTCGAGTTATACCGAAAAAATCAACGATATCGAGAAGAAAACCTCGAAATTTGACATATTTTTTCCCGATATCTCCAAAACTTATAATCGTATCGAACTGAAATTTGGTACATTGCTGTGAAATTAGAAGGTCAAAGCGTGAGTATAATTTTTCTTGGATATGATGAATGGTTTCCGAAAAAAAAATTTTTTTTTGAAATTACCGACAATATAATCCTGACGAACTTTAGCTCAAAGTTGCGCGTCGTTGTACTTCACCTAACTGCCAAGTTTGAATCCAATCGCTCGAGTAGTTTCTGAAATAAAAAATAAATAACTTCAAAACTTCAAATGCCTATAACTCCGAAACTATTCGATCGATTTGGCCCATTAACGAACTTAACCGCGGCATTCCAATGCGCGACCTACCCTGAAAGTTTCAAGTCGCTAGCTCACTTCGTTCGACAGTTATCGTGTCTACGGCCGGCCGGCCGGCCGGACAGAATCGATTTTGACACCGGATTCGTCATCAGTGAGTCCAACCTAGTCGATTGAGACCATTTTCGGCTCAATCATCCAAAATTACAGACATTTGATCAAAACGATAGCACGCTGTTCCCCTAGAACATGCGCGCAAAAATGGGTGTTTCGACGCCGTTGGCAAGGAAACGCAAGCATTTATGATGAAACGATAGAGAACGTTTATTTATACCATCGCAGTCAAGATGGGGAGCAGTCCGAATGAGCGGTCATAGACGAACAATTATGCCAAACGTTCTAACCAATCAAAAACAAGTATTTTCGACAGACATGAAGCTAACTTCATTCATGTAGTCAACTTTATGTATAATACATCGAAATAGACTATATTTCTGTGATATATTGACATAATTCAAATTTGAAATCATACACTTGTCATAAAAGTTGGGAGCGTATTTCGGAAAATTGTAAAATCGATCATTTTGAAAAAAAAAGATCACTTCCAATCAACTATAAACAGAAGGAGCTGCTCACTGACTACATTACATGAAGACCTGAAATGTACATAGGTCGGTTAAATTCAGATTATACAAGGGAGCATATGAAAAAAACTGGAAGTAAATCACAGTGTTCTGAGTTGAGCTTTAGTTAATCTAAACGTTTTGATAAATTTTGTATCAGATAGATCAAACGGGTTCCATTTAGAAAGCACATGGACACCTATTTGGTATTGTTGTTCTGCATCTTCCACATCTTCATTCAGTACTTCCCACATAATTGCACTCGCCATGTCCATTTCCGAGTGAAAACAGAAATTTTGTAGTGAAATTGTTAAGACTTATTGCCAAACAGATAAAAATTGTCAAATACCCGAAACATAATTAGCGTCCTCTATATATCGTTCCATCACAAATCGTAAGAGATACATCGCTCGCTCTCCGTGAAGCACTCATTCATTTCAAGAATACCGTTTCCCTGAAAAACTCTTACACGCCCCCTTTCGATCAATCGTTCTCTTCCCCGGTTTCAAGAATAGGCGCCCTGGATTGTCTCTTCGAAATTGGTGATCATCTTATTCTCCACGAAAAATTCGAAAATTACGTAAATCCAAAAAATGTTATATTGTCATATTCAGAAGAAAAATACCTTCTCAACGATCATATCCCAGGACTGGTCTTCCTCATTCAAATTAAACGGGTTGTGGCTATCTCGCAGATTTTTCTACTAGAAAGGCAATGTGACACCCTGTATGTTTCTTCATGAAAATGCTTATTTTAGGTTGGTAAAAAGTTTTGAGGATCAAGTAGTAATTTCTGAAATAAGCTATGTCATAGAAATAAAATAACTATGTTTACCTCCTCATATTACTATAATATTTTTCAATTCGAAATTGTAGGAAGAGGAATATGAATTTGGTAATCCTAATTCTATCGGTAAAATCTCCATTGAACTTGACCGTGACATAGAGATAAGGATGCAGGCCATCCACTATTGGAGGAATGAGATAGCTAGGACAGGCAGAGGGCCATTTCAAGACATGAGGGCTATAATTGTTGCCGAAAAGAAACAAGCTTTACTCAGTGTCATTGAAGCTGGAGGAGGAACGGTCATTGACGCCAAGTAAGTAAAATTTTAAAGATCGGATATCTCCAAATGCACTGAAGTTCCGGCACGTGATATTGTTTCACATAAATGTCTGTAATTTTCGGACTTTTACCTGGTGAATTCAAGGCTTCATGGATTTCGGCAACAGAGCCCCGTTCAAGTTAATAAAACTTCGTTGATATCACAATGCCAAGCACTTGAAAACGGTCTTCATGCCAATAGCAGCGAGAAATGTTAGAATGCGTGAAATTTCGACGTTGATAGGAGAAAACCAGGCGTCGCTCTGCAGGCTTCAGTGACTATTTCTTAAAAGATTTTTTTTTTTTGGATGTACTTAATTCTTCCGTAAGAATCCATTTTCACTCCACTTCAGTTTTTATTTTCCGAAGATTCTTGAATATAAAAAAGTGGCAACATTGCGCTTTCATATTAATTTGTACTACCATATGCACCGAAATTTTTTTTGAGAAAAACGAACTCAGGCCTCCAGAAGTCACCTTGTTACATTCGAGGCACTGTTTGCTCTCAAACAACTAGGTTCGACTCACTAATGAAGAATCCGATGTGAAAATTGATTCTGTCCTGCCGGCCTTTGCCACGATAACTTGAGAACAGAAAGGACTTGCGACTCGAAACTTTTAGGGGAGGTTCGGTATCGAATTGCGCCGATTGGGTTCATTAATGAGCCAAATCTGCCTAACCGTTTTGGAGTTATACGCATTTGAATTTTTGAGGTTTTCCCCTCAATATCTCGGTAACTACTCATGTGATCGGATTGAAACTTAGTAATTAGTGGAAGAATACTGACGCGCTACTGTTTGCAGTATTTCTTGGGACCTTATTGTTCGTTAATTTGCAAAACAAAAATTTGAAAAATTTTTTCCGGAAACTATTCATTAGTTTTCTATTGAATTTTGCACTGACCTTGAAGTCAACTGTGTACAGAATTTCAGTTTGATCGGATTTCAGATTTTAACTTTAAGAGATATTAGGAATATAATATGTAGTCAAATATCAAGGCTTTTTGCGCGCATGTTCTAGGGGAACAGCGTGCTATCGTTTTGATCAAATGTCTGTAATTTTGGATGATTGAGCCGAAAATGGTCTCAATCGACTAGGTTGGACTCACTGATGACGAATCCGGTGTCAAAATTGATTCTGTCCGGCCGGCCGTAGACACGATAACTGTCGAACGAAGTGAGCTAGCGACTTGAAACTTTCAGGGTAGGTCGCGCATTGGAATGCCGCGGTTAAGTTCGTTAATGGGCCAAATCTATCGAATAGTTTCGGAGTTATAGGCATTTGAAGTTTTGAAGTTATTTATTTTTTATTTCAGAAACTACTCGAGCGATTGGATTCAAACTTGGCAGTTTGGTGGAGTATAACGACGCGCAACTTTGAGCCAAATTTCGTCAAGATCATATAGTCAATAAATTTAAAAAAAAATTTTTTTCGAAATTTTTTTACAAAAAATTTTTTTTTTCGGAAACCATCCATCATATCCAAAAAAAATTATACTCACGCTTTGACCTTCTAATTTCACAGCAGTGTACTAAATTTCAGCTCGATACGATCATAAGTTTTGGAGATATCGGGAAAAAATATGTCAAATTTCGAGGTTTTCTTCTCGATATCGTTGATTTTTTTGGTATTACTCGAGAAATACTGATTCAGTCCTAATTAAACTTCACAGCTAGTTTCGAGATGCTGAAGGACAACTTTGTGCAAAATTTCGTGGTAATCGGGTTATTAGAACAATTTGAAAAAAAAAATGTATATGATTTTTTCATCATATCATCCTGATTAAATTCTGTATGAAACTTCGAACTGTTATTTTCGATGAAGTACTGGATTTCAATTCGATCTGGTCTGTATTTTTGGAAATATTGGAAAAATAAAATTTTGATTGGGTATATCTACGGAATCATTGGGTGGATTTTACCCATTCACGAATTCGGCCTTCGTAATTAAGGTCCAAACCTTCTCTACAAATATCGAGTTTCTAAGTTGTTTCTTTCGGAAGTTATTGTGTTTACGCAGTCGGCCGTTAGGCTGACCGTAAACACAATAACTTCCGGAAGAAACGACTTAGAAACTCGATATTTGTAGAGTAGGTTTGGGGCTTAATTACGAAGGTCGAATTCGTGAATGGGTAAAATCCGCCCAATGATTCCGTAGATATACCCAATCAAAATTTTATTTTTCCAATGTTTCCAAAAATACAGATCAGATCGAATTGAAATTCAGTATTTCATCGAAAATAACAGTTCGAAGTTTCATACAGAATTTAATGAGGATGATATGATGAGAAAATCATATACATTTTTTTTTTCAAATTGTTCTAATAACACGATTATCACTAAATTTTGCATAAAGTTGTCTTTTAGCATCTTAAAACTAGCTGTGAAGTTAAATCAGGACTGAATCAGTATTTCTCGAGTAATACCGAAAAAATCAACGATATCGAGAAGAAAACCTCGAAATTTGACATATTTTTTCCCGATATCTCCAGAACTTATGATCGTATCGAACTGAAATTTGGTACGCGCGCACGTTCAAATTCGTTGCTGAAGCGGTCATCTACATTGAACATGCGCGCAAAAGTTGCTGCCTTCACGGCAGTGCTTTTTGAACTTTTTTCAATAAAGTACTGAATTTCAATTCGATCCAATCTGTATTTTTGGAAATAAAATTTTTAGGAACATCATGTCTCGCATCTTGTACGAGTATATTACAGACACCACTTTAACATTGAAATATCTTCAACATGAAAATATGTAATATACACTGCGCAAAAAAATTAACGCACATTCTGAAAATCTCAATTTTAATGAAAGTTAACTCTACATTGACCTTATAACTTATTTTTCATGTTCTCTCGGGAAGGTTTTGAACGAAACAAGGCACATTAAATGGAAGAAAAATTCAGGATTTCACCGAATCTTATGTGAAAGAAGAGAAATGAACAATTTTCAAAATACTGAAATGCTGATAAGTGATTTAATACTTGGTATTTCCACCCCTTGCGTTAATTACAGCTCGGCAACGACGGTCCATACTCAAAATGAGTGATCTTAAAATGTTATGATCTAATCCTTCCCAGATTTCTCCGAGTTGGATTCCTAACTCATTAAGAGTAGCTGGATGATTTTCTGAACTTCTCAGCCTTCTATTGAGGTTGTCCCAAACCTGCTCAATCGGATTGAGATCTGGACTTCTTGCTGACCATTCCATTCGAGAGACTTCAACCTCTTCAGTTGTAGAATAAATTTGAGATTTCCATAATGTGCGTTAATTTTTTTGCGCAGTGTATTATGCTAGGAGAGCTTGTTCGAGATTTCATTGAAATATCTAATCAAAGTTATTTTATGAACAACTAACTTCAACTAATCGATTAAGGCTTATTCTGGGAGGATGTGAATTTTTGGGGAAAATAAGTATTGTGTAAGTGACATACAAGTAAATCGAGACAAAAATTTTTGGGATGCACTGACTCGTAAACAGTGCGGTCACTTATGCAGGTACTGATATCACTGTATTCCAAGACACTGCCCTAGACAAATAGTTCAATCCTGCAATCCGCAAGGGCGTTTCCATAAAAAACACAATTTATTTAATTTTTTTCTTGAAATCTTGAATTCTTGAAATGGATTCTGAAACAGTCTGTATACAACGAGTCAATAATATGTCGAGGACAAACTTGAACGATTCTATAATAATTTCACATTATTTCCATATCTGCATGTTGGATCTGATACATATAAAATCATCATTCTCGTGCAGAAATTTCTTGGGAAAATTAACGTTATAGTTATCTGGTATTCCTTATCAGAAACGTTTTCCCACGAAACCTCGGACTAATGAATAAAACGACTTATTATGATCGATGACGGAAAATTATCATTATCAGTTAGAATTAACGGCACCCGAGTAGGTATAATGTAGAGCGATATCATAATATCTTCATTCGGACTTTTTTCATCGGAATTATAATTTATATCGAGCTTAGAGGTTTCACACAAATTCCTTATGCAAATACAGGTTAACCTGATTGTTCGGACGTCTTGTTATGATGGAATGCATCGACCTGCATACTTTAGATGTGAATTTCACGGGAAAACAAGTAGGTATTGTGTAATTGACCCACAAGAAAATCGAGTAAAAAATTTTTGAGAAGCTCTGACTTGTATACAGAACGGTCACTTATCCAGGCACTGGTCTTACTCAGCTCTGCTTGATTTACAGATGAAACCGTTTTGCGATTTTCTGACCATATGATGCTCACGAAATCTTACATGATTCATCAATTTATTTTAAATATGGATCACAGCCCCGAACCTACTCTACAAATTTCGAGTCTCAAAGTTGCTTCTTTAAGTCAACCTTCAACAGAAGGTTGCTCTTTGGTATAGAAACGTTTTGCGGGCATGTTCTGAGGAAAAGCGTGCTATCGTTTTGTACAAATGTCTGTAATTTTTGATCTGCCTGAAAATGGTCCCAAACGACTAGGTGCGACTCATTGATGATGATTCTGAAAGTGAAATCAAATGAAATTTTTTCCGAAAAAAAAATTTTCTTAGAATTCAATCATATTTGAGACAATTCTTGTTAATGCATTGAGCTCCATATTTGACAACAGTGCACGAAATCGTAGTTCGATACGATAATAATTCCTGAAGATTTCGAAAATAAAATATGTAAAATTTTTTTGGGTTTTCCTAGTTATCATTGCCTTTCCGGAAAACTCAAAAAACACTGATTTCATAGTGTGATGAACTTAACCTCCTTTGATAACTCTGATGAACAACGTTGTTCGAAATTTCAAACTAAGAAAATTTCAAAGTTTTTTTCAAATATTCAATACTCTGCGGTTTTCGATCATATTATCTCTATGAAATTTTGTATGAACTTTCGAACTCATTTTTCGATAAAGTACTGGATTTCAATTCGGTTTTGTTTTATGCTTGGGAATATTGGGAAAATGATATATTGAATGGGTATATCTGCGGAATCATTGGGTGGATTTCACCCGTTCACGAATTCGGCCTTCGTAATTGAGGTTCAAACCTACTCTACAAATGTCGTCATTTATTGCAGAAGTTATTGTGTTTACGATCGGCCTCAGTTGGAAAATACCAACCTTCAACCATATAGAAAATTTCGTGGGGAATCGCGATAAAATTATCATTATTAAAAAATGTATTCGAAGGGAGGCAGAAGCCTTTTAACTCTCAAAACAGAAGAAAATAAAATACAAATTCATTTGTGATAACAAACAAAGAAAAAGTGGTAAGCAAATCCAACATAAGTTGAAATACAGAAACATACAAAAAAAAATTTGTAAACAGAACAATGATTTCAATTAAAAAAACATTTCCGAAAATTTTCTGACTCTAGTTGAAAATGTGTTTTTTCGGAAATTATGTTTCAATTTTTAACGAATTTGGCACGTACATTGAAATCGATATTTAACAGCAGTGTATAGAATTAAAGATAGATCTGACCTCACGTAAGTGCTTTTCTAGAATTTTCTATTTACTTGAAATAATGCTATTCTTAGCACATAAATGAAGTTCCTTAGAAACCGTCGTTAATTGTGAAGAATCCAATTACAGAGGGGAACCCGATACGGGTAATTATTTCATATTTTTGATCGGATAATTGAGATTTATCACGTGAGACGATCCGGCCTCGGGAAATGGCAACCATTGTAATGAAGATGCATCTTCCTCGTTTCGTGTCAAAACTAGATCCTCCGACGTCTGAAACTCAATTCATCATGGCCCCCTCCGACTGTTAACTCATTTTTGATCGCATTATATGTTAGTTAAATCTGAAAAAGATCCATCCGCGTCGACTGCCACCATTCATCATTGTGTCACGTGGATAAAATTATCAGGATTTCTTTGGCCTTCGGCGAAACTCGACGGCGAAATTTTTTTCTAATTCGGGTAGACATTCCGCCTTTTTTTCATGTTTCAGGACTCGAACATATCTTCCAAATGTCTGTTTCCTTTGGATTTTTATCAGAAAGTGGTCTCAAATGATTGCATTACAAAGAATGGTGATGATTGAATTTATATTTTTCGAGTTTATTTGAGAAAAATCTAGGAAAGCACTGCCTTGAAGGCAGCAGCTTTTGCGCCCATGCTCAATGTGGATTACCGCTTCGGCAACGAATTTAAACATGCGCGCAAAAGCTGCTGCCTTCACGGCAGTGCTTTTCTAGATTTTTACTCGGTATCATTGTATTTGGAATATCTTTGAACACACTAATCTGATAATGAAAAAACTTGGTAACTGTTGATGATTGTGTCATTAAAACAGTCAGTGCTTTTCTAGAATTTTCATTCCGAATATTCATAATTTGATTCAATCTTTTTTTTCAGGCCCCCGTTTGATGATACAGTACATGCAACACACTGTCTTATTGAACCCAAAAGTGTATCTGATTTTTCTCAGTATGAACCTTTAGCCTGACAAGGTGTTTATTGTGTAAACACACTATACCTCAGTGATTACCTGCACAGAACCAATAAGGACATCAAGGATTCAATTTTACGGTTTTATCAGAAATATTTCAGATGAAAGGAACATTGATGGAAATCGCCATAAAATTTAATTATTACCATTTGTATATTTGAAAAAATTCGATGTAAGATTTATTTTTAATACTCAAGATGTTAATTCAAATGTCGATTTTGTAATTTACTTATATACATGGAACTATTCCACTGAAACTCTAATTTAGACTGAGAGGATGTTAGCAATGCGAGTTTCAAGTTGTATGTATTGTTTAGCTTTAGTTTTATATTATAAACTGTTCTTGTTCTTATTGGTGTTTTTATTTCAATACAATATCGCTTTCCGCAATGACACATCATAACAAATTACTCCGCCTACATGATCGCGGGGTGGATTGAGTAGCTCAGCGGTCATAGGTTAGGTTAGCTACCTACCTGACGTAAAATAAAGCACAAGCTCACAGACCCGATAACTCGCCTCGGAATAGGACTGATACACTGATGACGACCCATGCTAGAAAACGGATAACGAGTTGGAAAAGAAAAAACATTACCAGGATAGCCTCTTGGAATGTTAAATCCTTCAATAATAAAGAACAAGAAATTGTGCAAGAACTTGAAAATCAGAAAGTAGACATTGCTGCACTCCAAGAAACGAAGAAGAAGGGCAAAGGCCAAAGAATACACGGTGAATATGTGGTGGTATATAGTGGCGTTGAAAAGAGCGAACGAGCTAAGGAGGGTGTCGCCATTGCCTTACATAAAAAATACATCAACCAGATCGAAAGCTGTCAATACATATCATCAAGAATTGTCCTGCTCAAGTTGCTGACCGATTCGTCCCCCCTGAATATCTTATCCATTTATGCACCAGACGATAATAAAGCGAAGCAGAAACGGGAAGACTTCTACAAAGAACTTGAATGTATCGTTGAATCATTACCTCCGAGGGAACGAGTAGTAATTTTAGGGGACTTTAACGCTCGTATTGGTCATCAACCGATACCCGGCATTATGCAGAGATTCAATGAGCAAACGATGAATGACAACGGAAAACTCATGATAGACTTCTGCTCCCTAAATGGATTCAGAATTACCAACACATTTTTCAGCCATAAAGAACAGCATAAATACACTTTCAGTAACACACGGGGTCAACGTTCAACCATTGATTATATTTTAACTAACAGTTATATACCATCGTCTGAAATCTTGGATGTGAGAACACTTAACTCGGCCGACGTTGGAAGCGACCACAGTCTACTGCTTGGTAAATTTAGAATCAAATGCCACCATAAAAGAAAAGATCAAAATCACTTAACAAACGGAGAGATAATAAAGATAGATACCCTCTGGGATACAACAACTCAAGAATTATACAGAAGACGTCTAGGAGAAAAAATTGAACTGAATCCAGCTAATGATCGAGACGAAGTAAACACCATCTGGCTGAAATTGAAAACAAATATTAAAAGCGCGGCTATAGAGGCATTGGGGACCAAGAAATGCAAAAAAAGTTACGACACAAAAAATAAAACTCCATGGTTCTGCGAAGAGATAAAAGCCCAATGTAAAAAGAAAAAACAAGCCTACATTAAGTATCTAACAACTAGAACTGCTGAGTGTTATAACGCATACAAAAACATCAGGAACGAAACTGGTACGCTGGTCAGAAGAATGAAGGACATGCATTGGGAAAAGTTCTCAAAACAACTAGAGAATGACTTTTACGGTCTCCAAAAACAAATGTGGAGATTCATTAGAGGCCAGAAGAAAGAAATTACCGAATTAATACCAGTAAGTCAAATTGATAAGGAAACGTGGACCACATACCTAAAAGACCTATACAAGGATGACCAACCTAATACAACACAAGGTGCCCCAGATATCATGGTAAATAATAACATCTCTATCGATGAAGCTGACATGAGAAAAGCGCTATATGGGTTGAAAAACAGGAAGAGCCCTGGTCAAGACGGCATTGCAAATGAACTCCTCAAGTACGGTGGAGAAAGATTGATTCAGGAGTTGACTATTCTCACGCAAAAGATCCTCGAACAACAAAAAATTCCGGACGAATGGAGAACAAGCACACTGATTTTACTCTTTAAAAAAGGAGATAAAAAACAGCCCGGGAACTATAGAGGAATAAATTTGCTATGCACTACCTTGAAATTAGTCACCAAAGTAATTTCAAATCTTATCAGTGAACGGATAACACTAGCTGACGAACAACAAGGGTTCAGATCTGGACGATCGTGTACAGATGCAGCGTTCGTCGTGAGACAAATAACTGAAAAATCAATAGAATATAATAAACCGGCATTCTTCTGTTTTATAGACCTAAAAAAAGCGTTCGACAGGATACGATTAGCTGATGTGGTTCATCTCCTCTACAACAGACAAATACCGAGCAACATCATAAAAACAATAGAAGATATATACCAGAACAACAACATACAGGCAAAGATAGATAACGAGTTAACAGAACCCATAACACTGGGAAGAGGCATAAGACAGGGAGACTCATTGAGCCCGTTACTATTCAATATTATCATGGATGAAATTATAAAAAAAGTCTGTAGACAGAGAGGTTATAAGATGGGAGATAAAGAACTAAAGATCATATGCTTTGCAGACGATGCAGTTTTAATAGCAGAAAATGAAGATGATTTGCAGAGGCTTCTGCATGTGTTCAACACAATGGCTCAATCTCTTGGGATGATAATATCCACATCCAAAACAAAGTGCATGACCACATCCAAGATACCCCTTAGATGTAAATTGGTTGTTGATGGGAGCATTATACAACAAGTGATGAAGTTTAATTACTTAGGCGTAGAGATTTCCAGTTTTGGTGAAATAGAAACGGAAGTAAGAGCACAAGTGGTTAAGGCAACAAGAGCTGCTGCACAACTTAATGACACCATATTTCGCAACAAACATCTCAGGATAGACACAAAAAGCCGTATTTACAAGACCACTATAAGACCTATACTAACATATGCGGCGGAAACAAGACCCGAGACATCTAAAACTCGCCAGATGATGGAGGCAGCGGAAATGAAAATAGTCCGGAGAATAACTGGAAAATCTCTATGGGACAGGCAGAGGAGTGAAGCCCTCAGAAGAACATGCCAAATCGACAACATCAATGATTGGGTATTGGGCAGAAAAATTCAGTGGAATGATCATATAACCCGAATGACAGGGGACCGAATCGTGAAGATCGCTAGGGATAGGTCACCATTGGGAAAACGAAGCCCAGGAAGACCTCGAAAACGATGGATGGATGGTATACCTACATGAAGCGAGTTGCGATGAAGAACAGGCATTGTGCCTATATGGACGCTGGAAGAAGAAGATCAAAACAAATAAAATAAGAAAAATAATAATGCCTGCGAAATTTTGTTATTCTCTTTCAAAAGTTCCAATTATTTATGGATTGAATTAATATGTCTTTTGAGATTCCCTTTCTGAATTGAAGCATATTCACATTTATCACATTTGAGCAACCCCGTTCTAAGATGTACACCCTCAATATGTCGTTTGAGATGTTTTTTTTTTTTTGTAGTATAATTACATATATGACATATATATTTTTTCGAATGAATGTGATCTGTATGTTTTTTCAGGTCAATATCGCTTTCCGCAATGAAATTGCACGAGGGACATTTATGTTCCTTAATATGGGTAGATTCAATGTGTAGATTCAATATTTTAATACAGGATTTTGTTTCAGTTTAACTATGTGTCGTCTGTGGCGATCAAGCCACAGGACGTCACTATGGTGCCACCACGTGTGAACCCTGCAGAGCATTTTTTAAGCGTTCAAGGAGGAAGGAAGTGGGAAGTTGCAAAGAGAACCAGTCATGTGAACTCACGAAAAGCAGCAGGAATCGCTGCCCATATTGTAGATTCCAGAAGTGCTTAGCTTCTGGAATGCAAAGCGTAGATGTACAGGATTTTGTTTCAGTTGAACTATGTGTCGTCTGTGGCGATCAAGCCACAGGACGCCACTATGGTGCTACAAGCTGCGAACCCTGCAGGGCGTTTTTCAAACGTACAAGAATGAAGGAAGTTGCAAGTTGCAAAGGGCAGCAGTCGTGTGAACTCACGAAAAACAGCAGGAATCGCTGCCCATATTGTAGATTCCAGAAGTGCTTGAAGAAATGAAACAGCACCTACGTAGAAAGAAGTAGTGCATATTTTCGCTTAGGTGGTCGGCATTCCCCTACTTTCCCCTATGGTGCCACCACCTGCGAACCCTGCAGGGCGTTTTTTAAACGTTCTAGGAGGAAGGAAGTTGCAAGTTGCAAAGGAAAGCAGTCGTGTGAACTCACGAAAAGCAGCAGGAATCGCTGCCCATATTGTGGATTCCAGAAGTGCTTGAAGAAATGAAACAGCACCTACGTAGAAGTAGTGCATATTTTCGCTTAGGTGGTCGGCATTCCCCTACTTTCCCCTATGGTGCCACCACCTGCGAACCCTGCATAGGCCTTGTTACTGTGTACTCACGTCACTATGTGCATTATGAGAAACTCCTTCTATGAATTCACAGAATATAAAAATAATTTTGATTTTTCTATTTTCAGGATCATAATGTCGGGAAACGCAACTGCAGAGTGAGAATTGTTTTACACTAACTTGTTATATCTGTAAAACTTAGCACCATCTTATTTCAACTAATAATAATCAACTTTATCATGAAATTAGAGATCCCTTTCTCCACGAATTATTCCTCATACTGATTAATGAAGGATGTAACCGTCTCGTGGGAAAACTACTTTAACCGAGTATTTCCTCGCAGTGAAGGTACTTATACGATCTGCAGAAACGCAAAAACAGTGACCCGAAGCCACAATAGGTCTCCTGCATATTACACGAATTATTATATTTTCATGGGTTTCTCATTCTATATCGATACAAAATCATAATGTATGCTATCACACACTTCTACAATTCTCGAATTTTGTATAATTTGGTATTGAAAACGGTCAAATCGGGACTCAAGGTCGAAGCGAGAGAAACACGTCAGATCGCCTTCTACGTCACTCGTTATTCTACGATTCACCGACTGATACAGCCGACGCTCTCTATTGGCTTTTTGGAGAGAAAGAAACACGATAAGAGGGAGATAGTTGATATATCCCGGTACGTCACGGAAGCCGCGAAATTCCGTCCGTTTAAACAGCCGTTATGTGGTGTCAAATTCAAGAGACCATTTTCTCTTTGAAAATAGAAATTTTTGACGGAGGTTAAAGTTTTCAGTAGTCTTACAGATAAAATATACGATACCAATGTTTAAAAATTTAATTCAGGAGACCTATTGGATGTACGTCACGTTCATCACCCGAAAGTTTTAAGCGTTTCTGAGCGGGTCAGTCTGATGGTCTGTAAATCCGTGAAACCAGTCTTTGAAGTACTACGGCAGCGTTTCTTCGGTGTGGGGTCTTTGGGGGATTTGATGATAGCTTATATCAAGGAGGAGAAATTCCTGTTTAATCCACCGAATAATTTATCGGATAAATATTTTGTGAGTCCTTCTCGTCTGAACCTATAGGACCGCTTCCCGCTATTCTTTCGCCTAAATGTCAGCAGAGCATGGATTTTGTTACTTTTCCTGAGGAGACTGTTGCTAAGTATCTCAGTAATCTCAAGACCTTTTCATCTCCTGGAGTAGACAACCTGAGCCCAGTAATTCTGAAGCGATGCAGCACAACTCTTGCTTATCCATTGTCCATCCTTATGGAAAAATCGTTCTCAACAAAATCATTGCCGATGGATTGGCTTTCTGCACGTGTTACACCGGTATACAAGAAGGGTGATAAACTTGATGCCCGGAATTATCGCCCAATTTCTCTGACTTCATCCGTTGTTAAGGTTATGGAGAAAATTATCTTCGATCAACTATTAGAATTTCTCCTAACCAATAAAATATTGCCGAAACAACAGCACGGTTTTATTCCTGGGCGTTCAACGATAACCTGCCTACTCAAGTGCTTGAATGACTGGACTAAAGCATTAGATAAAAATTTACCAACGGATGTCGTATATCTTGACTTTGCCAAGGCGTTCGATAGAGTACCCATTCGCCGGCTTCTGTACAAGCTGGAGCATTTCGGAGTGCGGGGCGGATTGCTTGAGTGGATCCAAAGTTATTTGAGTGGTAGAAAATTCTTCGTTGGCACTGGTGAGAAAAGATCTCGAACTATTAATGTCACTAGCGGAGTTCCCCAGGGATCAGTTCTGGGTCCGCTGCTATTTCTGGTATACATATCCGATCTGCCTGCGCTCCTCAATTCTGAGATATCCTTATTCGCTGACGATGCTAAGCTCTACAACTATGCCCATACCAACGCTTTTTCGCTCCAGGAGGATTTGACTACTTTGTTCTCTTGGTGCTGCGACTGGTTGATTGAGCTCAATTTATCGAAGTGTAAGGTTCTTCACTTAGGAAAAAATAATCCAAGAACAAGTTACCATATTGATGGCATCCCCCTCACCACTACAAGGAGTCAACTGGATTTAGGTGTTGTGGTTACAGAGGACCTCTCATGGTCGGAGCATATTTTGTATGTTTCTTCTAGGGCCAGAAGAATGCTTGGGTTGCTTGAACACACCTTTCGTTTTTGTGACCCCTCTGTATGTTCTGAACTTTACAAGACCCATGTAAGACCCATTTTGGAATATGCGGGCCCTGTCTGGTGTCCGAATCTGGTATGGCAGCGAGATTTATTGGAGTCCATACAAAGACGCGCCACTAGGATACCATATGGAAGAGTGCGACCAACATACGAACAGCGCTTGGCACTTTTTAATCTTCCCCCCGTTCAGACTCGAAGGGATCGTGGTGACTTGATCGTTGCCTTTCGAGCTTTGACTCAGAGATTTGGGATCGACATGGGTGATATGTTTGACCTTGCTACTACCAGCCAACTTAGAGGGCACAGATTCAAGTTGACACGGGAAAGATTCAAATGTACCCCACGCCAATCTTTCATCACCAATAGGATATTCCATAATTGGAACAGTCTTCCGGATACGATTGTTGGCGCCTCTAGTGTCAACTCCTTCAAGAACAATTTGGACTCTTGGTGGCGAACCGGTGTGTGTTGATGGCCGGGTTTGTGTTTTCGGTGATTTTTTTTACTAGTTTATTTTGTTTTGAATTCTTTATTAACATTAGTTCCACACTCTGTAGTTTTTCATTTGAAATTTGTATATGAGTTGAGAAAACTCTTGTCTGATGTATAATAATAATAATAATAATAATAAACCCATTTCAATTCATTTCTGAATATCTCAAAAAATCAACCCAGATTGGAATGAAATGTAAACGGTTAAAAAACCTAGAAAAGCACTGCCGTGAAGACAGCAGCTTTTGCGCGCATGTTCAATGGGGATGACCGCTTTAGCAACGATTTTGAACATCCGCACAAAAGCTGCTGCCCTCACGGTAGTGCTTTTCTAGGTTTTTTTCGATAAGCAAAATGAAATTTTCAATGGTTATATCTACGGAATCATCGGGCAGATTTAGCCATTCACGAATTCGACCTTCGAGCCACGAAAGTCTGTTCGGCCAGCATGAGAACCAACAATTCGGTCCCTAAAGCTGGACCATCAGAGTCAAACTATCTGAATGAAAAATTGTTCGAATAAAGATTTCCCATTCCTCTATTGGAAAGGATTTTTTCTTGGTCGCTCATTACGAAAATATAAAATCTAGAAAAGCACTGCCGTGAAGGCAGCAGCTTTTGCGCGCATGCTCGATGTAGATGACCGCAAAAGCTGGTGCCTTCAGGGCAGTGCTTTTCTTGATTTTTTTTTCGATGAATTACTGGATTTCAAATGGATCTAATCTATATTTTTGGACATATTGGAAAAATTAAATTTTGAATGGGTGTATCTACGAAATCATTGGGCCGATTTTTACCCATTCACGAAGTCGACCTTTGTAATTAAGCCCGAAATCTACTCTACGAATATCGGGTTTCTAAGTCGTTTCTACCGGAAGTTATTGTGTTTACGGTCGGCCTAACATGAGAACGATGTGATCAGATTATCACAGAATGCATAATTGGAAAATTGAAAAGTATGGAATTTTTTTTCAGTTTGTTCTGATGACACGATCATCTCAGAATTTTGCACTATATTGTCAATTAGGATCTCAAAACTGGCTGCTGAATTTTGAGTTATTTCGGAGAAAACAACGATATCGATAAAAAAAACTACAAAATTTGACACAATTCTCCCAAAAATCTGAAAAATTATGATCGAATCGAACTGAAATTTCGTACACTACTGCGAATTATGAGGCTCAATGTCTATGCAAAAGTTTTTCTGAATATGAGGAACCGTTTTCGGGAAAAAAAAAATTATTGGTAATAATTTTGAAGAAAAATTTTCAAACTCTACTGAGAGTACGATCGCAACAAAGTTCTGCGAAAAGTTGCGCGTTGTTATACTTCAACTAATTACCAAGTTTCAATACAACCGTTTCAGCAGTTCCCGAGTTCAAAGGGCTCCGAATCCTTTTCAATTGACTTCAATTGGTGAATTCCTAGTGAACGGTAAGTTTTCTTTGTAATTTATACAGATTTTATAATTTAGCAATTTTGGTGCTAAATGTGCCAGGAGAGGAAGATCTTGTGGATCAATAATATTTATTCGAATTTTGCCTTCTCAGATCAGGAGGATGACGATGAATCAGCATTTGGAGAATTAGTAGAAGTGAATGATGATATAGCTTTACCAGCTTGTAAGTTTAATGTATCATTTCAATCAACATAGATTTAACTTTCCAAGCTATTTTAATGATCAATTTCGCAACAAAAGTAGTTTCAAAATCTCACTTGATTGAATTACTGTATAGGGACCTCAGAGATCGATGTTGAGGAAGAAGATATGGTTGGAGCTAATCTTTTTGGACTTTCGAATACCGAACCTTCAGTTACTGCTATGTGTTGTCTGTGGTGATACAGCCACTGGGGTCCACTACGGAGCCTTGAGCTGCGAGGCTTGTAGAAGCTTTTTCAAACGAGCTATTAAGAACCCCAAGCTGTATCACTGCAGCAAAAACAAGAACTGCATAATAACAAAGCGTACCAGGAAGAAATGCCAATATTGTCGATACAAGAAATGTTTGGAGTGTGGGATGCGCCTTTTTGCGCGCATGTTCTAGGGGAACAGCGTGCTATCGTTTTGATCAAATGTCTGTAATTTTGGATGATTGAGCCGAAAATGGTCTCAATCGACTAGGTTGGACTCACTGATGACGAATCCGGTGTCAAAATCGATTCTGACCGGCCGGCCGGCCGGTTGGCCGGCCGTAGACACGATAACTGTCGAACGAAGTGAGCTAGCAACTTGAAACTTCCAGGGTAGGTCGCGCATTGGAATGCCGCGGTTAAGTTCGTTAATGGGCCAAATCGATCGAATAGTTTCGGAGTTATAGGCATTTGAAGTTTTGAAGTTATTTATTTTTTATTTCAGAAACTACCTGAGCGATTGGATTCAAACTTGGCGGTTAGGTGAAGTACAACGACGCGCAACTTTGAGCCAAATTTCGTCAGGATTATATTGTTGGTTATTTTTTAAAAAAATTTTTTTCGAAATTTTTTTCCAAAAAAATTTTTTTTTCGGAAACCATTTATCATATCCAAGAAAAATTATACTCACGCTTTGACCTTCTAATTTCACAGCAATGCACCAAATTTCAGTTCGATACGATCATAAGTTTTGGAGATATCGGGAAAAAATATGTCAAATTTCGAGGTTTTCTTCTCGATATCGTTGATTTTTTCGGTATAACTCGAGAAATACTGATTCAAGCCTAATTAAACTTCACAGCTAGTTTTAAGACGCTGAAAGACAACTTTATGCAAAATTTCGTAATAATCGGGTAATTAGAACAATTTGAAAAAAAATTTATATGATTTTCTCATCATATCATCCTCATTAAATTCTGTATGAAACTTCGAACTGTTATTTTCGATGAAGTACTGGATTTCAATTCGATCTGATCTGTATTTTTGGAAATATTGGAAAAATAAAATTTTGATTGGGTATATCTACGGAATCATTGGGTGGATTTTACCCATTCACGAATTCGGCCTTCGTAATTAAGGTCCAAACCTTCTCTACAAATATCGAGTTTCTAAGTTGTTTCTTTCGGAAGTTATTGGGTTTACGCAGTCGGCCGTTAGGCTGAAATGCCAATATTGTCGATACAAGAAATGTTTGGAGTGTGGGATGCGCCTTTTTTTTGTTATTGTTGGCTTAGTGCACAGAGCTTCTCTTCGTGTTGGATCAGTGTTTTTTGAGATTTTACCAGTGAGTTTTATTGAGATAATTAATTTGTTCTTAAATATAGTGACTTTGTTGATAGTGACGTGGTTTTAAAGATACTGACTTGGTGTTCAAGATAGTGACTCAGTTTTTAAGATGGTGACGTGGTTTTAAAGATAGTGACTTGGTTTTTAAGATAGTGACTTTGAATTTTATAATACTAATAAATAATTATTATTACTCCAACTTATGAAAATGTAATTAAAAGCTATTGAATTGATTACCTATCTATACTCTTCTATTATACATTGTTGTCTTGGAGAGAAATACTGTGATTATAGGAAAATACGATTGTATGAAGTTAAGAACGTTCTTAACTAAGCCTCAGATGACACAGATTCATGTACAAACACTTTTTTTTATCAAAATTTGACACTGTTCTTAAAATCATTGAAGTGAGTACTTTGGCAAGATTTTGTATGGAACCATTTATATAATTGTTGATTTTTAGCCTTGCTAAAAGTCCGATGTGGGGCCGAAACGTTGGTTGAATGGTAATTCATTAGGAATAACGAATAAAACACCTGGAAACTGTTTCATTACTATTGAGAAATATACACCCCAGGAAAAAGTCATCGTGTCAATGTGGAATGAAATTCACATAATGCCACATTTAAAGTATTTTAAGAAAGCAGCGGGTCAAGCCGGTGAAATAAGTTTGATCGAAAGACCTACGATTACCGTGGGTGGTTGAATCAACTCAGGGGATTTATTTCATGTTGTGATTAGTTAAGTTTATGAACGATTTTGTTAAATATTTCTCCCCAACACGGAAATATCACACTTTAAATGTTAATGATTGGTATATTACAAATAAAGAACAACGATCAAACCCAAATAAGTCTGAACACTCTCGAACGAATAATATCAAATAGTGAAGAAGTAGAAAACAAGTTAGAAATGTGTTCAAGTTTTGATTATAAAATGGGACACAAAGTAATTAAATTGTCTGGAAATACTTAGTGTGATATTCCTCATTCTGGGTTGTGGAAAATCTTGGAATACGGTTGATTATCTATTTCGAGGATTGACCCTTCCGAAACAGCAAAAGTTTTAGGAAAAAGTTTCAGATGATGAAGGGAAATGAAGAACTTCACACTGAATATCGCAGAACAAAAACCATACAATAGCCAAGAAAAAATGCCTTAAACATTACGTCGCGCATAGCAAATATTTTTGAGTCCAAACGCTTGAATACTCAATACTGTAATAGGTTTTAAAAAAGCATGCGACTAGCATAATTTGAGGTAATTGAATTTCAACAATTTTAGTTCCAAATACGAGGTGATCATCATAATCTATACCTTTTGTGCTGAGTGTTTTTTATCATAATTAATTTGAGTTATTGCAATTCGATTGTTGTATTTGTAATATAATTTTGTTTTCTGAAATAGGTAATTCTGGAATATGTATTTTTATGTTATCTGTTTACGCAGTTGCGCACTCTCAGAACGATCTTCTATAGGAATCGTTTTGTTAAACATTATGAGATTGATGGTGCTTGTATGCAGTTATAAGAAGTTGAGATATTGATAGATGAGAATTGACTTATTGTTTCGATTCACTTTTCCAGGTAATGTAAATGATCATTTGTTATACATTTAAATTGAATGAAACACTTTTCCAGTGCATCGAAGATAAGTTTTTATAAACCAAAATTCAAGAATTTGAAGTTGAAAAGAAAATTATATATTTTGTATGACATGTTTTCAAATGGGATTTTTAACAACCACAAAATGAAACTGATCCCCTACTACAGAAAGTTTACATGAATTATGTAATCATGATTTTATATAGGTATTAATTTTGACCCAGGCGTGGAGTGTGTAATTGTCAATAAAAATATTCGTGGCAGTGAGAATATTAAAGAATCCGATGGAAAGGAAGGTGGTTGACGAGATATGACAAGGGTTGAAGGTAAGGATCACCAATCTTTCAGTTAATAGAATTTTTTACGAATCGTTCGTTGCTGATATTTTTCTCGAAACCAGTGATAGAAATTATAATTAATTCTTAATTTTTTATGAATTTTTTACGCGCTTCCTTGCTGATATTTGTCACCAAACGTCTGATCGAAATTATAATCAAATCTTCACAATTAGTTTTTTACTCCCTTGTTCCCTCTGTTCGAATTCTTAACCAATAATAGTATTAAACGGATAGGTTGGAACCCTTGAAAAAGAATCCGTGTTCAAACATTATCCTGTCCGGCCATCTGTCCATATGCGTTTTAACTTCCCAAAGAAAGCACTTAGCGACTTGGAATTTTCGAGTATGATTTGGAGCCTGTAACAATCAAATTTAAACTCCGGAATTTGTTGAAAAATATAAAAAAAACAGAAATGTCAACGTTTACACAAACTCAATTAATTTTTGTCATCCTGATAAAATAACGATGCATGTAAGGGGTGTTGAACGAGAACAGGTGAAAAGACAGGTTCTTCACAACAAGCCATCAGCATGCAAAAGAAAATACATTTTGAAAGCGAATAAAAAAATCTTAGAATTAGGTAATTAGCAGCGAACCAAATCAGATTGTACCATAAGGAAGATAAAATCGGAAGCAGAATCACATTGGGAAGTGATGACGAGGAAGGGGTCACGACGCTAGCCTATGCGGATGACCTCTTGTTTGTGGTTGAGGGAGATAGTGGGGAGGATGTAAGAGGAAGGGCCGAGAGAATCTCTAGGTTCGGAGAAGAAGGTCTTTCCTGTACCTGTATTTGAAGACAATAACTTTTGTCTGTCACAGTGTAATAATACACTCAGTAGAACACAACTGAAATATATTGAAAAGAAATATCTTGATGTGAAGGATTTCTTTGATATGAAATTGCTTGAAGCTTACAAGATCGATGCGAAACAACAGATTGCAGATATTCTAACGAAACCTTCAACTAGCGAGCAATTTACGAATTTATTCACTGAAATAACAAGCAAAATAAACAGAATATCCTAGAGGAATATCTATGCGATACTCGAGGACTTGAAAATGTTAAATATGTGAATTTTTTTTTTTTAAATGCTTGTCCTTCAAATAAATATCTACGCGATATTCAGGGATCACACTGTAATTGAATATATGTATACATATGTTATATGTTGAAATGATCATTCCATGAGGAAATATCTGAGCGATATTCAAGGAAGTGATAAATACCGACATGAAATTTTTTTTTGGGAATATTCATAAAGGATATGACTTGTAATATGTATAATAAACTGTTAAAACATGATTCGATTTTTTTTGATTTAATACTATTCGTCAGATGGGTGTTAACATCAAAGAGAAGAGAATAATAAATGATGTTGAAAACTTCAACGACAAGAATCACAGATTACAGAATATGACATGAATTCAAAATGAAAGTAATATGACGACACGTCGGCATGGGAGGGGGTGTTGGGGAAGTATACTTCCCCTCTCTGCTCACTCATGCCACCGCACAACTGAACCACGGTATAATAAACCGTCAACTGTCATCTATGACCGAAATATATCCTACCAACAATCCGAACAGTATTCGATGAATAACCGGCGGACTGTGTGTAGAGTTTATTGTGTCGTTTTTGATGTTTGATGTTTTATTTTATTTTGATGTTCTGTGTGTCGTCCCTTATAGGTCATTTAGTTTCAGTCAGAGACTTTGTGGATAAAATATGACGTCCATTAGATGACTCAAATAGTGAAGTCTTTTTCAGTCAATGTGACGTCTTTAATAGGTCCTATGTTAGTCGGAGACGTCGTGGACGTAAAAATTACGTCAATAAGACGCCATATCAGGTCAGTCCTCTACTTGGGGTATAGGGATGAAATGATAGGATGTATTTTATGTAAGGAAATGCCGACTTCAAGAACATAATTGTCGTGTGTATTAGCGATTTTCGGAAATCTTGATTTTTTTACTAGGAAAGACTTCAGTTTATATTTCAATGTGTCTCTAAGTAGTTTCTTCTGGAAGTTACTGTGTTGCGGACGGTCTAACAGCTCAACCGATGATAGTGAACAAAATAACTTCCAGAAGAATCTATTTTTAGACTCCATAATAAGTGTAGAATGGGTTTGGAGTTTAGTTATGAAGACTGCGAATTCACGAATGAGTAGAAGCAGCCACCCATTGATTCCGCAGATATACCTTCTCATTCAAAATTTTATTTTCCATTATTTCGATCCATCCTATCGAGTTAAAATCCAATACTTCAATAAAGAATAACGCTTGAAGGTTAATGCGGAATATCGTGAGAACAATATGAATCGTGAATCGCCCAATGAAAAACCTAGAAAAGCACTGACGTGAACTCAGTAGGTTTTACAAGCTTGATGTTCACATTGCGGAATGGCGACTTGGAAATTTCAGTGAAATAATATGAAATATGAAAATTTTCAAAAAATTTTTTTTTTTTTATTTTTCCATGTATAATTCTTCTTATTGACACTGTTCATCTTCCGACCTAGTTTCATTTCGATCAGATGAATATTTTTCGAGTTATTGAAAAATCCAAATTTCAAATGGCTGTAGCAAGAAAACCATTCGGCAGATTTGGCCTACTAACGAACTTAACTGAGATATTCAGGAACAAAACCTAACCTGAAAATTGCAAGACTCTAGGTGCTTTCTTTCGAAAATAAGAGCACATACGGCCGGACGGGCGGAATTTAATTCGACCACGGATTCTTCTTCAGGGAGTTCAACCCAATCGTTTAATACCATTTTCGGCATAAAATCCGAAAATTACAGACATCGTGTGGAAATGATAAGGCCGAGCAAAAATATTCAAAGGAAATTTAAAATTGAAATCTCTTTTCTCAATATCTAACTAATTGCACGATCATCACGAAATTTTGCACAAATTTTTTTACCAGCATTTGCCGAGTTGTTACCAAGTTTTGTTGTATATCTTTTGAGGTTTCTCGAAAATATAAATGATATACCTAAAAAACAAATCTAGAAAAGCACTGACGTGAGGTCAGGAGCTTTAACGCGCTTGTTCCATTGTCAAAGCGGTCATCTAAACAAGTATCAACCCTGCCAAACACAGATATTTTCTTCATGTGGTCCTCACGAAATTCTGCATGAACCTCAAGATATAATTTTTGATCATGTACTAGATTGCAATTCGATCCAAAATTTTGAATGGGTATAACTATCTAAAGAATAATTGGCGAATTCAACCCATTTAAGCATCCGACCTTCTTAATTAAACTGAAAACCTACTCTACAAATATATTCGCCATGTCGATTCTTCCTAAAGTGATTGTGTTTACGGACGGCCTAACCACTGATAGTGAACAAAATAACTTCTACTCAGTCAGTAGCTTGCTAATCGTAAAGTAAGTTTGGGGTTTAATTATGAAGGCCGAATTGGCGAATTAGTTAAAACTATCGAATGATTCCGCAGATATACTTTCAAAATTTCAGTTTCCAAAACATAGATCGAATTGCCCTTCAATAAAGAATGCCACCTTGAAGTATAGATGACAGCTTTGTCAACGGAACAAGCGCGTAGACGCTCCTGACCTCACGCCAGTGCTTTTCTAGGTTTTCTTGACTACGATGTTCTCTAGAGACATTCTTGCCTGCCAGTTCGAAGTACTATCACTCGGTCTGCGAAGTGATTGCATTAGGAATCTTCATATATGGGTTGGTTTCTTGATTTTATGAATTAAATCCCAGTGGTTATCCAAAATAAAATTATAACAGGGATTTTGGTATATATTTTTCTATTGAATATTGACTTGAAGATTTGTACCCAATTCAACTGAAATCATCTCCAGAGAAAAATTTTTCACCGCGAAAATTCACAAATAGAATTGAGTTGCTCGTAGGTATGCTGCAACAAATAATCAAGTTTCAGTTCGATCGCATCAGTACTTCTTGAGATATTGAGGAAATAACAACGACATTTGACAGATTTCTTATCTATGTATCTCTGAAAATCAATATCGGATCGAACTGAAATTCGGAGCATTATTAATTATCGAGTTCAAGGTCTGAGTCAAATTTCATTGGGATATGAGTCTCCAAAAAAAAATTTTAGAAAACTTTCGAATATTTTTTTCGACTAGATCTACACGAAATTTTGCATCGAGATGCGCAAACTACGTTATCAATCTGATCGCTTCAGTACTTCATAAGCATTTCATATCTTAATAGGAATTAACCTCAAAATGTCAAATTGGTGTAGCTACGAAATCGTCCTGTCGATTTTGATCAAAAACGAACCTAACCGAAATATTCACGCTTCAAACCAAACTTGATAATTTCAAGACTCCGGGTCTTTTCCTCCGCTGTTCTCCAGAACAAGCGCTTGAAAAGTAACCAAATCTTCTATTCCCATAACGAAGTAAAGCTACGTTTGGCAGGGTCAATACGTGATTCCTTGACCTCTTTGTAACGAATTTGAACAAGCCCGTTAAAATCCTGAACTTAGGTCAGTGCTCTTCTTCGTACAAGAGGCTTTTGGGAAAAATGAAGAAGTATCTTCGGTTTCAATTGGGCCCAATAATTACGAAATACATTGAACATGATCTTTTGGAATCCTACTTTGGTTGATTTTGGGTTCTTGAAAATATCTGAACACAAATAGCTTCTTAGAATCGAAATAAGAATAATCCTTTCAGTGAAGTTTGACATTTGTCCGATTTTTGAAAAATATAAATTAATGAAAATTCCCTTAGAATAACAAACACCTTATATTTTTAACTTTTTTTAATACATAATTATCTTGATACAACACATACAACAAAAGTTCCAATTACTTATGGAAAGAATTTATATGTCTATTGAGATTCCCTTTTTGAATAGAAGCATATTCACATTCTTCACATTTGAACATGATTCCAAGATGTTTACCCTTAATATGTTGTTTGAGATATTTTTTAGTTTTCGAAGAATAATTACATATATGACATATATATTTTTTCGAATGAATGTCATCTCTATGTTTTGTCATGTCAATATCGCTTTCAGCAATGAAATTGCACGAGGGACATTTAATTTTCTTAATATGGGTAGATTCATGTTTTTTGAAATCAATTCTTCGGTTTGTTGCATATTCGCATTCCCCACCTTTATGTATTTTTGAAAAATCACACATCTCCAATGTATAATTCTTGATGTCCTTATTGGTTCTGTGCAGGTAATCACTGAGGTATAGTGTGTTTACACAATAAACACCTTGTCGGGCTAAAGGTTCATACTGAGAAAAATTCGATACACTTGTGGGTTCAATAAGACAGTGTGTTGCATGTACTGTATCATCAAACGGGGGCCTGAAAAAAAACATTGAATCAAATTATGAATATTCGGAATGAAAATTCTAGAAAAGCACTGACTGTTTTAATGACACAATTATCAACAGTTACCAAGTTTTTTCATGATCTGATTAGTGTGTTCAAAGATATTACAAATACAATGATACCGAGTAAAAAGCCTTGACATTTGACTACATATTATATTTCTAATATCTCCCAAAGTTAAAATCTGAAATCCGATCAAACTAAAATTCTGTACGGTTAACTTCAAGGTCAGTGCAAAATTTAATAGAAAACTAATGAATAGTTTCCGGAAAAAATTTTTCAAATTTTTGTTTTGCAAATTAACGAACGATAAGGTCCCAAGAAATACGGCAAACAGTAGCGCGTCAGTATTCTTCCACTAATTACTAAGTTTCAATCCGATCACATGAGTAGTTACCGAGATATTGAGGGGAAAACCTCAAAAATTCAAATGAGTATAACTCCAAAACGGTTAGGCAGATTTGGCTCATTAATGAACCCAATCGGCGCAGTTCGATACCGAACCTACCCTAAAAGTTTCGAGTCGCAAGTCCTTTCTGTTCTCAAGTTATCGTGGCAAAGGCCGGTAGGACAGAATCAATTTTCACATCGGATTCTTCATTAGTGAGTCCAACCTAGTCATTTGAGAGCAAACAGTGCCTCGAATGTAACAAGGTGACTTCTGAAGGCCTGAGTTCGTTTTTCTCAAAAAAATGTTTGGTGCAAATGGTAGTACAAATTAGTAAGAAGGCGCAATGTTGCCACTTTTTTATATTCAAGAATCTTCGGAAAATAAAAACTGAAGTGGAGTGAAAATGGATTCTTACAGAAGAATTAAGTAAATCCAAAAAAAAAAGTTTTTAAGAAATAGTCACTGAAGCCTGCAGAGCGACACGCGGTTTTCTCCTATCAACGTCGAAATTTCACGCATTCTAATATTTCTCGCTGCTATTGGCATGAAAACCGTTTGCGAGTGCTTGGCATTGTGATATCAACGAAGTTTTATTAACTTGAACGGGGCTCTGTTGCCGAAATCCATGAAGCCTTAAATTCACCAGGTAAAAGTCCGAAAATTACAGACATTTATGTGAAACAATATCACGTGCCGGAACTTCAGTGCATTTGGAGATATCCGATCTTTAAAATTTTACTTACTTGGCGTCAATGACCGTTCCTCCTCCAGCTTCAATGACACTGAGTAAAGCTTGTTTCTTTTCGGCAACAATTATAGCCCTCATGTCTTGAAATGGCCCTCTGCCTGTCCTAGCTATCTCATTCCTCCAATAGTGGATGGCCTGCATCCTTATCTCTATGTCACGGTCAAGTTCAATGGAGATTTTAACGATAGAATTAGGATTACCAAATTCATATTCCTCTTCCTGCAATTTCGAATTGAAAAACATGTATCATAGTAATATGGAGAGGTGAATATATACTGCATTCACTTTCATAAAGTATCCCGGTTGGCCATGATTAAGATCTATCAAGTTAAAACTGACACAGGTTGGCACTCTTGAAATATCGGCAATGTCAAAATAATTCTAAGAGATGCTCAACATAATCAATATGCTTGGAAACTAAAAGTGCCGAAGATAGTCTCGAAGAGGCAGAGACAAAGTATCAGGAAGTGCTATGTAAAATTGAAGTATGTTTTTTCTGATAGTAACCCTGATAATTTGGAATCAATAATTCATAAGCTATCCAACATTTTTGACGTATGTGAGTGGAAACCCAGTGTTTCATTCACATAGATTCCCAAGAACATTGTAAATTGAGTTAATTCTTTTGAGGTGACACAGGTTTCGTAGTACTACTACATTTTCATACTGGAGTATTTCAAGTTTAGCCACAAGGTATTTAAATGTCTTCTGTAGACTTATTTCTTGAGTTTTGAAGAGTAGGGAATTCCATAGGTTTGTCTGTTCGTTTAGAAGTTTTACTATCACAAAGTAACAGACTACTACTCTATCTATTATCTTTCAATAAAATTTTCATATTCAATTCTTAATTACCTTACAAGAAAATATCATAACTGAATCTTCCAACCATTCTCTTATCGGTGAAATATTTCCAGTGTTAATAGGGAAAAAAATTTCTTCAACATTCGCTAGGTCTTTGGAATTATTGAATTCACATATTTTCCCAAGTTCATTATTTTCTCAAAGTAAATTCACATTTCGAAAAACACGGAATTACTACGACCTATATGTAGAGATGACAACGTTGTGTAGTTATCTGACAGGAAAATGACTCTAACCTAACATTTCCAAAATATAAACGGTGAAATGTTTCAGAATGTCATGGCCAATCGGGATAGTTTCTAAAAGTGAATGAAGTTTTGTTATTTTATTTGTTTAATAAAGCTGATTTTAGAAATCACTACTTTCGTGATCCTTAAAATTTTTCGCCAACGTAAAATGGGCTGTTCCTTAATGAGTGAGGAAGACGAGTATAACTTTTTTTTGGATTTACGTTATTTTCGAATTTACGTGGAGAATGATCACCAATTTAGAAGAGACAATCCAGGACGGGAAAATTTGTTCATAAAACGAGACATTATGTATCTTGAATGGTTTAATCTAACAAAGGCTCAAATTGAGCACCGCCAACTTCCATACAATCATATAAATTTTGCGTCACATTAAGAGAGGCATTCTGTGGCATTTTTAAGTGGCCCCACCAAACGGATTCTAGAGGGGAAGATCTGAAGACCTGGCTGGCCATTCTGTAGGACCCCTCCGACCAATCCACTGGTTGAGGAACTTCATTATTTAAAAATTTATAGCAGCAGCACAATAAGGCTACATAAAATATGACGTGTTTCCGAATAGCGATTGTCACTATGCAGAGGGTGAATTAACGGAGCCACTTAAAAATCTAAAATTTATGCCACAGATTGCACCTACCCGAAAAAATGACGTCAGCGAATTGCCGATGAGTGTACCTGAATTATCCCCGAAATGCTCCAGTTTATTAGGCGGAAGTTTGAGCATAATTTATATCATTCTATGGAAGTTGGTGAGGATTAATTTGAGCATTTCTCAGATTGAACTATTCAAGACACTTATCTCGTTTTTCTGAACAAATTTTCCCCTCTTGTATTTTGCCTTTTTGGAATTTGTTATCATTTTATGCTTCAGGTAAATTTATATTTCTTTTTCAAAGTAGAATATTACGTAAACGAACCAAAAAAAATTTAACTGTCATATTCAGTAGGAAAATACCTTCTCAAGGACATATCGCAAGACATGGTATGAGGACGGATTTGATGTAAGACAATGTTCCCTTCGAGAAGAAAATTGACGGGTCCGAGCAATTTTTTCAAAAATCTTGATTTTGTACTAGAAAAGACCACTCCTTCCTTCTCCATCCAACACTCCTGTATAATAGTTGTGAAATTCAACCAACTAAATAGCGAATGCGAAGTTCAGCCCAAAGCGGTTCAAATTTAAAATTGAACCAAATTGAAATCGAACCAACAAATTAGCGCGAAACTGTTTAAAATTTGAAATTTTGTAGAAAGATACCTAAATTCTTCTGTGAATATCTAAGCATTTTCAACTATCATCTATCTATATCTGTCAAATTGTAAACTTACATTCAAGAACTTTCCAGCTTCAACACATGCGGCGACATAATCAATCTGCAAAATCCATTTTCCAGCAGCCATACAAGAAAGAGTTTTCTCATTTTTTAAAGGCTTAGGACATATCAAATGTGTCGCACTGGGATCGTAGTTCGAAGTCTCTGATACAATGGCTCCTAATTTTTTCAAAGAAGTTACAATCCTTGTCTTCAAGTTCAAGTCCCCTATTCCAGATATCATGAAAATTTTCGACTTCGGTGATGGTTCTTCCTATTTCATCAACAACACATGTTATAATGATTTCACAAATTTTTCAAGGAAGAACGTTAATGGGAGGCTTAGGTCCAAGTTGCCAACCCAAAGGTTGGATTGTGTCTTTCAGAAAGAATTTGACATGATGATTTTGTTGTATTTTGTATATTCTGACCATCCTAGGTTTCATTCATAGCCAATCATTCCATTACAGTTTACATGGGATACTTTCCGTGAATCAATTCGATGATTTCAGTTGCTGGTATTCCTTTCCCTGAATATGAGAAAGGCTCGGTTTTACAGAATTTGGTTGCTGCAAAAGCGGTATATTTTCTGTCATCAGAGCGACCATGTTTTTGCGCGCATGTACTGGGGAACAGCTTGCTATCTTTATGTCCAAATGTCTGTAATTTTAGAATTTTAAACCGAAAATACTCTCAAACGACTAGGTTGGACTCACTGATGACGAATCCGTGGTCAAAATCGATTCTGTCCGATTGGCCGGCCTACGACACGATAACTGTCGAATGGAGCAAGTTAGCGATTTAAAACTTTTAGATCAGGTCGCGCATTGGAATGCGGCAGTTAAGTTCGCCAATGGGAAAAATCGGCCAAATGGTTTCGGAGTTATAGTCAATTGAACTTTTGAGATTAATTCTCTGATATTTCAGAAAATACTCAAGCTGTTGAATTGAAACTTGACAGCTATTTGGAGCACAACAACGAGCAACTCCGCACGAAATTTTGTGATGATCGTACAGTCAGTGTTTTCGAAAAAAATGTTTTTCGAAATTTTTTTTTCAGATACTATTGATTATATTCCAAAAACTACTGCTCATACCTTGACTTTTCTATTTTACAGGAGTGTACCAAATTTAATTTTGATAAGACTATAGGGGCTGGAGATTCTTGGAAAAAATACGTGGTTTTTTCCTTGACATCGTTGTTTTTTCCGGAATAACTCAGAAAATACTGATTCAATCAAAATGAAACTTGGCAGCTGGTTTGGAAATGCTGATAGACAACTTTGTTCAGAATTTCGTGATGATCGTGTCATTAGAACTATTCGAAAAAAAAAATTAAAATTTTTTTATTTCTAATATTCAATATTCTGATCATGTTATTCTCATGAAATTCTGAATGAACCTTCAAGCTGTCATTTTTCGTTAAAGTGTTGGATTTCAATTCGACCTCATTTATATTTTTGGAACTATTGGGAAAATAAAATTTTGAATGGGTATATCTGTGGAATCATTGGGTGATCTGCAGTTAGGCCGATCGTTAATACAATAACTTCCGAAAGAAACGACTTAGAAACTCGATATTTGTAGAGTAGGTTTGGGGCTTGATGATGACGGTCGAATTTGTGAATGGGTAAAATCCGCCCAATGATTCCGAAGATATACACATATAAAATTTTCCAAAATACATATTAGATCGAATTGAAATCCAGTAACTTATCGAGAAAAACCTAGAAAAGCACTGACGTGAAGTCAGCAGCTTTTGCGCGCATGTTCAAATTCGTTGCCAAAGCGACGTGAACTCCTCAAAAAATGCACGAAAAGCTGCTGACTTCACTTTAGTGCTTTTCCAGGTTTTTATAATTACAATTTATTCACTGATGATACAAATATATAATACAGTTAGTTACAACAGTTTCCATCTATGAAGCACCTAAATGAGAAACATCTGTATGCGCTGCATTTTCCATAGTAACTTCAGTTTATCAACGTAACATATGAGCATGTCCTTGGTGTCTTTTGTCTGACTAAATCAGAAGTAGCATCAGTTTGAGCAACCAGCTTCCGTAAATAATTTTTTTAAGGAATTAGCCAAACATATCATTGGAATGGAAAACCAGCTGAACTGAAATAGGTCTTTTGCATGTAACACGAAATATCATACTTTTATGTATCTCTCAATCCATTTTGATACGAGCTCACCATATATGCTACCACACACTTTCACAATTCACGAATTCTGAATTAAAGATGGTAAAAACGCGACATAAGTTCAAGTAAGGTTAAACATGGTAGATCGCCTCCTATAGGACACACGTCACAAACGATTGGTTATTTATTGGCTTGGTAGAGTGGAAGGTATACCAGAAGAGATAGGGAGTGATTTAAAAAGCTGAGGCGCAGGTTAGGAATATCAATAAATAACGCAAACCTCAACATGACGAATTTGTTCAGAAATTCCCTTTCCCAAGAGGTAGAAAATTTCAAAAATTTTTGAGTTGGCAACTTGGACAGATATCTTCTATTCAATAGCCTTGCTATTTAGTATTACCTGAGTATCCCATTGAACTGTGCATGGTTGTGACTCTCTCATGTTGAATTCTGAAGCTGAAATGAATATGGGTATGTTGAAACATCATTTTGTTCTTCAATATAAATGTGTCTCGAGGATAAAATTGAAATCATTCTTTTTTTAATTCTATATTATACTAATTTGATAAGGTGTGGATCAGGGCGATCTTTAACTCGAAAAAGGAGAATTTGGCCGATATTTCGACTTTTCTGGGAAAAATATAAAACTAACAATTGAACTACAGTACGCAATATTTCGACGGTTCCAACTTTTCTCAAAAACTCTCAAATTCGACAAAATTAGCGATCGTCACTGGTCCCTACCACATGTTGGATCTGTGAAAATTCACTCTGACGCTAATTCAGCTGGCGTATTTCGAAAATCGAATATTTCTTGACTCTCAATTCTGCCTTGACTCTGACTCTCACTGCTTGAGCCAATTTTGTCCCATAGCCGTCTTTTCAACTCAGAAAGTGGCTGGAATTGAATAAAAACTCTATATTTCATGCCATTACAAGACATTCTTTGTATTTATCTTCTAGTTGAAGGATGATATCGAAAATAAGTATCAATATTTGGAGCAACCAGTAATGTTCAAAATGAATTATATATTATTCATAACTTATTGGTTTTTCACAACCCAACCCATGAAAAAATTCATGTGAAATCATGTTGAAATCTCAATGAATATAATTGAATGACATTTCCACATTCAGAACGCTTATTGAGTAGCATAATTTAAAATAATATTTTGAATGAAAAGATACACTCCACAGTCGTTTCACCTCTTTGAAAATCTTTACTCTTTTCAACACCACCTAAGGAGGTAGAGTTCAGAAAGTACATCGAATATCTTAGTCAGAAATTAAATAAAGTAAGCCTTGCTATCAGAGTCACAAAAAAATACTTGAACATGACATCAGTCAAGATATTATACCATGCAAATTTCGAAGCATCACTGAGATATGGAATAATTTTCTGGGGCACCCCACAAAATTTGGATGAAATGTTCCTAATTCAGAAGAGAATATGCAGGGTTATTTTCAACTTGAAATATAGGGAAACATGTAGAAGTATATTCAGGCAAAACAATGTGTTTACAGTGTGTGGTCTTTACCTATTTGAGTGCTTAATGTTCCCTCATAAAAACTTCAAGTGAGAAACACCCAGCTTACAATTGTATTAGAGTTTTTAATCATTTACCTAATATTATTAAGATCATAGATAATTTCAGGCAATTTAAGGCTAAGGTTAAGCACTTGTTGATAAAAATGGAACCATATAATCTGGATGAATTTTTTAGATGTAGATTGTGTACAGGGTGATTCATTAAGGGTTGCCACCGGCCGTATCTCGGAAACCGTTTATCCTATGACTTCCGGAAAAAAAAATCTAATGACAAACTCGAATCCTAGAAAATGATTAAAAATATTTTCAAGTTCGTAGTTCCCCACTAGAGGGCGCAATCTATCACTTGTAAAATATAATCTCATTTTTTACGAAATATTCTCCAGCTAACAGTGGTAAAGAATAATAAAATGAGAATCTACTCTTTCTATTCAACAACATTTGTTTTAGTAATTTTTCTATATTTCCTATTTTTTAGTGATGGGATGGATAAACTTTTCTTCACGAAAAAAACATTCTTACTCCTGTATGGGTGAACCGATTTTCACGTAATTAGATTTCATTCGAAGGCCATCAGAAGCAGATCACAGAAACATATGACAACAATATACCGGGTGATCCAATTGAAAACTACAGACTGTTTTATGTCACTTCGCCCTATTTGTGCGTTTTACTGGAAAATTTCAAATGCAATACTACGACTCTAACCGAGTGAGAATAAGCCAAGCATTATCACCTACTGACTTTTTAAAATCGCAGACAGATATCATAGGTCGTTTCGGAGTTATTGACATTTTTGTAAATTTTGATCAATGTTGATCCTTTTCGGTGAGCTTGAATAAACAAGGAAGTGACTTTATGCGTCATGACAACGCAGCAAAATACTCAACACACATGAAATAACAATGATGCGATAAAATAAAACAAAACTTAGCAACAACGAAAATATTTGAACAGAAAAACAACACTTACACCTAATCAACTCAAATATTTAAAATGTCTACCATTATTTTCTACACATAAATTTAGTCTTTCTTTCGTCGAGTTGACACTGGCCACAATTTCAGTATGAGAAGAAGCTGCCTGTCGAAATCTATTTTGAATATCCTCACTTGTATTGGGGGTTGTTCGGAAAACTAAGTCTTTATTCTCCCCCAAAAATAAAATCTAATACTGTGAGATCGGGTGATCTTTCTGGCCATGGAAAAATACTCCCTCGTCCAATATACCTCTTTGAGAAGATGCTATAATGAATATTCTCTAACATTAGCAGCATAATGCGCCGGGCAACCATCTTGTTGATACCACATATCTTACCTGCTTTGAATGGCAATATTCTCTAAAAGAATTGGAAGATCTTCCGTTAAAATTTCAAGCACCTTTGTCTTGTTAATAAGCCAAAACTTTTAAGATATTATCCTCATTACGGCTTTTACGTTTTCTATTTTTTCTTCCGAGATATTGAACCTTACCAGGTTCTCGCACTTTTCGTGTCAATCTTTTGAATATCCTTTTGGAATGACGACGTCTTTCAGGATATCGTATCGGGTATTCCCTTTCAGCTACTGCATTTTCTAAATATTCAAAATGAACATTAAGCTTCATATGCTTTTTCGTTTGAATAATGGGGCATCATAAAATAGTGGTTTGCAATCGTCCTAAAAAACTTTTACAGCTATAGATACCGAAAATGAACAGTATCGCCAAAGCTTACTGGTTCTAAATCAGCTTGTTTCGTTGCTTTGATGAGTTTTTTCCTTTCATCTAATTGTTTAGAGATGAAATAACTCAATTCCTCCTACATTTCACAGGGTTGATCAATGCTTATCAAAATTTACAAAAATGTCAATAACTCCGAAATGACCAATGATATCTGTCTGCGATTTTAAAAAGTCACTAGGTGATAATGCTTGGCTTATTCTCACTCGGTTAAAATCATAGCATTGCATTTGAAATTTTCTAGTAAAACGCACAAATAGGGCGAAGTGACATAAAACAGTCTGTAGTTTTTAATTGGATCACCCGGTATATTGTTGTCATATGTTTCTGTGATCTGCTTTCGATGGCCTTCGAATGAAATCTGATTACGTGAAAATCGGTTCACCCATACAGGAGTAAGAATGTTTTTATCGTGAAGAAAAGTTTATCCATCCAATCACTAAAAAATAGGAAATATAGAAAAATTACTGACACAAAAGTTGTTGAATAGAAAGAGTAGATTCTTATTTTATTATTCTTTACCAATGTTAGCTGGAGAATATTTCGTAAAAAATGAGATTATATTTTACAAGTGATAGATTGCGCCCTCTAGTGGGGAACTACGAACTTGAAAATATTTTTAATCATTTTCTAGGATTCGAGTTTGTCATTAGATTTTTTTCCGGAAGTCATAGGATAAACGGTTTCCGAGATACGGCCGGTGGCCATCCTTAATGAATCACCCTGTATACATTGTTGAGGTTATTTCATTTAATAACTGTATCGCTGCTGCTGTTACTGATATTATTGAAGATAAAGATTATTATTATTAGTAAAAGGCGCGTTTCTCTTTATAACTCAGGGACTATTGGTCGGAAATCATATGGGTGAAAATTTTTAGGTTGAGTTATGCAGCAGTAATCAACATTGAGAGTTTCATGAAAATTCGGTGGTAAGTTTTCGAGAAATAATTTTTTTCCCTCCTACCCCCAGTTTTGAGCCCTTAGGGTACACCGATCCTGCTTAAAAGCTTGGAAGATAAATCTCGAGCGACACACGATCTTTCTACCAAGTTTCACATAGTTCGGTTCAGTACTTTCAGAGAATAGCCCTGGACACCGGACAGGGGACGGACGGATTTTTTTCTTTATTTCATTTAAATCTGTATACTTCAAAATGTAAACCGTGATATTTTCAGGGGGGGTTATTTTTTTTTGGTCGATCACTTAAGCTACCTTTTGTGCGAGGGAAATTCGGGTATTTGGGTAATCGGAGATTCCTCCGCATTGGCCGGCGACGATCACGTGACCGTCGTCGACCAATAGAGTGAATCTCCCTAGCACAAAAGGCCCCTTAAGTTTATTATTTGATTTTATCAAATAATAAACCAAAATGTCACCAAGGTCGAAATTTTTTGTTGGGACATTGTCGATATTCTACGGTTTGATTTAGTAACATATGTAACTATAACTTCCCATATATAGAACGAACAAAGAAGAGTGGATATGTTACAGTAAAATGAACTTTACCAAAAATTTTTTCAATTATATAGAGTGCAATGTGTCAAACTGCCATGGCCAACCAGCTGAGTTTATAGAACTGAATGGAGTATAGTTAATTCGGTAATATAAAAAACCTACCGTACTCAGTCTCTTTTGCGTTACGGGCGTTGTTCTGTCCGGGAACCTATTGAGGAATCTCAGCATTTCTTTTTTTAAACTTTTAGAAGGACTTGGATCAATGCAAGAACCGTATGGTGTCTCTGGAGTATCCACATCCCAAGGAAACCTAGGCAATTGAGGAGATTCTGGGGTGCCAAGAAGATTTGTCAAACGCTCTTCGTGCATAATTTCATCTACTGGTGTTACCTGGCTGTAGATGATATCTTCGAACTTGTTGTCTGGTGTTTGGACTAAGAGAAAATGATATAACTTATTTTGTAATGTAACGAAAATTTTTAGTGTAGATGACACCATGAACATTGTAGATCATTGACACAATGAATACACAGTACATTACATGCAAAGGCAGCTGCACTGCCAACCCAAATAAATTCCAAGTGGGTTATTAGCTGTGTACTCAAATTATCGATGATCGATTTAAAAAAAAGGGTAAAATTTTTGAGTATAATCTTTATTACAAGCTGGTAGAGCGCTTTCGGCTGTTAAGCCCATTTATTAATTTTTTTTTTTTCAGATGGACGATCGAACCTGAATCATTTACTTTTAAACAAGGGATACAGATTTCAAGATCCCATTTTTACTCGTGTGTGTGCATCTTTGTCTTATGTTTTTCATGACATATCTGAGACAACGGTACTGAAGATGGCTTAACAGCCGAAAGCGCTCTACCAGCTTGTAATAAAGATTATACTAAAAAATTTTACACTTGCTTTAAAATGGTTCACTAATAAATTCCGTCTTGTCGATAACCTTATCATGAGTACACAATATACAGGGTGTCTATGTTAGTTGCACAAGACTTTAAGGGAGGCTTCCCTGCTTGGGTTTCACACAGAACGACCCATATGGTGGTCTACTCCTCACCCCCTTCAAGTTACAGCATTTTCAATGTGCACATGAACTTATCCTAGTAAAATATCCCAATAAGAAGATAAGTATAAAAATTTTTATATTCATTAAATTTTCAATAAAGAATACACGAATAAACTTGTAAAAATTACATTTCGTCATTGTAATCTTTAATTTTTTCGACATTTCACTCAAATTAGATTCCGAATGTATATGTTTTTCGTTGTTGCCTAATTTTTGAGTTCATCTACGGAATAGTCTTCAAATTGTTACTTCAATTTCAAGGATTCAAAAGTTATTCACAATATTAAGTTCAATAGGAATTGGTTCATGGAGAAAAGAGAGCTCCAGTAGTAATAAACTAACAAATCCACAAGGACGAATATGGGTCGATTAATCAACAAACATTCCACCTGGATCATAGCTAATAAGCCAAGTGAAGTTTATTGACCTTTTAAGTTGATCTATTCGTTAATAATTGGTTGGGGTCAAGGATGAAGGTCGTCAGAATTTTTATCTAACTCTATCCTTGACCTCAACCAATTATTAACAAATAGATCCAAATTTTTTGTATTCTGTGTGGATCCTTATGCAACCGCACTTTTCCTTTGTGTGTCAAGAAAAGTGAATTCCGAAAGAGTATAACTCCATTCACTTTTATGAAGTATGTAGGTAGACTTTAAAATGAGTTAACCAAGTTTTTGTAACTAGAACTATCAGGTTGGCTCTCTGAAAATTTGTCAAGGTTGTCAATTCTTATATACTTTTATCAAAGACTCTATGGTTTGGTTGCGTTACATATTACACATTATACTATTGTAAGGTTAGCCAGTAAGCCTTGAAATAGGTCTACCAAGTTTTTTTTAACTAGAATTGAACCAGATTAGCAATGGTGAAATGTCCTCAAGGTCAAAATTATTCGGTGCGACGTTGCCAATTCCTACATATTTTTATCGATAATTCTATGATTTTATTAATTTACATATGTGATTGCTTAGCCTTTCGAGTAGAATAGAGAACGCTGCGTAATTAACTGACAGTAAAATTAGTAACACTTAAAATTTTCCAATTATACAGAGTGGAAGGTCTCAAAATTTCATGGCCTACAGACTTCACGAAAATGAATGAAGTATGCGATATTACCATATGATGTATTTTCATACTTTAATCACTGAAACATATTATATGATTTCTATTGGACACTATTTCACTATATGTTTTGATATTGCCACAAATCGTTACGACTTACTTTGAAATGAAGTTCCTTCTTCTTATTATTAGTATTTAACTATGACCTTCATGTGTAAGTGACAACGCCGCTTATTTATCTGGACGAACAATGATTCCTAACCTTTTTCTATTTGATAGAGTGGAATGTGTCATATTTCCATGGCCTACTGTTTGACTTTATAAAATTGAATGGAATATACGTGATCTGTTCGTTTGAATAGGGATCTCCACAGACTACAATAATTGTTCAATCAATGAATTCGGAATAACAATTTGAAAACTATTTTGTGACCAAAAACGTCACAAACCACTAATGATGACCTGCTTTCGATAATCGCCAGTACAAAATATCTGAGCACTATTAGTTCCATTATTTGTACCCATTGTTGAAAGTTTAAAACAAGAATAACTCACAGGGATCTCTAGATTTAGGTGTTTTTGGTTCTCTCCGCCCGATGATGCTCAGTCTCCTGATGTAAGGGTTGAAACAGCCAGAGAATCAGTTACAGAGGATTCATTCACCATAACTGATCCTCTGGCTGTTTCAACCCTTACATCGGAATAAATTTCTGACGTTGCACCTGGATCAATTAGTCCTGTAATTATGGAGAAGTTTACAATATGGACATCATTCCAGAAAAATCTCTATAAAATTTATGATGCGTATATTTTTTAGAATCAGAATTTATCTACATGCTCAAGAATTATTAGTAAATTACGTAATTGAAGATTGATGACATGGTTCTTCTTTCTTTGGGTGAGTAACCACTAAAGAGACTGAAATAGTGAATCTTCTCTAGTAGAAACGTTTGCATGTATCCCATAGGGATACATGCCATTTCATAAAAGAATTTATTTGAAAAGCTTATAAATTGATGAAATCAATTAAAATATATAGCGTACGAGTAACAGTGGCTTGGTTTTCCATATCTACATTCAGGAAACAGGTAGGAAACCATTATTCTGATGTTACCCTATCGCTTGAGCTTGACAAAATAAAAATATTTTGGGTCACACAGGATGGTTCATATTTTCTTGACAGGTCCCAACTTTGTTTTTTTAATGGTAAACTCTTTTTCGGTTTCTACATAAAAATACAAGGTACCTCTTCACTCCGAAAATATTGGTAGTTTTCGAGATATTCCGCCTAAAGCTGATATCATTCGGCTGAATTCTTTACGCTTTTTATGTGCTTGACAAGTAAATACTAGAGATGTGTTGTGACATTATTTGTATTCTGTGATTTCTCCGGACCTGTGACAGGCCAGTCACAGGTAATGAATGGACGAATCCATCTCTATCAAATAAATTGATAATGAACGGACCTTCTTGTTTCCATAGCGTGCTGCGACGTGCCGCGCCGAGTTTCGCCACCAACCTAACGGACGGCAGCTTAAATTGTCTTGTCCACTATCCATCACCCAGAATATTTGAAATTATTAAGTTGCGCCAAGTCTCAACAGAGTTTAATTTTGGTCAAATATTGTACCTTGTTTACTGTCTCAAACGTTATATATGAAATCGAGTCGTTTTATACATGGTATGAGAAACAGGTTGCCACATATTGTAAATGAAACTATGTGAATCTTCCCGATTTCTAATGAAAATCTAGTGAACGCAACCTTGAGGACTACCAAATTTCTCGTCACTTTTCATGGGCCAATAAAATACAGGATGTACATTTCGAAAAAAGAAAGAACACGCAAATATGTATTTATATTCTGTATTTAAAGGTTCGATTTCAGAAATACCGTATGGGAGAGTGACCAATGTACAATATTTGAACAAAAATAAATTCCAAGAGGCACAACTTAATGTTAAGCAGAATATCTCCACAATCGTTAATATTTCTGAAGTAAAGAATCTTTTATCTTTTATGAAGAAACCCAAAAACAGATGAAAAATAAAGGTTGCCATTAAAAAAAAACAAAGTTGGACCCGCCCAAAAAAGCTTTTACGCGCTTGTTCAAATTCTAACTATTAGATCAACACGAAATTTTTTTTTACATCTCGATGTGTGCTGGTGATCTCCACCTGATTACGAAGTTTCAATCTGTTTGCATTTGTACTTCTTGAGATATTGCGGAAATAACGTTAAAATTCCAAATAACAACGAAATTTGGCATATTTTTTTTCCTTATCGTAGTAATATCGGATCGAATTGAAATTTGGAACATTGTTGTTAAATATCAATTGAAGCTTATTTTGGGAGGATTTTGCATTATTTTTCAGGTTCTCATGGGTTTTCACTCCCAATATCTGAAGCAGAATTAGTAAAAATTAGCTCAAAAATAGATCCCTATCTGTTGTCTAAATGAAAATATTGAACTCCAAGCCACTGGTGCAAGACCCTGTGTAGAAAAAATTAATGAATTATGCGTAATGTGTTAATTACCTGAATCGAAAGCATAAGCGAATGAATCATTTCCACCACATCTACTTGAATCAGAACTATCTCTTGAAGTTTGGGGAGCATCTTTCATCGAAATTCTCGTGGAGTTTGCTGAGACATCGAATACGACATTATAATAATCTTTGTTAAACTCGACTAAATGTTGTGGAACAATGTCTTTACCTTTTAGAGTATCTGTGAGTGTATTAGATTGGTTGTTTGTTAAGTTCTCTTCGTTTGAATTGTTTTGTGACTTGTTGCTAGGAACACTGGAATCTGATTTGGAACCGGGACAAAACAAATAAACTGAAAGAAGTCTTGCATGTAATAATATTTTATGAATGAATTATCTCTTCAGTATAATTTCTATGCTTCTTCTGAATTAATGGGTGCTCATGATTTATAATAACATGTTGCCAGAGATGTTTCAAGATGAAGAACGAATTGAGGAGTCAATAGAGATATATCGTATTACTTTCAATATGGGTTTAGAAAAAGAATATCTTCTTCTTCAGGATGTGAAAATCTGAACTGATAACAAAATTCGAAGCTACAAGCATTTTTCTTCAAATCATGCAAATCTATATTCAAAATGCTCTACAGACATTCTTCAATTTCACATTCAGGGAATGAAATAAAAAATTATAGTAACAAAAGAAAATTGTTAGAATGGAAGGATATGATCAGAACCTCTTCTTCCTCAAAGACAGCATCAGTTCCCAATAAGCAGAGAAAAAATTGTAGATGAGCACTAGGGGTCAATTCGTGAATCTCCATCAAGAATTGAAGGGTATGACAATTGTCATATGTTTATGTCGATTTTCTAAGTTTTCTCGAACATCTGCGAAATTTGTGAAAGTTCTATTCGCCATTTCGACTATGTGCAAATATTCAAGAAATAAACTGAATGCAAGGCATCGAGAAATTTCAAATCCGAATATGAACATAACCTTATTACCGTTTCATTTGACTTAGCAACAAGTGGTACGGAGTATATGAGATATAACATTCAATGGTTCTAAGCGCAGGTCATGTATACTTATTGTTTATATTTAACTTAGAAAATCGACACAATCATATGACAATTGTCTTACTCTTCATCATCATTCTTGATCGAGATTCAAGAATTGACCCCCAGCTTTAATGCAAGCAAGCTTTTGCATGCATGTTCAAGTTTGTTACAAAGATATTGAGTAATTCTATATCTGTCTATTTGGTTTCCTTACCGGTTTCGAAACATAAAATTGGACTTTTGATTGTAGGTGTCGATATTTCCAAAAAGTAATTAGTGGTTTCTATATGAGCCATGGATTTGATGTTTGAATGAGAGCTCATCTCTATAGTATATCCACATGCTGGATTCCGAATCTGTCCTGTCTGTATTTTTGTAAATATTGGAATGACAGAATTTCATATGAGTTTATCTACTAAATACGTTTGAGTATCGATAAACGATGGCTATGAGCTCTCATTCAAAAATCAAATCCATGGCTCATATAAAAAAACTGGGAAGTTCCTAAAAATATCTCTACCTGAAAACGAATTTCCAACGTTTTTCCAATATCGAAAAATCACGACCATAAATCACCCCAATATCTCCAAATTATCGAATATTTCCGAATTAGTTGAAATTTATCGATTGATATCAAATATATTTTCTTCAGAACTTAAAATGGAAAAAATAAAAAAATCTATGAAATTATATTTTAATTATTTTAATGATACGATGATCATCACCAAATTTATGTGGCATACAATTATGCATCCCTATCGGCCAACTAGTTACCAAGTTTCATCATGATTGAATAAGAATTTTTTGAGATATTCCGGAAATAAGAATAGGTATCTCCGAAAATTAAGATCGGATCAAACTGAAAGTTGTTATTTTGTTGTAAAATATTGAGTCCAACATTTATGTGAAATTTTGCCACAAAAAATTGGAGAATTTTTGATTTTTTTTAAGGCTCTAAGCGAATCAACATTTTTTTTAAATGGTTTCATAAATCTAACCAAATCATAACATCTCTAAATATTGATTGGGAACTCATTATAAAATCTTATACATATGTAGTATGGACCTTTTTCTCTAAGAGTCAATCTATGCTGCAGGTGAATGAGATCATTGTTCTTGCATTGTATCCATGATCTCTGTATAAATGAAACATTCCTTATTTTTCAAAACAAACATAAGGCACTCAAAAATGTATAAGCCACAAAAACATACCCTTGAATTTACGCTGTTACCCTGAACATGCGCGCAAAAAGCGATTTGGAGAGAAGCAGTGATAACTATAATATAAACAATAAACTCACAATTTTTCGAAACAGAATAATCCTGCTCTGAAGTTTGTGATGTGAAAGTTTCTTCTTCTTCAGTGGAAGGAGCATCCATCGCTTGTTTGTTCTCTGATTCCACCGGAATCACAATCAGAGAACAAACAAGCGATGGATGGATGGATGGTTAAATCAATCGTAATTATCGGTGACTCAGTTAAATAAATCTCACTTATTGGTGACTCTGTTAAATCAATCTTTGTTATAATCCTCTGTGAACGTAACAAACTCAATCCCTAAAATTTCGAAATTATACATTAACCAAAAATTTTGCATTATAGGGTTAACCTCACTTTTTTGCCCAATGGAGATTTGAATTTTGGGTCATCTCTCAAATTGTTAACCAGATAAGACTCCTCTCCGCACGGCCTCTTCCTCTCTATACTTTTTGACTTGATCAGTTTCAACTCGTGAGATTCTGGATCACCCACTATGACATGAGTGACACGATCCGATATATCGTCACATCGAGTGGCCCCACTTGCGTTTATGATCTTGCAGAGCTTTTCACGTTGATCGTCTTTGAAACCTACCAAGTAAATCTGAAATACATTGAGGAGAGTTGATTTCAGAAAAACTGTTGAGTTCATTGGAAAAATGTTCAAATCGATAGGTCTTTGGCATGTAACACATATTTCTATGTTTTTCTAAATCTATTGCGGTAAAAAATCATAATGTATGCTATCGCACACATTCAGTATTAATAATGGTAAAATAATGACGCAAGCTCAAACTGTGTGAAACGCGGTAGATCGCCTCCTATGTCACACGTTATGTTGTCCATTGGCTCAAGGTAGTTTCCATCATTCAAACATCCAAAATATGAAATCAAATTAAAAGGATTATTTTCTCGTTGAAAATCCGAATTTTTGAAGGCAAGTGAATTTTTTCAGTATTATAATGGATAGAATATAAATTATGGAAATTTCCTGAAATCCAAGTTGTTCAGGCAGCGGCCTTAAGTCTGAATTACGATCCCTGATGACCAACAACTTTCATGATGTTCGTGGAGGTCACAACTGACAAACTGATTGAAAATCAATATTTGTACATGAAAATGTTAAAACATATCTGTGAATAAGGTTATGGTAATTGTTTCATGGGATCTCAAAGAAAATACATTTAGAAGGTAAATCCATCTATGATGTATACGAGGTAGTTATCATAACTGATCACTGCAATGAGTAAATGATATACCTAAAATTATATTTTATGGAAAATACAACAGCCAATTATGCATGTTTTTAGTCAACAATAAAGAAATCTACCCATAGTTTTGAGTTTTACTTACAGAACATCCATCTAGAAACTGTCCGCTTCTCTTGGCCTTCATGATATCAATTTGTTCGATCAGATTATCACATTCTGTGAAAACTGTGAATAATTAGATTTCTGTCGATATTATTGCTTACGGTGATATATATCAACAATCTCCAGCACGCTTCTATATACAATAAAATTCCATTTCATACCTACCATTTCTTTTCACTTCATTGGTAGGGGTAGATGGGTAGATGGGTAGATGGGATCAATCAAAATGCGAAAGAACAACTTCATATAGCATTGGGAGTAATGCTATATGAAGTTGTTCTTTCACATTTTGATTGATCAATCACACTCATCATTGAGAAATTAGGGTTGACATAATCGTTCTCTTGTGGGGTAGAAGTGCTTTTTCTCACAACATACTCATGGTGTGGCAAACAGCAACCTTTCTTTACACTATCATGTAACCACTGTAAAGTAACACATGTGACATTTTCAGTTTTCCTTGCTTCCTTGAATTTTTCACTCATTGCACCCCTATAAAATCACAACTTTTCAATTAGACGGGAGCTTCTAATTGTAATTCAAAAAAGTAATAAGATGTAAATAATGGATCATATGTATATATATATATATATATCCCATTGAGAAAAATGTATCAGTTATCCTTATCGAAACAACAGTGAAAAGAATCGAAAACAATGAAATGAACCAAACGGGGCTGATGAGAAAAGCTTTTCAACACAAATTTCCTCCCATCGTTTTGTGGCAATAAAAAAGTTACTCACGCATCACCCTCACAAATCAAGAAATCAGTTGTCTTTAAATTGAGTTTGCCTGTGAACTCAGTGACCATTTTTCGAACCTCTTCTCTTTCCTTTGAACTAGATTCTTCTGTAGTTAAAATTATGAGCGTGTCAAGAGGCAGGCATTTGTATTTGTTGAACTGATCATCATTACAATGAATATTTGCTTCTTGACTTGCCTCCCACACTGCATCTATCCAGGAGGGTGTCAGTACCTTGATATCCAACTCTATTGCTTTCTAAGATAAAAATTGAGTTTCTTAGAATTCTTATTGAATTTTAATATTGTCAATGACAGGTCACTTACCATGTATTTGGCACTCTTAACACTACCAGCTATCAAATGTGTGGTGTTTTCCGATAAGGCATCATTATAGTATCCACCCATCCTCTGGACCTTCTCAATTAGGTTCATTTTGACAGACTTTGGTAGATGTGATGATGTAACATTACAACCGTACATTGCAACATTATAGATGGGCCATTGAACTTTGGGTATTTTTTTGCCATCCATCAAACAGATTAAAACGCACCATGGTCCTAAAATACTACTACAGAAAATGTCAGATATCAATTCAAATTGTCTTCAGATAGTTGAATGATTGAAGGCACTGTTTAAGCGCGACCCTTCGGTATTTTAATGGACTGAAATTTAACAATGAAATTGAAATGAATATATCAAAGAGAGAAAAAAAAAAGATATCACCAAAGCAATAAAATGGCTCACCTTTCTCCTTATTAATGAATCGATAAACATATGCAACAACTGATTGTATTCTCTCTAATGATGAAAATTTATTCAATAGCGAAAAAATTATATTTTCTTCAACGACAGCATTGAAGGAGTTCAACTTTTCCTCAACCGAAACGATTGAATCATCCGATAGTGAAAAGTCTTTTTTCAAAAATTCAGGTCCCGCCCACCATAATGAATTATTTAGAAATTCAGAGGGCAAACAACCTCTGGAAGCTATATCAGATGGATTTTCACTTCCTTTTATATGGTGCCAACAACTAGGACTAACTTTTTCCTGAATGAGAGCGACTCTATTACCAACAAAGGCCTTCCAACGATTTGGGGGTGATTTTATCCAAAATAAAGCAACCTTAGAATCAGACCATGCAAACGTATTCGTTATTGTTAAATTAGGCGAAAACAACGATTTAACGTAACTCAAAATGTTACTAAGTAAAACAGCGGCACATAATTCCAATCTTGGAATAGAAATTTTCTTCAAAGGAGCGACCTTTGATTTCGAAAGAACTAACATTGATTTGAATTCTAAATCCGAAATTTTAACGCGTAAATACGCTGCACCAGCGTAACCCTTTTCGCTTGCATCGCAAAATCCATGCAATTCACAGGAAGTTGTTGAAGAAATATTCAAATGTCTTGGAATATCTAAAGTTGATAAACTCTTCAACTCTGTTTTATACTTCGTCCACAACGAAACAATATTTTCGGGAGGAGAATCATCCCAACCTATTCCTAAACTCCATAATGTCTGAGTTAAATGTTAAAGGATCGAATATCCGTGCTAACTCCGATAATATATCGAACTAAAATAATACTTAGTGTCCTCCAAGATTTAATAATGAAAATTTTTTTATTGTGGGAATAGGACAAATTATAATATGTCAGATTGTTCAGTACATATATTCGGCGACGTTTCGCAAATTCACATTTGCTTCCTCAGGCCTACAAAATTAAAATATATCAGCAATATTTTTCTTTACACAGATACACAAAGTGACAGAAAATTACATACCTCAATATGAAGGTTGCAAATTCTGACCATATAATATAGAAAAATTTTAAATACAAGTTAAAATATAAAATTAAAATCAAGGAAGAATGAAATTGCACACCAGATACAAAGACGTTCAAAAACAACAAACCATAACCTATAAATGAGACGTCACAGAACAAGTCGTGTTTTGGTTGTCAAATATTGAACTATTTCACGTTTGAACTACCTAGTTTATCTTTCTGTCAAATTCTTATATTTAGACAATATTGGATTATATAAACAACTAAGATGACTAGTATCAGATCTAAAATTGACAGACTTGTTTAAATTAATGTGAATCATCTCTAAGATATTTCTTTTTATATATTGTTTTTCTTTTTCAAGAATTTTCACATTCGGAAAATCGAACCTGTGATTCTCCACGAAGAAATGGGAGCACAGTGCCGTCTTTTCTCTGTTTTTTACGTCTTTCAAGTCATATTTGTGTTGTTTCATCCTGCTATTCAAATATTGCCTTGTTTGTCCAATATATACCTTATCGCAGTCTAAGCATGGGACTCCATATATCACCCCTGATTTTTGTTCTTTTTTAATAGGATCTTTGATACGGCTGTATAACAATCCCACGGTTTTCATATTGTAAAATACTAATTCCTTGTTGTCTGTTTTTAGAGTTCTTTTGAGTTTTTGTGATAGTTCTTAGTTATCTTAGTTGTTTCAATTATGTTATTGTTTTTGTTTTTAATTTTCGGTATAAGTTCTGAAATAATTCTGCTGACGAAATGTTTTGGATAATTGTTGTTGTATAGGATATTCTTTACTTTTTCTATGTACTGGTTGTGGTATACAGGTGCACTTAAGTTGATTGCTCTATTCAGTATGTTGTGAATGGTACTGATTTTATAGCCAAGGGAATGTGTAGATAAATAATTCAACATAACACCCGAACTCGTGGGTTTCGTATACCAGTTGATTGTAAGTTTTTGTTGTTCAGTTCGGTGCACACATACGTCAAGGAATGGTAGTGATCCTTCATTCTCTACTTCTACCGTGAATTGGATTCTATCATGGTAACGGTTGAACAATGACAGTGTCTCATTTTCTCAAATAAGTGACACTACAACATACAAACGGTTACAAAAAGACCCAACATTAGTATTCCAGACAAAAGCTAATACCTTGATAGACTATTTATTTGATAGCTCTTTTATTTCTGATTTTCAAAAGAAGAACATGAAAATACATAACTCTGTTCCTCCTAGACTTTATTGCCTTAGAAAAACACATAAACAAGGTTTACATTTGAGACCAATAGTAAGTGGAATTGATTCACCCTCAGCCAGCATAGCTAGACTTGTACACGATGTATTGAGCGGTGTAACAACTATTTTCCAACACCAAATAAATAACTCTTTTGAGTTTGTGGAATTCACCAAAACTGTGGTCCTACCTGAAGACTATATCCTGGTTTCACTGGATGTTGTATCGTTGTTTACTAACATTACACACAGTCACACAAGAAATGTCATACTGAAGAATTGGCACACAATATCAGCGTATACATCATTGGATAAAGCAACCTTCTTAACATTAATTGATTTCCTTTTCCAATCCAGTTATTTCGTATTTGATGATGACACTTACCAACAGGTCGAAGGTACAACGATGGGAGGGATTGCTAGTCCTGCATTGGCTGCTCTCGTGATGAATGACCTCGTCACAACAGTAATTGATCAATAACCTTTTGCGATACCACTCTTCAAGTTTTATGTCGATGACTCTATCACAGCCATACCAAAAGACAAGGTGAATGAGACACTGTCATTGTTCAACCGTTGCCATGATAGAATCCAATTCACGGTAGAAGTAGAGAATGAAGGATCACTACCATTCCTTGACGTATGTGTGCACCGAACTGAACAACAAAAACTTACAACCAACTGGTATACGAAACCCACGAGTTCGGGTGTTATGTTGAATTATTTATCTACACATTCGTCGACATGTCGTCAGGCAAGACAGATGTTCCGATTGTTAACTCGCGTGATTCTCAGTTGAAATGTAGTGAATGTAAATATACCGTTGTCAAAAGTGGTATAAAATGTAAAATCTGTTACAATATTTTCCATCGTAGCTGTGCTCAAAAATCTAAGAAGTGTTGTGATGAAGAACTAACCTTCTCACTTCCCGAGTTGTCTAAAATGGAAGATTCATCCCATGGAAGCGAGACTATCAACGTTAACATGGTGATCAGTGACAAATCTACGAAACATGAATTGTTGTTAAAAATAATTCACGAGTTAGAAGAGAAAAACCGTTTGTTGGAGGAGAATAATCAGTTGCTGAAATTCAAGATTTCTGTGCTGGAAAAAAATAAGAATGATACGGATATTGTACGAAGTGAAGATCCTGATAACATACGACGTGAACGGATTATCATAACAGATAACGATATAATTCAAAAACCAAAAAATAATACGGTGCGCACGTATCCCCGGCGTACTGCAGTCGATCAGGTTCTTCCTACGCATATGCAATTTCCCATCTCTGGCGCATCTGTCGCAGATTCGAAGGGAAAGGTAAATAAACAGACCATGGAGGAAGATGGGAAATCAGGAACTATTTCGAAAGAAAATATTAATTCGAACTCGATTGTGACAGAAAGTGATGATTGGAAACAGGTTGGTACTAGAAGATCTAAGAGAAAGTCTCGTCCAGCGCTAGTGGTCGGATCAAGTACAGAAGCTGACTCGATCGAAGGAATAGAGAAGGTTAAGGCCTATCATGTTTCGAGGTTGAAACCAACTACAACAGCTGAAGATCTTCAGAAATTTTTAAGTAAAAACTTTTCGGATGTCAAATGCGAGCCATTGCAGTCTAGGTATCCCGAGATTTATGCTTCATTTAAGGTTATCATTTCAAGCAGTGAATCAGAGAAAATTCGGGATCCAAACAATTGGCCCAATAATGTCAGTGTCCATCATTTCTTTCGGCGACCAAAAGGATTTAACCAGAACCAGCGTGACATCAGAAAAATTCAAGATTATTCAAGTCAATGTTCAATCTCTCAACAATAAGATTGAATGTCTGGAGCTACTACTGGATTGTCATCGTCCTTTGGTGGTGAGCATTGCAGAACACTGGGGTACAGTGGAAAGTATATCAACGATGGCTTTGGATGGGTACTATCAAGCAGCTTCGTTTTGTCGTCAAAATCGTGAGCATGGTGGTACTGTGATTTATGTGAAATGTGGGTTTCCAGTGACTGAAATCGATATTTCGAAATACTCCGTTGAGTTTCACTTTGAAGTGTGCGGAGTGAAGTTTTCATTAGGAGGAAAGAGGTACATTGTAATTAGTGTATACAGAGTTCCTAAGGGGGATATTTATCTGTTTTTGGAACGACTTGCTTTTGTTATTGCTCATTGTAACCAAACTGCAAATGTTACTTTTATCTGTGGAGATATGAATATCAATTATCTCGATCCCAATTGTTCGCATAAACCCCTTCTGAATGATCTGATGCAATGTTTCGATTTGAAAGTCACTTCTATGGCTCCTACAAGAGTTTTTACTAATGCCAAAGGTATTACGACTTCATCTAAATTAGATTATATTCTGACCAATGCTTCTTCTGGGTTGTATGAAACTAACGTTTTTGAAGGTTTTTTGGGAGATCATAAGGTTTTTTCACTTGATTTCATGGTGAAGTTGCCTATTGCGAAGGAGAAGTTGGTTGATAATACTATAGTCAGGAAAATAAACTCTGAAACGTTAGCAAATTTAACAGAGTTCATTTCAACTATAAGTTTTTTGGATGTATATAATTGCACCAATATTGATGATGCTTTCATAAGATTTGCACAAATAATACAACATTGTTTGGAAATAAATTGTCCATTAATCCTACCTAGAAACTCAAACCAAAATAGAAAAAAGTGGATAAATAATGAAGTAATAGAAGCTAGCAAAAGTTTGAAAAATTTGGATTGGTTAAACAAAAACTTGAAGACCTACGACTCTTATCTTACCTATAAAAAGGCAAAATCTGATTACAAACACCTTCTCTGGCGCACTAAATCTTGTTATTATGAGCAGGTTATAAACTCTTCTAGCAATAGTAATAGAACAGTATGGAATATAGTTAACGGTATTACTGGAAGAAAAAGTAGTATAAAATCTGCATTGGAAATAAATCATTGTAATAAGAAATACACACAATCAAGAGATATTGCTAATCTATTCTCAGATCATTTTGCCACGGTTGCTGAGAGAAGTCTCCAGACTTATTATGGTAATGTCTTATCATCTTCGTGTACAACCTCTGTTCTGCTGGGGAGCACTTTCTTTTTTTACCCCGTTGTAAAAGAGGAAATTGTTAGTACTGTGGAAGCATTTAAGAATAAAAAGAGTACAGGTATAGATGGGGTACCTATGTCCATCTTAAAGTCTATTGTGGATAATGTTGCTGATCATCTAGCATATATCATCAATTTTTCAGTTACAACTGGTAAATTTCCTGATCTCCTGAAGGTGGCATCTGTGATTCCTGTTTTTAAAAAAAAAGATCCTTGTAACATTGATAATTATAGGCCTATTTCAATATTAAGTGTTTTCTCAAAACTTTTTGAAAAAATTGTATATAATAGGATGATTTCGTTTTTGTCTCGTTATAAAATTATAACCGACTGTCAACATGGTTTCAGAGAAAAAAGATCTACTCAGACAGCAGCATTTTCATTAGTTGAATTCGTTTATAAAAAATTGGACGAAGGAATGTTTGTAGCAGGTATATTTTTTGACTTGACACGAGCATTCGATGTTATAAACTTCGAATTTTTAGAAGTAAAATTATATAATATCGGTTTTCGTGGTATTTTTCTCCAATGGGTGATGTCATTTTTGCGAAACCGATCAATTTTTGTTAAAGTTGCAAATTGTTGGTCTGAAAAACAAGACCTCCATTTTGGGGTACCTCAGGGTTCGAGTTTGGGACCGTTACTGTTTTTACTTTTTATAAATGATCTACCGAATTACATAGATCCTGAAATTTTAATAATTTTTGTTGATGATACATCAGTGGCGGTCTCAGCTAGAACGCTGAGTGACCTATCTGAAATATGTAATTCACTGATATTGAAGTTTTTGGATTGGTGTAAACTGAATTCTTTAATTCTAAACTTGAATAAGACTGAATGTATTCGCTTCAGTAATAGAATGAGTGATTGTGAACCTTTAATTGTTGAATGCTTGAACCATGAGATTGTTTCGAAAGATAAGATAAAATTTCTAGGTGTGTACTTAGATAGCTCTCTGAGATGGAGCGATCATTGTGATTTTGTTTGCAAGAGATTGGCCAGCTCTTTTTATGCGATTAGTAGAATTAAGTACACACTGCCTAGACAGTCAGTTATGAATATTTATTATAGTTTAGTTTACAGTTTTCTAAATTACAATGTGATTTTGTGGGGTAATTCTATTGATTCTAATAGGGTGTTCATCATGCAAAAAAGAATTGTTCGACTAATTTTCAATTTGAAACCTAGGGATACCTGTAGAAATGTATTCAAGAAAAATGAAATACTTACTTTGCCTTCTCTGTATATACTTAGGACCCTATTGTACTTGAGGGAAAATGAATATTTGATGGTGAAGCTTTCCAGTTTTCACAACTACTCTACAAGGAGTATCACAACACTTAGCATTCCTTTTCATAATACCGCGAAGTATGAAACTAGTCCTCTGTATCAGGCAATCATATTGTATAATCATCTTCCAACTAGGATTAGGCTGTTAGACATTAAACTATTTAAGAAAGTGGTAAAAAGTAACCTTGTTCGGAAAAGTTATTATACTGTGGGGGAATTCTTGGGTGATAATACCTTTTGTGGGGAATAGTATCTGTTCTTTTCATTTTTGACTTGTCCTATACATACTTGTATGTCTCGAAGGATTAATAAAATTCTATTCTATTCTATTCTATTCCCTTGGCTATAAAATCAGTGCCATTCACAACATACTGAATAGAGCAATCAACTTAAGTGCACCTGTATACCACAACCAGAACATAGAAAAAGTAAAGAATATCCTATACAACAACAATTATCCAAAACATTTCGTCAGCAGAATTATTTCAGAACTTATACCGAAAATTAAAAACAAAAACAATAACATAATTGAAACAACTAAGATAACTAAGAACTATCACAAAAACTCAAAAGAACTCTAAAAACAGACAACAAGGAATTAGTATTTTACAATATGAAAACCGTGGGATTGTTATACAGCCGTATCAAAGATCCTATTAAAAAAGAACAAAAATCAGGGGTGATATATGGAGTCCCATGCTTAGACTGCGATAAGGTATATATTGGACAAACAAGGCAATATTTGAATAGCAGGATGAAACAACACAAATATGACTTGAAAGACGTAAAAAACAGAGAAAAGACGGCACTGTGCTCCCATTTCTTCGTGGAGAATCACAGGTTCGATTTTCCGAATGTGAAAATTCTTGAAAAAGAAAAACAATATATAAAAAGAAATATCTTAGAGATGATTCACATTAATTTAAACAAGTCTGTCAATTTTAGATCTGATACTAGTCATCTTAGTTGTTTATATAATCCAATATTGTCTAAATATAAGAATTTGACAGAAAGATAAACTAGGTAGTTCAAACGTGAAATAGTTCAATATTTGACAACCAAAACACGACTTGTTCTGTGACGTCTCATTTATAGGTTATGGTTTGTTGTTTTTGAACGTCTTTGTATCTGGTGTGCAATTTCATTCTTCCTTGATTTTAATTTTATATTTTAACTTGTATTTAAAATTTTTCTATATTATATGGTCAGAATTTGCAACCTTCATATTGAGGTATGTAATTTTCTGTCACTTTGTGTATCTGTGTAAAGAAAAATATTGCTGATATATTTTAATTTTGTAGGCCTGAGGAAGCAAATGTGAATTTGCGAAACGTCGCCGAATATATGTACTGAACAATCTGACATATTATAATTTGTCCTATTCCCACAATAAAAAAATTTTCATTATCAGATAATATACTTCTCTTTGTACATGTTTCCGACAAAATATTAACGTTGTATGAAATTGTGTCCTTTGAAGGACACCACTTTAATCCCAAAACTTTGACGATCGAATCATCATCGAAATCTATACCAAACTGTTTGCATTCATCAGGTAAAAAATTCAAAAGTTCCGGACAATTCGAACTCCATTTTCTTAAATGAAAACCTGCGCTCTTAAATATTTCAATCAATTGATTTACAATAATTCGAGCATCCTTTAATGATGCGCAACCACTTAATACGTCATCAATGTAAATGTCATTGTTCAAAACTGAAATTGTTAAATTCATTCAATTCATTCCTTCATCTATTGCTAACTGTTTAATAACTCAATTTGCTAAATAGGGCGAGGATGCAACCCCAAAAGTCACTGTATTCAAGCAATATTCCCCAACTGGTTCATCTTTCGAAAACCTCCAAAAAATACGCTGATAATTTTTATGTTTAGGTGAAATCAAAATCCGTCTAAACATCTGTTTAATATCTGCCGTGAATGCAATTGAATTGACTCTAAAACGAATTAATAAACCAACTAAATCATTTTGTAATTTCTGAGCAACATACAAAGAATCATTGAGTGACAATCCCGAAGAACATTTTTGAGAAGCATCAAACACAACTCTCAACTTAGTCGTCAAAGAGTCCGGTTTTATCACACAATGATGTGGTAAATAAAATATTTCATTGCTATCGAATGAACTAGTTGCGATCGACATATGCCCAGTATCCAAATAATCCTGCATAAAATCGACATATTGCCGATCTCTCGCGAATCGTCAAACACAGGAATTAACTTTGAAATAAATGGTAATTCAACGATATATCGACCATCAGTATTTCTCTTAGTGGTTTCTTTAAATATTAATTCACAATTACCATCCTCTTCTGACACGAAATTATGATCAGGTATATGCTCCAATTCCCAAAATTTTCTCAAACTATTCTCTAAAGATTCATATTCCGACGAAACTAAAAGAGATGACAAGTCATTTTGTGAAATTGATGTTTTCAAATCAACGCGACCTGTTAAAATCCAACCAAATAATGTGTTTATAGCGATTGGCTCATTTTTATTATTCTCCACTTTACCAGGAATTAATACGCGTGCAAAAACTTCAGCCGATAAGGGCATATCAATAGAACGCGAAGAATAAAATTCGGGATCGGCTAATTTCAAGCATTCAATATGTGGCCAATTAACAGAGGGAAAACTAAAATTGGGCATATCCGAACAAATTTTAGACAATACGAAAACTTCAACAGCAAATTCATTATCAGTGGCGTAACACGAAGCGATTTTACAGGTTAATGTGCCCTTTGGCGAAACATTAGAAATATTTTCTATACCATGTATAGAAGTGGCGATTGGAGTGTATTTTAAACCCAGTCTATTCATACATTTGGATGTAATAAAACTAGCTTGGCTGGCATTATCAAGAAGAGCACGTATCTTTTGTTTATTTCCACAAACATCAGTTACAAAAATTTCTGCAGTTGATAGTAAAACAAACGAATCCTTAGGAATAGCTTCAACATGACTGGACGTTTGCAAAGAAACTGTTGAACCTATGGCATTTTTAGGTACATTCATATTATTCGAAGAATCAGACGTAGTCTCCTTCAACGTCAATAAATTTGAATTTTCTGGTTTTTCCACAAAAGAGCGATTATCTTTGGAAAAATCAACATGCCTGTCAAAATGTAAGAGGGAATGATGCCTATCGTTGCCACATACCCTACAGGACGATCTACTTAAACAATCACCACATCGATGCGATGCTTGTAAACATTTCAAACATAAACGATGATTTTTTGCAAGCACAAATCTGTCATATGGCGAACGATTTTGAAAAAGATTGCATTTCGTATTAATATGATTCAACGAATTACAAAATACACATTTCATTCCTGCTGTTTTATCAGTATTCACAAGAAATGAAGATTTCGAATATTGATTCTTAGATGCACCGTATCTTGCTGCATTATTAGATTGATTTCGTTTCTCTGACGAATGAGATCTATCATTAACTACTCCTACTGCTTCTAAAGCTTTGCAGTGATGCGACAAAAAATCAATTAAATCGGTATATTTCGGAAAGTCAACTTTACTATGATCCATTTCAAATTTTGTTCTAGTTTTTGAATCGAGTTTATCCAAGAGAACATTGAAAAGCGGGAAATCCCAGTTATCTACATTAAAATCCAAATTATCCAAAGCATTTAGATTTTCAGTAAATGTAGAAACCATTTTTCGCAAAATAATGACATTTTCCCCTTCCAACTTTGGAAAGTGAAAAACTTCGTTCCAATATGACACAGCTAATATTCGCTTGTTATTGTATCTTTTCAACAAACTCTGTAATGCAATTGGATAATTTTCACCCGACAATGCAACACCTTTGACAATCTCCAATTGGAGCCAGAAACCAGAAAAGAACCATTAATGGTTCTTTTCTGGTACTACCCAAAAGATATTGGAATTTTTCAATATTGCTTAGAGCCATATTTCCATCGATCAATGAAAGAAATAAATCCCTATAATTTGGCCATTCTTTGAGAACGCCATCAAAATTTGGTAAAGTAAATTCAGGCAATCTGACCTGAGATATTGGAGGCTTATTAGTATCGTGTATACTCTGATCAACCTTCTCAACTAAATTGAAATGAATTGCCTTAATTGCAAAATAATGTCTATCTACAAAACTTCAGAACTCTCGCCTGCCTTTAGGCTTATAATTTTGTAATGACATGCTTCAAATTGTTTGTAAATAGAATCCAATCTATCTACTCTCATACGAAGTTCTGAAATCATAGATGAATCGATCTCAGCTCTTTGAGCCACTTCAAAAATTTCAGAAATACGATTGCTAGCTGTTGTACGATTAGCGATCTGAATCGCCAAACTACCTTGAATGTCCGGTGGCATATTGAAATAATCACAAATCTGTATGAAGAAAATAAAGTCTGACAACAATGCTCGAACGAAAATCGGGTATATTTAAACTTTCAATGCGCTGAAATCAAATATGCGATAAAAAATACACCATATGACACTGATATGCGAATTATTTCGAGTTTTATATAGGCTAAACAAAAGAACATATGCTTGCAATGAGAATATGTTATCTGAATGAAAATTAATGATTCTTTATTCCCACTGAATAATGAAATAACCAAATTATAATATCCAATTATTAAACTAAAAAATCTACTTAAGAAACGAAACTAAAATCTGGCGCCGAATGGACCAATGTTTAAGCGCGACCCTTCGGTATTTTAATGGACTGAAATTTAACAATGAAATTGAAATGAATATATCAAAGACAAAAAAAAACAAAGACACAAAATAATTTTCGAACATTGGTTCATTCGATTTTTCCATTTACGCGAATCCCTAACAGGCACTTTGACTGGATTACTTACGCACTCTTTTTCTCTTGAATACTACTGAAGTCTTTTCCTTCAAAATTTTCAAAAACTATGAAATCTGTTTTTTTCAATTCTGTCTTATGAATATCTTGCTCTCTCACCCATGTTGTATTCACTTTGTTTTGCTTACAAACCTGAAACAAGTAAATATGTGAGTAATATTACAGGATAACCAAAATCTCTTCATCTTACCTCAAAGGCTTGAAGCATTACTTCAGTTGCCTGACTTTCATCTTCTAAGTCCTTTGAAATTACAAATATCACAGATATAGTATCCATTTATGAAGAGTGTCTTTCTGTACTTTAATCCTAATATTCAAGTTAATTCAACAACCAAGTTCTTGAAGGTCTATACACTTGTAGCAAATATACGTTAATTAAATTCTCAAACAATTCTATTGAAGATGTTGAACAGTCTGGGATGATTTATAGCATACTACGATAAGCGTGCGCGGCACTTTTTATACTTTATATACACAAAAAATTCGGAAACAAGGTTTTTCAAACAAATCATCAGACGACACTAATAAACGCCGATTCCCCGTAAATGTTCGGCAATTTCCGATGACAGTCGGTAGTTCGAATTATGCGGAAAGTTTGAAATATGGACGTTTGATGTTCCTGGGATTGAAGTGATATTGAAATTCGCTGTGGCTGAATGTTTTCAATAGATTGGAGTAATGTATTCCTGATATAAATTTTTTTAAAACATGTTAGCTAATTTACTCGTCATGGAAAATCTACTAAGTTCAATAAACTATACGAACTAAACGATTCACGAATATGTTAATACAATAATATAATTTTATTTCTGGATGATTCATATAGATTTGCATCATTTATTTTATATTTTTGAAGACACGAGTAGATCCAATCGTGATCAGACAGATTAATTATGCTCTTAAGATGTCTCACGGCTCCCCTGGAAGGCGACCAAAGTTCGTGAAACTGTGATATAGGGAATATTCAACATATATTTCATGGGATATTTTCTATTGGTTGATTCATATATTTCTCCTTTTCAGAATGACATTTTAAAAAACTGAAGTAATTCGATTATTTTTAATGATAATAAAAAAAAAATTATAAAATTTCAGCTCATTATGCGAGGAATGAACAGACAAAAGATTACGTCTTTGCAGTCCACGAATTTCCAGAAGAAATAAATCAATGGAATTTGGTATTTCGATACATTCATTAATGTCATCAAATTAATTTTAGTATTAAAATTTGTAAAATCAAACTTTGATAGGATAGTTTGAATGATGAAGGACAAGTAACAATCCCACACAGGTTTGTATCATCAGATTATTTGAGTTGAGAGGCGATTACGAAAAAAATGAAAGACTTCTTTTAAACCACTTTTATTTATTATTATATTAATACACATTCATCAATAAGAATATACCTGTAATGTTCATCAAGGTTGATACAAATTTAACATCTCCATAAAGCATAAACGGAATATGGATCTATATAACAGCTTACATAAACTGAATATAATACAAAAGTTTTAAAGATAACATTTAAGAAAAATAGACTTTATCTCACGGATTTGCTGTTTTCGGCCGAGATAGGTAGTGTAAGGTCGTTGTACATATTGGAAATCTGTTCATATATCCATGGCCACAAAACATTACGGCATTATGTAGATCACAATTACTTTTCCCGTGGTATATGTAAGCTATATCGGGGCAAAGGTTTACATCAAGTTGCCATTAGAGGTAAAAGCTAGCAATAAGTTTAATTTAAGGAAACTGTGCAAAAAGTTTATTTATGAAAATGCCTCAGAATTCCAGGAATTGTTTTGATTAGACTAGTTGGTTGTTCTTCGTGGTTAGATAAAACTGTTTAGAGTGAATGACTGCATGCATGGGAATATGAGTGCACATACATGGGAATATAAGTGCATTTGTGTTTTGTATGTGTGTGTGAGTTGAAGTGGATTACTATAGTTAATATCATTTGTAAATGTATTATGTAATGGTCAAATAAAATTATTATTATATATCAGCACCAGAAGCAAGCTCCTCTACAAATCGTAATGCTATCGAATCATGAACTTGCAAGCAATAAATATTTCATGATGATTTATAGGAAGCTATAAATTAGTGATTGGATGTTTGGGGAATGAGTTTCAAATCAAAATAAAGATGAACATATAATGATGAATATTTATTTAAAACTTTTCAAATCCGAAGTTTCGATTACCAACCCATAAGAAGAAACTTCAAAGAAACTTATGAGGGATACTTGAGCCAATACATAATTTAACAAATGTATATATATATATATATAATCCCTTAACCTAATACTATAATACTATATATATATATATATATATATATATCTACAATATAATCAGTATAATAAATTTCATTCTCTATTAAAAGTTAGCACAAGCAGTGTAGTGGTAAAGAAAACATGCAGTTTGACATCTTTATAACATCCATACAAAATAATTAACCATTGAACATAACATATTTACATAAAGTTTTATTTTTTTTTCTTTGATGGAAAAAATTCTTGCTTCTCCAATTTTCTTTTATTTGTCCTAATCTCATGCTGCATTGCCATTATTTCAGCTATACACCTTATTAATTCAACCACCAGTTAATGCTACATGCATAAATGGAACAAATGATTAAATTACCTATCAAACTCCTCATCATCCAGAGATCTCAAAAAGTTATTCACAGATTCAAGTTGGACCCCTCTAATTGCCTCTCTGTCAAGAGTATTTTTGTTTTCATTTTCCTTTCTCTTTCTACTAATGAAATCCTCGATTTCTTTGCTATTGGCTGCTTCAATTTCTGATGGCTTCTCCTTAGCCAGCTGTATGGCAACATCACCTAAAACAGAATTGCTTCCCGACCTTTGCTCATGCAAGCATACTAAATGTATGTGCTTACACATGTTAGTTTTTATGGCATATTCAGGACATTCACAACAATACCGATGAATACATACTTTGCATACACTACAATACAAGGTTCTGCATTCTCTTTCACACAATTCGTTATATTTTAATTTATAAAAGTTTTTACCATCAGAAGATTTCACCAAAAACTCTCCAAATCCTACGTCTATGACTTCAGTATCATTCTTTGCTTGCAAGGTTTCCGCAAGTTTATGAGCTCTACTTACAAGCCTTTCCTGGTAATTATGGGAATGTGGCCTTTGCATCTGTAAAGATTGAAAATAATTTATATGTTGAAATTGCACAAATTCGAAAAACTGAGAAATAATTTGGGGAGTTAACATACCTTCAAAATCCTCTGCCACATCTTTCCATCAACCAAATTTTCAATTTCCTCCAGAAGGCGGTCAATCCTTATATTAGTTTTTCTCTTCAGATGATTAGTTTTCAGAAGGTTATTTAAACTTTCCAGGGCCATGTTTGTATTGATTCCTGCATTTAATCTATAACAATGTGCCCACATGGCTATCCTTTCTTTGCTTTGATAATAATATCTGAAATATAATTTTATATATGTATTGGATTCTCAACTAGAAATAGGATTTTATTTTATATTTTATATTAATTTGTATAAACATACGTCTTGAGATAATTCAAAAATTGGTGTTCTTCAGAATTCTCCAATTTCATAAAGTAGTTCTGACTCTTCATCTCAAATTTATGGACGTCAGTTTCATTAAGTATTTTCTTCATATCCTCCTTCATCGATTTTTTTATTAGCTCATTTCGTATCTGAAATGAATTATTTAAGATTTACTACATGGAAAAATGTAATTTTCTCGAGTTATTTCTAACCTTGGACCTTCCGTTTTTAATCCAGTTTTTGATTATATGCCATGTACACAACAGTCTTCTTGGTCTAGAACCCATTACTTTTACCCATGCATTGTGGTACTTTGGGTCATCGTCGCTCATAAAATATTGTGGCTCAATAATATCCTTCACTTTTTCACGCAATGCTTGCATGAAGACTTCTTGGGTTATCTGATCTTTTCTATTACTTAAGAAAAAGGCCACTGGAAATCCCATATTCCTGTCATCTTTCACAAGCATTATAGTCAGTTCCATTCCCTTCTGGTTAGTACCGTGTGTTCCATCCATACAAATAATTTTTGAAAAATCTTTCAGTTTTTGTTTCATTTCATCATTCATAAATCCTAAACAAAAGTCATTCAGATCCAATACTGGATGACGTTCACCTGAAAATTTTTCAGATGAGTTTATTATTGAGAGTTCAACATTATTTGATCTGTGTATATTATAATTTATCTATAATTTTCTTCAGATACCAAAAAGTACAGTAAATAAAAATTTCTGGCAAATACCTTGCTGCTTAGAAAAGAAACAGTAGTTTTTTCCATTGTCATTCCATTCCTTCACCTTTAGATTTACAGCTATCATACTATTCTCATGTTTCTTGTTCATAATATTGTGTTTCTTCATCAAATATGAAATATCTTTCCTGTCCAATAAATTTATTCGTTCTAATGTCTCCGAGTTTAGTTTTTGTGCATCAGAGATAATCCTTTCAACTGTAACACCATCAGTTAGTTTTTTGACAATTTCCTTTTTATCCTGTCTTGATAAATGTTGATTTCTCATCTCATCATCATGGCCAACATGGGTCTTCCAAAATCTTGAGATAATCTGTCCTGCAATATGAAGTTCACATTTTAGGGGCATTTATATTGACCATGAAATATCAAATGAACTGATATTATAATAAACCTGTTTGCATTATATTCGTCTCTAGACGAGATGGACATACTCCATGCATCTTTATCGAACCTTCAGCTTTTTCCATTCGCTGAGATCTTTGGCTCTCAAAACCTAAGAAAATAAGAGTAATCAGTTAATGCATCACACATTCATAAAGGGCCAATTTCATACTTGAAAATGTATGAATTGAGAAAATATACAGACTCTATGTTTACCTCTACAATTGCTTCGGTTACAATTATAAGATTGTTCCTCATAATCGTTGTATTTTCTTATCCGAGTAACACCATAAATCATTTCTAATTTCTCTGTTTGAAACCATTGTTCGTAACTTTCACGGTTAGCAAAATGATTTGTTTCAACTTCCAATTTTATTCCATGTTCCACTTCCAAATGATTTTCCAATTTGTTATACGTAGCACATTTGAACTCTCTATTATTACACAGTGGACAAATAATTCGAGAATTTATCGAAGTCGAAGTTGCATTCAACTCTTTGTGGATATTCCTCAAATGTTTATTTTTCCCTGAAATAGACGAAAACTCAATGCCACAAAGTGCACATACTTTTTTCTGGGTCTCCAAATCTTCCATTCTGCACAATGTGAATAAAACGCAAATAAAAATCTGAAACTTTTGTTCTCTGAAGATTAACCACAGCGATTGAACTATAGAATTCAGAATTCTCTTCCACTGTTTATCACTTTTGCCGCGAAATTAGAATCCCGCCTCCCGCTTGTTCTCAACCTTAGACAAAGGAAAGACTAAGAACTATTCTGACTGCATATCATCACGAAATTCTGCACAAGTTTACGCTCCAGCATTTTTCAAGTAGTTACTATGCTTCATCATGATTGAATCAGTGTTTCTTGAGTTATTCCGGAAAAACCAATGACAGCGAGGAAAAAGACACGAAACTTTACATAATCTTTTCCCAAAATCTCCAAAAATTATTATCGGATTGAACTGAAATTTGGTACATTGTTATGAAATTTAGAGTTCAAAGTCTGTGCAAATTTTTTCTAAATATGACTTTTTTACAAGTCATACGATCTCAACAAAATTTTGCAAAATGATTCGGTCGACAGTAATCGTGTCCTCAGCAGGTCGGACAGAATTGAGATTGTCACCGGATTCGTCCTCAGGGAGTCCAACCTAGTTCGAGACCATTATTGGCTCAAAATTCTAAAATTTCTGATTTGATTCAATTGTTGCATATCTTATCGGAATAAAATATTATTTGATTTTTTTTCATTGGGTAGTTAATTTTCTGTAACACCTATATGCGCTCATAATTTAATTTCAGACCCTCCTATAACGGCAGTACCCAATTTTCTGCAACACTAAAATGCACCAATAATTTAATTTCAAATCGTTCAACAACTGTAGCTCCACGCCACTGGTGCCTGATTCATTTACGCAGCGGAGTCTCTGCATTGTTGCCAGCTCGGGACTAGTTGATATTGCTGTTCTTGTCGCACTCATATGATAAGTAAATTACAGAAATTTTTTTTTCAAATTGTTCTAATGACACGATCATCACGAAATTTTGCATAAAATTGTCCTTCAGCATCTTCAGACTAGCTGAAAAGTTTTATCAGGATTGAATCAGTATTTCTCGAGTTATACCAAAAAAAGCAACGATATCGAGAAGAAAACCTCGAAAATTGACATATTTTTTCCCGATATCTCCATCAGAATTTATGATCGTATCGAACTGAAATTTGGTACACTGCTGTGAAATATGAAGCTTAAAGTACAAGTGGACTTTTTTTCCGAATATGATAAACGGTTCACGAAAACAAAAATTTTTTGGAAAGAAATTAAAAAAAAAAATTTTTTTTTCAATTTACTGACTGTATGATCCTGACAAAATTTGGCTCAAAGTTGCGCGTCGTTATACTCCACCTGATTGCCAAGTTTGAATTCAATCGTTCAAGTAGTTTCTGAAATAAAAAATAAATAACTTCAAATTTCTATTGGCTTATTAACGAACTTAACCGCGGCATTCCAATGCGCGACCTACGCTGAAAGTTTCAAGTTGCTAGCTCACTCCGTTCGACAGTTATCTTGTCCACTTCCGGCCGGCCGGACAGAATCGATTTTGACACTGGATTCGTCATCAGTGAGTCCAACCTAGTCGTTTGAGACCATTTTCGGTTCAATCATCGAAAATTACAGACATTTGGACAAAACGATAGCACGCTGTTCCCCTAGAACATGCGCGCAAAAAATGCCACCTTGATGTTTCAGCCAAATAGGGTCTATACAGAACAATGAGCAAAAAAAATTAAAGAGTCCTCCTGCATTTTGTTGAATGTAGAGAGTGATTTTGCTCATTGTTCTGTAGCCCCCTTTTGGCTTAAACTTCAACTTCCTTTTGTTCCTCAGGAAAATCAGGAAATCTGATTGGGCAGGAATAAAGTACTCAGTTATGAAGTCGTGGCTTGGAGATTTCAATGAAATTTAAATGAAATATGAACATTTTCGAAAAAATAATAATTGTTTTTTCAAATTTTTCTATTGACAATTCTTCATATTGCTACTGTACATCTTCCAACCAAGTTTCATTTTGATCAGATAAATATTTTTCAAGTTATTGAAAAATCAAAGTTTCAAATGGCCCTAGCACAAGAACCATTCGGCAGATTTGGCCCATCAACGAATTCAACCGAGATATTCAGGATCTTGACCTTACCTGAGAATTTGAAGACTCTAGGTGTTTTCATTCGAAAGTTACAGCGCACACACAATGGGGGTTTTTACTTTAAACGAAAATGCAGTTATTTTCATGAAAAACCTTCAGAACATCACATTTCAAACATATAATTTCAATATTATATTTTCAAAAAAATGTTTGATCACCTAAATCTGAAAAATAAAAATGGGGATTTGCATTTAAAGGGATTTGTCATGAGTGCACGGTATGGCAACGTCGAATTCAGCTTTCTCGGAAATAAAAGGACGCCAAATGTGTTACTTAGCTTAGGAAAACAGAGATAGCTATACTTCGATCTGGTAAGAGTAGAAGACAACGGCCAAGGAATAGAAAAAGAAGAACACAGAATGCTATACAGTCATATCACTGACAAATCGCAAACGGAAATTGTTTGGTTATAACGACAAAAAACACGTGTGTACTACATAATAGGAATAAATATTTCGTTATTCTATAGCAGAAAAAGCAATTCTACTAAACAACGTTGTCACTTCGTGCTTGCATGACAAATCCCAAACCCCAATTTTGAAACCTGATTTTGAATTCTTTCTGAAGGTAATTTGGGAAAATGATGAATCAAACCCATAATGATTATGTTAAAATTTGCATTTGCAGTAATAACCGAGATTCAGGAAAAACCCCCATTCTACATAGCCCTTCCTGAAACTTTGTCTCTGCTTCTTCAAAACTACCTTCGGCATTTTAGTTTCCAAGCGTGAATATTATGTTGAGATTTAGAGTAGAAATTGGCATTAGCATTTGGCGACGTCTCTGAGAATTATTTTGACATCGCCGATATTTCACGAGTGCCAACCTGCGTCAGTTTTAAGTAAAAAAACTTGATAGACCTAAATCATGGCCAGCCGGGATAGTTTATAAAAGTTAATGGAGTATCAGACATATTTTCGAGAATTTCAATAAAGCGTCCGAAAGTTACCGAAATTCTGTCGATTCTACTAAACAACGTTGTCACTTCGTGCATGCATGACAAATCCCAAATCCCAATTTTGAAATCTGATTTTGAATAGTTAATGAAGGTGATTTGGGAAAATTTGCATTTTCAGTAATAACTCAAATTCAGGAAAAACCTCCATTCGACCACGGATTTTTCATCAGTGAGTCCAACCTAGTCGTTTGAGACCAATTTCGCCTCAAAATTCGAAAATTACAGACATCGTGGCGAAATGATAACGCGCTGTAGAAAAAGCGCGTAAAAAGCTGCAAAAACGCTCCTGTGCCCAGCTTCTTACACCTCTTCCCACCTACCCGACACGCCACTGGCAACCGGAAGCCAGCACTCCTACATCATTGCGTATGACGCTCACAGATAAGAGATTGAAAACACCGTCTTTGTAATTGAATGTGTCCGCACGCTCTTTCATTTAATCTGATAATTTGATCGTTTCTATCGTTCAAGACCCCGCTGAAAGCAATCAAAGGTACGATCTGGACACAGGATGGAAGCTACCATGCGATGAGTACCGGCTACCTGGGTATGACGTGAAATTCGCACACCCAGTGTCGTTATCTGTACTGATCTTTAGGGGCGAGATGAATGGGGTGTACAGGTGTTGCTGTGGCTAGGGGGGTGGTGACAAGGTGTGGGAGAAGGATTACATCAGGTGGTTTATGTTTGGATTGGTGTCCATTTTGATGAGTTCAATGGGTTAATATACAGGGTGGTGACGAATTCACAAGTCTGTTCTACTGAAGTTATATCACGAAATAGTTGAAATTGTCGAGGTTTCATTGAAAGAAGATGAAGTGGAGGATTTCGAAGTTTCATGGAATTGGTCAATGAAGGAAGATATTAGTGGTTAAATTGAATGGAACGAGCTAGAGACTCGGGACGTTAACATATATATATTCTTTCGAGAATGGGCAGTATATTTTTTTGTATATCAAATAATATGTGTTATCACAGTTTCTGTACATTTTTACGTATGATACAAGAGCACTTATAAGTAGAGTGAAATTGTTGTTTGTGCTTCAATTGCGCGCATGTCTGATTGAGCCGAGAATGGTCTCAAACGACTAATTTGGACTCACTGATGACGAATCCGGTGTCAAATCTATTCTGTCCGGCCGGCTGTCCGACGACACGATAACTGTCGAACGGAGTGAGCTAGCGACTTGAAGCTTTCAAGGTAGAACCCGCATTGGAATGCCGCGGTTAAGTTCGTCAATGGACCAAATCGGTCTAATAGTTTCGTAGTTATAGCCACTTGAAATTTTGAAGTTATTGATTTTTTATTTCAGAAACTACTTGAGCGATTGAATTCAAACTGGGCAATTAGGTGTAACAACGCGCAACTTTAAGCCAAATTTTGTCAGGATCATACCGTCAGTAAATTTTGAAGAAATTTGTTTTCAAAATTTTTTTCCAAAAAAATTTTTTTTTCGAAAATCGTTCATCATATCCAGGAAAAATTTCCACTCGGACTTTGAGCTTTATATTTCACAGCGGTGTACCAAATTTCAGTTCGATACGATTATAAGTTTTGGAGTTATCGGGAAAAAATATGTCAAATTTCGAGGTTTTTTTCTCGATATAGTTGCTTTTTTCGGTATAGCTCGAAAATACTGATTCAGTCCTGATGAAACTTCGCAGCTAGTTTGACGATGCTGAAAGGCAACCTTGTGCAAAATTTCGTGATGATCGTGTCATTAGAACAATTCGAAAAAAAAATTCTATGATTTTCTTATCATATCATCCTCATTAAATTCTGTTTGAACCTTCGAACTGTAATTTTTCGATGAAGTACTGGATTTCAATTCGATCTGATCTGTATTTCAGGAAATATAGAGAAAATTAAATTTTGAATGGGTATATCTACGGAATATATCACATACCCATTCAAAATTTTATTTTTCCAATATTTCCAAAAGTAAAGATTAGATCGAATTGAAATCCAGTAATTTATCGAAAAAAAATCTAGAAAAGCACTGCCGTGAAGGCAGCAGTTTTCGCGCGCAAGTTCAAATTCGTTGCCGAAGCGGTTATCTACATTGAACATGCGGCAAAAGCTGCTGCCTTCACGGCAGTACTTTTCTTGATTTTTTTCATCAACATACTTTCTTCTTTCCTATTCGATGCAGGTTGTGATCTTGAAATAACACCTGAAAACAAAAGAAGCAGACGAAAAAACCGATATGAACTAGTAAATGTTCAATTATTCATTAAATTAATTTGAAGTTCACGATCCATCTCAAAAAAGAATCAGACACCTAATGAATTGCCTCGAAACCATCGTCGAATTTATACAGGGAGGTTCGAGTAGTGACCTCAAAATTTCTTTTTAGATTCCTCACACCTGGGGATATCCAAAAATATCCCATGTATATTATGCGGTGTTGTGTAGTTTTCGACTTACTATTTTTTTTGTGTTTCTTCAATATATTATGCCGGCGAGGTTTCAAAAATTCATATCTTTTTATGTAGTTGGTATTTTGCATAGTTTCTTTTTGTGACATGATCGCCCTGAAAGTTGTTTCAATAACAAAAATAACTCAACTCCCTGAATTTATTCAAAGTCACTAGAAAAAGGCTTGAAAGTAAAAAGTTGAGTTTTAGTTGGGTTCACTCAAACATTCAACTTCAATTAAAAAATACAATAAGGAATGTTCATGGCTACTAGCTGAGTTTAAAAACTTCGCACGGTCCTAAACTACGAAAATCATAAAAAAAACAAAATCAGGAACATTTTCTAAAATTATTGTTTCAATTCCTTAAACAGTAGATATTCAGCATGAAGTTGTACGTTAATATTCTTTAACTTATTTCGAAGTTTCAATCTGATCCCATTAGTAGGTACTATCCGAGATATTGAACTCCGAAACCGTTTTGTGGATTCTAACGATTAACGAACTCAACCGTGATGTCCGGACTCTAAACTTAACCAAAAATCGTATCTCTATAGTTACTTTCCTTCGAATGTTAGAGCATGAACAGAACTGTGATGGTCGATTTTCATTCGGTGACGAATTTCATCAGGTACCATCGTCTCAAAGTAAATGAGCCATGACAAAGTGCACATAATGAAAACCTGTTTGAACTATTTTTTCAAAAAAAAACAAATTTTTCCTTGAAAATTTCTGCACGCCTGAAAAGAAGATACAAAGAACTTACCAAAAAAGTACCAGATGACCTACTTTCCCTATTGAAAAAATTTAGATGGTTGATGGGGATGGCACAGGGTGCAACAAAAATCCTTCAAAAATGCATATAAATTTGGTAAAAGTGAAACAAAAATTGACCTGTTTCAGGTTATTGTTGCCAAATATTTTTCTTCTGAGAAAATGAATTTGTTCCATAATTTTGCCGCGCACTGAATATTATTATAAATATTTTTCCAGTTTCACTTCATTTCAGTTTTATTTTCTCTAAAATTCTTGAATATTGAAAAGTGGCAATATTGCTCAATCTTACAATTTTTTTGAACCATTTGAACTCAAAAAAAAATTTAATAAAACTAACTCTTGTGTCCAAAACTCACCCCGTTATATCCGAGGTATTTTTACTCCAAACCACTAGATAACTAATTGTTTTCTTCCAATCCACGAATATCCTGTTTCCTATCCCGTTGGAAAACTCCAAACCCATCTGAGAAACGACAGAAGGAAAAGGGCGTGTGGTAGAGAGAGAAAGAGATATATGGTGTGTACGTTGATCCTGAATCAAGTTGCATGCCTATGATTAGAAGGACCTGATAGCTAATTCGACAACGTGAGGGTCCCTCAGTAAGGGATATCCATTCTAATAGAATTACATACCCCTATGATCGACTTTCCTGGCTCACGATGGTACTATCAACGCCCGGTACAGGACCGAATTAGAGGAAATTCGATTGTTGAATACTGAAAATTACATTTCCAGATAATTTTCATGAGTTGACGTTTGGGACAAAAATATCTTCGTGAATATACAGGGTGGGCAAAATTCGTTGTCTACTGAAGAGATCTCGAGAACTATAGCAGCTAGAAGAAAACTGATAACACATTCTCGAGCTCTTTTTTCCTGACTAATCCGAATCTGAAAACAGATCCAGCTTATCGTTCATAGAACTTGAGTTATGAGCGAAAATTGAGAAATTGTCATTTTCAATAATGCTGAATAACTCGCTTGTTTGAACTCGTATTCGAAATCTGTTGATACATTCTACAGGCACTTTTTAGGAGTAACTCAAGTATAATATGACTGAATTCTTTAATCCAGCCATTTTCGAGAAATGAGAAGGATTTTGGATTTTTTCAATGTAAACTATAGTCAAAAAATCTCTTATCTTGCTACAAAATTTTTGCTGATTTCAAAAATGTATCATATGTCGCTGTTCACATGAATATTACATGAGAAAATATTCATTACTTTGTTCCTGCTTTTCTATTCACTGTTGAATTATGAGTAGGCTGACGTTACCATAGCGACGATTCAATATGCATTAACTTTGTGTGAACTTGATTGGAATCAGCGATTGCTGAATAAATATTTCTATGGTTAATTTGTCATAGTTCTTAAGATCAGCAATATTTCGGGTCATTAGGGATAATAAATAGATTTCTTATTGCTAATCTTAAAAACTATGACAAATTAACCATAGAAATATTTATTCAGCAATCGCTGATTCCAATCATAGAGGCGCTAGTTCACAAAGATAATGCATATTCAATCGTCGCTATGGCAACGTCAGCCTACTCATAATTCAACAGTGAACAGAAAAGCAGGAAAAGAGTATTGACAATTTTTTCATGTAATATTCATGTAAATAGTGACATGTGATACATTTTTGAAATCAGCTAAAATTTTGTAGCAAGATAAGAGATCATTCGACTATAGTTTTCATTTAAAAAATCCAATATCTTTCTCATTTCTCGAAAATGGCTGTATTAAAAAACTCAGTCATATTATATTTGAATCACTCCTAAAAAAGTGCCTGTAGAATGTATCAACAGATTTTCAATACGAGTTCAAACAAGCGAGTTATTCAGCATTATTGGGAATGACAATTTCTCATAACTCAAGTTCTATGAAAGATAAGCTGGATCTGTTTTCAGATTCGGATTAGTCAGGAAAAAATTTCAAAAAGCACTGCCGTGAAGGCAGCAACTTTTGCGCGCATGTTCAATGTAGATGACCGCTTCAGCAACGAATTTGAACGTGCGCGCGTACCAAATTTCAGTTCGATACGATCATAAGTTCTGGAGATATCGGGAAAAAATATGTCAAATTTCGAGGTTTTCTTCTCGATATCGTTGATTTTTTCGGTATTACTCGAGAAATACTGATTCAGTCCTGATTAAACTTCACAGCTAGTTTTAAGATGCTAAAAGACAACTTTATGCAAAATTTCGTGAAAATCGTGTTATTAGAACAATTTGAAAAAAAAAATTTATATGATTTTCTCATCATATCATCCTCATTAAATTCTGTATGAAACTTCGAACTGTTATTTTCGATGAAGTACTGAATTTCAATTCGATCTGATCTGTATTTTTGGAAACATTGGAAAAATAAAATTTTGATTGGGTATATCTACGGAATCATTGGGCGGATTTTACCCATTCACGAATTCGACCTTCGTAATTAAGCCCCAAACCTACTCTACAAATATCGAGTTTCTAAGTCGTTTCTTCCGGAAGTTATTGTGTTTACGGTCAGCCTAAAGGCCGACTGCGTAAACACAATAACTTCCGAAAGAAACAACTTAGAAACTCGATATTTGTAGAGAAGGTTTGGACCTTAATTACGAAGGCCGAATTCGTGAATGGGTAAAATCCACCCAATGATTCCGTAGATATACCCAATCAAAATTTTATTTTTCCAATATTTCCAAAAATACAGACCAGATCGAATTGAAATCCAGTACTTCATCGAAAATAACATTTCGAAGTTTCATACAGAATTTAATGAGGATGATATGATGAAAAAAACATATAAATTTTTTTTTTCAAATTGTTCTAATAACCCGATTATCACGAAATTTTGCACAAAGTTGTCTTTCAGCATCTTAAAACTAGCTGTGAAGTTTAATCAGGACTGAATCAGTATTTCTCGAGTAATACCAAAAAAATCAACGATATCGAGAAGAAAACCTCGAAATTTGACATATTTTTTCCCGATATCTCCAAAACTTATGATCGTATCGAGCTGAAATTTAGTACACTGCTGTGAAATTAGAAGGTCAAAGTGTGAGTATAATTTTTTTTGGATATGATGAATGGTTTCCGAAAAAAAAATTTTTTTGTAAAAAAATTTCGAAAAAAATTCTTTTTTTGAATTTATTGACAATATGATCTTGACGAAATTTGGCTCAAAGTTGCGCGTCGTTATACTCCACCAAACTGCCAAGTTTGAATCAAATCGCTCAAGTAGTTTCTGAAATAAAAAATAAATAACTTCAAAATTTCAAATGCCTATAACTCCGAAACTATTCGATCGATTTGGCCCATTAACGAACTTAACCGCGGCATTCCAATGCGCGACCTACCCTGAAAGTTTCAAGTCGCTAGCTCACTTCGTTCGACAGTTATCGTGTCTACGGCCGGCCAACCGGCCGGCCGGCCGGCCGGACAGAATCGATTTTGACACCGGATTCGTCATCAGTGAGTCCAACCTAGTCGATTGAGACCATTTTCGGCTCAATCATCCAAAATTACAGACATTTGATCAAAACGATAGCACGCTGTTCCCCTAGAACATGCGCGCAAAAAGAGCTCGAGAATGTGTTATCAGTTTTCTTCTAGCTGCTATAGTTCTCAGGATTCCTTCAGTAGACAACGAATTTTGTCCACCCTGTACAGTGCGCGTCAAAATTATGGAAGAAACTCATTTTCTCAGAAGAAAAATATTTGGCAACAAAATCCTGAAACAAGTCAATTTTTGTTTCACTTTTACCAAATTTTATGCATTTTTGAAGGATTTTTGTTAGACCCATCAACCCTTCAAATTTTTCGAATGGGGAAAGTGAGTCTTTGTATCTCCTTTACAGATGTGCGGAAATTTTCGAGAAAAAAAATTTTTTTTTGAAAAATTAGTTAGTTCAAAGACGTTTTCAGTATGTACACTTTGTCATGGCTCATTTACTTTGAGACGATGGTACCTGATGAAATTTGTCACCGAATGAAAGTCGACCATTACAGTTTTGTTCATGCACAATTTTCAATCCCTTTCAACCCCCTCACGTGAAAAATTAGAATGTGTGAAACACTGCGCTTCAGTTATGATCTTAAGTACTTAAGATCATAACTGAAGCGCAGTGTTTCAGACATTCTTATTTTTCACGTGAGGGGGTTGAAAGGGGTTGAAAGTTGTGCATGAACAAAACTGTAATGGTCGACTTTCAATCGGAGACAAATTTCATCAGGTACCATCGTCTCAACGTAAATGACCCATGACAAAGTGCACATACTGAAAACCTCTTTGAACTAACTAATTCTTCAAAAAAAATTTTTTCTTGAAAATTTCTGCACGCCTGTGAAGAAGATACAAAGACAGGGTGGATAGGGGTGGCACAGGGTGCCAAAAATTCCTTCAAAAATGCATATAAATTTGATCAATGTGAAACACAAATTGACCTGTTTCAGAATTTTGTTGCCAAATATTTTTCTTCTGGGAAAATGAATTTGTTCCATAATTTTGACTCGCACTGCAGATACTCGACGTTGAAATTTCTTTTTTTTTTGAAGACCTGTCCCTGTTCAAGTAATTGCCTTAAATTAAGCTCCGCTTATATTCGTCCAGACCACCGAATACTCAGATATTTATCTATTTTGTGACCAGAGCTTCGAAATGGAGGCTAGGTCTCCATGTCTATGGATCAGACTTTCCATAGAATGCATTGAGTTCACCAGGGTTTATAGACTTATTTATGAATCCTGGAGTTCACTCATTGTGTTTATAGGTTAGCTGAATGATTTGGTGAAAATAGGGATAATTATAGAAATTTCCAATTTGAGAATGGATAATGATAGAATTGTGTATGAATTTATGGTGAAAACAATTGGATATTGCATGAATATCAAGTGGAAGATCAGGGGCTGTTTCTTGAATCTCGATCAAGAATTGAAGAGTGTGACAATTGTCATATGTTTATGTCGAATTTCTAAGTTTTCTCGAGCATCTGCAAAATCTGTGAGAGCTCTATTAGCCATTTCGACTATGTTTTCAAGCGAATATTCAAGAAACGAACTGAATGCAAGATATCGAGAAATTTCAAATCGGAATATAAACATAACCTTATCACCGTTTCCTTCGACTTATCAACGAGTGGTACGGAGTATAGGAGATAAAACATTCGATTGTCGAGTGACATTCGGTTCCATGCGCAGGTCATGTCTACTTGTTGTTTATATTATATTATTATTACTCACCCTGTATAGACGGTCGGTTAGTTAAACGAATAAAACTTTCAAAGCCTGGCTTTTTCATACACACTTTCCCCTAAACATATTGAAAGTCCAAATCTCCCTGATACGGCCCTGCAAGGCCAGTGGCAATTCCTTTCGGCCCCATTGCTGCAGTAATAATTGCGTTATCCTTGTTTCTATATGCTAATTGGTAATTATTACCGATATATACAGAGCGCGTTATTGAATTACAGCCGTTAGTGGATCTTCAAAAGAAAAAGATCGAAATAACATTTGCGCAAGATGAAAAATTAATGACTAGGTCGGTTGAGGGCCACAAATGGATCGACAAGTGTTTCCTTTGCCGGAAGATTCGATAATGTACTCGGAAAAAGTGTCGAGAGAGTGATTGAACCGAGTACTTTCATTGAAAATGAAAAGAGGGGAATTTTTCATGTTTGATCTGTTGAAAAATTTTTCAATAATTCTGAGTATGCTCCGAGCAACATTACTTCTCAAAACGAAATGAGAAAAGAAAAAAAACGTTGCGATTTCAATCAAAAAAAAGCTCTTGCGATGGCCGGGAATCGAACCCGGATCAACTGCTTGGAAGGCAACTATGCTGACCATTATACCACCATCGCATTGTGGTGACTACAGGTTTTGTCCGTAAGTTCAAGTAAAATATTTGATTGCAATTATTTGAAAGTTGAATACTACACATTCAAGTTTGTTCGTTGTACCTGCATGAACTACACTAACTACACCAACCAACTCCACTGACTTCCAATTCTCAATGCTGCTCAGTGTAGTCACAGATTGTTGAATGAGTGTAGTTACTAATCTGTTCTATGATTTTCACAGAATACAAATATATGATAGATGATTTTACGCAAACCCAGAATTCTATGCTTCTTTTGCTACCGCTTCGAGGTCATGTAGATTTGTCGTAAAGTTTTTCTAAAGTCGTCACGGACAAAAATTCTATTTCAAATAACGATATGATGAAAATCAATTTCGTCCAAAAATAACCACACATAGAGAACAATACACGTCCAACCAGGAATCAGAGACAACCACAGATGTCTATGATTATGAATTATATTTACGCATTACCATCACAGAAGATATTCTCACTCTATGCACTGCATACGTAATCTGTGACTACACTAAATGCCAATATTTCTTCAACGAACAGAGTGCAAGTTACAACAAAACACACCGAACAGAATCAGTGGAGAAAGTGTAATTAGTGTAGTTCATGTAGGTAGGTACAACGAACAAACCTTTTGTCCACGATTTTATTGGTAAAATTGGAATGATTCTGCGTTTTAAAAACCGTCGCGTTTTTTTCACATATATTCAATGTTTGATTGAAAATCGTCGAATTAATCGAACAATCATTTCACCTGTCATTTTAGGGAATTCTACCTTGATTGCAAGTGAAGTTTTTTTTTTAAACATTGACTTATGTATTGTGTTTGTTGTTTGTCGGAATTCTTTGTAACTCTACAGTTTTGATAGTGTTTATTGCCGTTTTTACCACCTTCAATATAGAGCAGTTCTAAATGAGCGAAAATTTAGTTTTTCTGATTACCTTAGTCCTCATTCCCGTTACCAACTATATTTATTTCAATAGTAGGATTTGAAAATCAAAATATAAACACAAAAATCTAATGCAAGATTACTAAACTTAGTATAGAAACCCTCCTAAATTAGCAAACATAACAAACAAAAGCTTAAAATCCTTACGCATAAATACAATTCAAAATACATATGATATAAATATGGAATATGAGCAACATAATTGATTGAACGCGTTCAGAAACACAATCCTCGTCTGGAATACAAGGAAATCTCATTATTCAATTGATTAAGATCAATTGCGACAATCTATTACATCGAATAATGCACCTAATAAGTTAGGAATATTACCACTTTATTAAATGCTCGACGGATATATTCAAATGTGACGATACCGGGGGGAAAATACTCGAATCTTCGAATCAATTCTTTTCAATCTCTGAGTAGCGCATTTAGAGTCATTTATAGATTAATATCGCGTTTGGATCGGATAAAAACAACATCTCGTTTTATTGCTTTATTAGCTCGGTCAATTGAAGTAGATGTGATTGAGTTTTTACGACTTGTCTAGGATTTTAATAGGGAATGAGGGGATAGTGGTATTTGAGAGTGTTATGTTAAGTTCTTGATTGAATGATAAAAACCACACGCAGGTTGCTGCATGAGGATTGAGAGGATGGCCTGCTTGAATGCCGGATCTGAAGCCCATTGAATATTTTTTCGAACAGGAGAAAGGGAGGGTCAATCTGAAGAACGAATGAGCTGATGAAATTCTCGATATTTCTAGGGAAAATTTACAACTTGATCACGAAGGCAGAGTTCTTTATGGGTGAAATCCACCAAGTTATTCTAAGAAATATTCATTTGAAATTTCTTTTTGCGCGCATGTTCTAGGGGAACAGCGTGCTATCGTTTTGTCCAAATGTCTGTAATTTTCGATGATTGAGCCGAAAATGGTCCCAAAAGACTAGGTTGGACTCCCTGATGACGAATCCGGTGTCAAAATCGACTCTGTCCGGCTGGCCGTCCGGCCGGTCGCCGTCACCACGATAACAGGCGTACGGAGGATTCTATCAACTTGAAAATTTCAGAAATGGTTGCATTTCGAACTACGAAGGTTAAGTTCGTTAATGGGCCGAATCGGCCCGATAGTTTCAGAGTTATAGCTATTTGAAATTTTGAGGTAAATTTCCTCATATTTTAGAAACTAATGAATCGATCGAAATGAAACTTGGCATTTAGTTGTAGCATAACGACTTGCAACTTTGAGCGCAATTTTGTTGTAATCGTAGATTTACTCAATCAAAAAAAGTTTTTTTCAAAATTTTTTTCGAAAAAAATATTTTTTTTGGAAACTTTTGTTCATATTCGAGAAATATCTCAGTTATACCTCGCACTCTCGCAGCAGTGTATAAAATTTCAATTCGATACGGCTATTAGTTTTGAAGATATCGGGAAAAAATATGTAGAATTTCCCGTTTTCTTCTCGAAATCATTGTTTTTTTCGGTATAACTCGAGAAATGCTGATTCAATCGGGATGAAACTTCGCAGCTTGTTCAGAAATGTTGAGGAGTAACATTGTGCGAAATTTCGTGAAGATTGTGTCATTAGAACAATTTGAAAAAAAAATTAAAAAATTTTTTTCGAATATTAAATATTCTGTGATCTTCTCATCATATTATCCTCATTAAATTCTGTATGAACCTTTAAACTGTCATTTTAAGTACCGGATTTCAATTCGATCTAATCTGTATTTCTGGAAATATTGGAAAAATAAAATTTTGAATGGGTATATCTACGGAATCATTGGGCGGATTTTACCCATTCGCGAATTCGGCCTTCGTAATTAAGGTCCAAACCTTCTCTATAAATATCGAATTTCTAAATTGTTTCTTTCGGAAAATATTGTGTTCACAGTCCGGTCCTTAGGCCGACCGTCAACTGGAATAACTCAAGAAATGTTGATTTTATCATGATAAAACTTGAGAACCAATTGAAACACAGCACAAATTCGAGATGGTTGAGCCATCAGAACATTGTGAAAACCATATTTTTTTTGGGAAATTATATATTCTCTGATCTAATAAGGTAGGTAGGGTAGGTATACCTGCGGAATCATTGGGCGGATTCTACCCATTCTCGAATTTGAACTTCGTCAGTATGGCTTAGTGCTACATTACAAATATCGAGTTTCTAAGTTGTTTCTCCCAGAACTTATTCTGTTTACGATCGGCAGTTAGAATTTTACGTCAGTACTTTTCTACAAAATTTTTTGCATCAACGTCCAGTGAAACTTTACGATTCAACATACGAATGAATAAATGTTTGCTATTCAAGTCATATTGCTATCTTTCTAATTCATAGCAATATGGTCAAGATGTTACGTATTTTGTTTCGAGTGTTATAGCAATGTTTGTTCTGAATTTTGTCATGGCGAAACTGCTATCATGGATTTCCTAATCGGTGAATTTAGAGCTGACAACACTGTATTATTTGACTTTCAACTACAAGCAAGAAGAAACTAACCCTACTTCATAAACATTTCGTGAGTTTTCTATGATTGCGCATACATAACCGCTATCTACAGTCTTCATTATTCATGTGAACATCGACTTATTAAAAAATGTTAGGAAACAGCAAAACCAATTAAAGTCAAACTGACCAATAACCAATTTTCTGGATACCAACAGAAAATTGGTTACCAGAAATCAAATGCAGCAATTTTATTCAGGCGTTAATAATTCGAAATTCGATGAACTTTTCTATTGGCAACTCAAAGGGATTGCTGTTGTTGAGATGATTAGAACAATCATCCGAGCTGTTGTCTACATTGCCGGTATTTTAGTCTAAGAATTTTCCTCAACATTAAATATTCTAGAGAACATAGAACACATTTCCATTAGCACAAACTTCTCTATTTTTGAAATTTTCGAATTCTTGGAAGAAATAATACTGAAACAAATGGATTTCTGCAATCAGGTCGATTCTGTTTGCAAATAGCAATATTGCTAGGAAGAAGATATTGCTATCATAACAAGATTGGAATTATTGGTATTCTGATCAACGATTTTGAGCAATATGATCTGTCACTTCAACAAGAATCTTGCTATCAATATTTCTATCTTAGCAACCTCAAAATAGTACTTGCTATGCTTGATAACAAGATAGGTTAGAGAGGAAATCTTACAGAGATCCATTTGTTTCAGTATTATTTCTACCAAGAATTCGAAAATATTGAAGATAGGGAAGTATGTGTCTATAGAAATTTGTTCAGGGTTCTCTAGAATATTTAATTTTGAGGAAAATTCTTAGATTAAAATACCGGCATAGTAAAGCAACAGCTGAGATGATTATTCTAATGATCTCAACAACAGCCATCCCCTTGAATTGCCAACGGAAAAGTTAATCGAATTTAAAATCAATAACGCCTGCATAAAATTGCTGCATTTGATTTCTAGAAACCAATATTCAATTGGTATCCAGGAAATTTGTCAGTTCGACAGTAGTAGTATCTGCTAATGGAAATGTTTTCTAGGTTCTCTAGAATATTTAATTTCAAGGAAAATTCTTAAACTGAAATACAGGCATAGTAGACAAAAGCTGAGATGATTATTCTAATCATCTCAACAATAGCCGTTCCTTTGAGGAGCCAACGAAAAAGTTTATCGAATTTCGAATTATTAACGCGTGAATAAAATTGCTGCATTTAATTTCTGGTAACCAACATTCTATTGGCATCCAGGAAATTGGTTAATTTGACTCCTTTTGTTTCTCTACATTTTATGTCGATGTTAACATGAAAAACGTAAACCGTAGATAGAGGTTATGTATGCGAAATCATAAAAAAACTCTCGAAGTAGGATTATTTTCTTCTTCCTTGTAGCTCTGAAGTCGCAAAAAACAGTGTTGTCAGCTCTAAAATCACCGATTATGGAAGTCCACGATGGCAATATTGCTATGACAATATTCATAACAAACATTGTTCTAACACCCGGAACAGAATATGTAACATCATGGTCAAATAGCTTCAAATTAGAAAGATAGCAATATTACTAGAATAGCAAGGTTCAAGCAATACTCAAACAGAATCAAGCATAGCAAGCACCATTTTGAGGTTGCTAAGGGCCAATTGCACCGTATTACAAAACCATAGATTAAGACCTTAACCAAGGTTTAGGTAAAAAATTATCTTGCACCGTCACGTAATCCACGTTCAATGGCCTTAACTGACTATTAAATTTAAACCCAGGAATTTGGGGGCTTAAAAGAAGGATTAATGGTAAGCTTCGGAATCTAACCCTACTTTCGAGCGATTTCGTACAAGTTTGACATTTTTCTGGACGTAACCTCCAGTTTGTTTACGTTTTTTCTTGTTTACATTGGACATTGATGGAGAACTCCTACGAGTTGATAATCAAATTTTGATTAAAAGTGGTTGAATTTCAGATGATATTTATGAAAAATGATATAGGGAGAAACTGGCATTAGTAGGCATTGATTCGTATGTTTTAAAGCATGAAGAATTAACACCAGTATTTCCATTGAGTTCGTAAACTTAATGGTATTTCTATAAGCCTTCAACTATTTGAAATGAGAAAGTTACAATGATATGCTCATTTATTTCTAAGAGCAAATAGCAGAATGAAATCGAAGACATATTTGAAATGAAAAAACATACTTTCATGAAGATTTTTCAGTACTATTTCATTTAGTGATGTATTACGTGGAAAGCTATCATATACTACTTCATTATTGTGCAGGTGCTGTCTCTGTGCTATCATTCTCCTCGATTATATATTAACTGGACTCAAAATATAACTACAAACGAATTAATGTGAAAGAAATTGCATTCTCGTGTTAGACAATCTTCAAACGTACACCTTTGTCAATCCATCCATGATACTTCAATATTTATATAGAATACTTTTTATTCTGCGGATCCACATCAGAGTTTTCATTATCTTCGACCAAAAATTAACTCAATTCATAATATACTTATTACAAACAAAATTAATTAATAGAAAGTCCACTCTTAGGTGAGCCGTTCCTTATCGGAAAGTTGTTTCGGATATTACAAAATATAAGTTTACTTGAGTATATGACTATAAATTTGAATAATGTTTAAAGCCTGATGCAGAAGTAAGAGCACAGGTCTATGGTAAGAGATCCCTAGTCTTAATGATAATAAACAAGTCAGGAACATTACATGCAATATTTTTATGGAAGCTATAAAGTCTGTCATATATATTTTTTCGTTGGGATTTTCAATAGATGCATCTTGATTTTTCATAACTTATGGAAGTATGGTAGTAGTAACCCATAATAATGGGTTTTATCTTTTGAATTAAAATATTTCTTCAATTAGGGTTAAAATAAACAACATGAAGCTAGTCACAAGTACCAATTCATGAGAAAGTAACCAGATTTGCAGATTAATTTTAATCTAGTTACATTCAGCCTCGGTGCAAGCCGAATATTTAAAGCAGAGTTTAATAAGTTTATCGTCGCTTAACTAACTGAAGCTTAAGACGAAAACGGTGCAATTGGCCCTAAGATAGCAATATTGATAGCAAGATTCTTGTTAAAGAGACAGACCATATTGCTCAGAATCGATGATCAAAATACCAATATTTCTGATCTTGTGTTGGAAGCAATATATTATTCCTGGCAATATTGCTATTTGCAAACAGAAGAGGCTAGATTGTCTAGTGCAAATTTATCCAACTAACTGTTGAACGACCAGCTGGGTATCGCATAAGTGTTTTGTTTTATCACATTATTAACTTTATTAAAACAGTTATTGGGTTTGTGTGTATGTACGCCAATTTAAATGCTAATGAGTTACATCCTGGAACTGTGTATGTGTGTGTAAATTAGGTGCCATGGCAATTGCAGCGTGACAAAAAGATTTGTCGAGATATAGCTCTGAATTCCTGAATAGATATTGCCTCATTTCTCTATGGAATTATTCGAAAACCTTTCAAATGAGAAATTTGCTCAGTTGTATTTACCCCGCCAAGAGCAGCTCTACTTCCAAAGGAAAGATTTGGCAATCTTTTTCAATATGGTCCTCACGTAATTCTGCATGAACCCTAATCTGTAATTTTTCAACGGCCGTACCCTAAACACAATAACTTCCGAAAGAAACAACTTAGAAACTCGATATTTGTAGAGAAGGTTTGGACCTCGATTACGAAGGCCGAATTCGTGAATGGGTAAAATCCACTCAATGATTCCGCAGATATACCCATTCAAAATTTTATTTTCCCAATATTTCCAAAAATACAGATATGATCGAATTGAAATTGAGTACTTCATCGAAAAGTGACAGTTTGAAGGTTCCACCAGAATTTACTGAGGATAATATTATGAGAAGATCACAGAATATTGAATATTTGAAATAAAAAATTTGAAATTTTTTTTTCAAATCGTTCTAATGACACGATCATCACGAATTTGTGCACAATATTGTGTTTTACCATTTTTGAATTGGATTCAAAGTTTCATCACGAATGAATCAGTATTTTTCTAGTTATACCGAAAAAAACAACGATATCGAGTAGAAAACCACGAAATTCTACATATTTTTTTCAATATCTCCAAAACTAATAGCCGTATCGAATTGAAATATGCTACACTGCTGTGAAATATGAAGTTCAAGGTATAACTGGAATTGTTCTCGAATATGAAAGATAGTTACAGAAAAAAAAAATTTTTTCTCAAAAAAGTTTGAAAAAAAATTTCAAAAAGCATTACCGTGAAGTCAGCAACTTTTGCGCGCATGTTCAATGTAGATGACCGCTTCAGCAACGAATTTGAAGATGCACGCAAAAGCTGCGGCCTTCACGGCAGTGCTTTTTGAAATTTTTTTCTGATAAATTACTGGATTTCAATTCGATCATATCTGTATTTTTGGACATATTGTAAAAATAAAATTTTGAATGGGTATATCTACGGAATCATTGGGCGGATTTTACCCATTCACGAATTCGACCTTCGTAATTAAGCCCCAAACCTACTCTACAAATATCGAGTTTCTAAGTCGTTTCTTCCGGAAGTTATTGTGTTTACGGTCACCCTAACGGCCGACTGTGTAAACACAATAACTTCCGAAAAAACAACTTAGAAACTCGATATTTGTAGAGAAGGTTTGGACCTTAATTACGAAGGCCGAATTCGTGAATGGGTAAAATCCACCCAATGATTCCGTAGATATACCCAATCAAAATTTTATTTTTTCAATATTTCCAAAACTACAGATCAGATCGAATTGAAATCCAGTACTTCATCGAAAAATAACAGTTCGAAGTTTCATTCAGAATTTAATGAGGAGGATATGATAAGAAAATCATAGACATTTCTTTTTTCAAATTGTTCTAATGACACGATTATGACGAAATTTCGCATAAAGTTGTCTTTTAGCATCTCAAAACTAGCTGTGAAGTTTTATCAGGACTGAATCAGTATTTCTCGAGTTATACCGAAAAAATCAACGATATCGAGAAGAAAACCTTGAAATTTAACATATTTTTTCCCGATATCTCCAAAACTTATGATCGTATCAGACTGAAATTTGGTACACTGCTGTGAAATATGAAGCTCAAACTATGAGAGTAAATTTTTTTCTGGATATGGTGAATGGTTTCCGAAAACAAAAATTTTTTGGAAAAAAATTTCGAAAAAATTTTTTTTTTAATTTACTGACAATATGATCCTGACGAAATTTGGCTCAAAGTTGCGCTTTGTTATACTCCACCTAACTGCCAAGTTTGAATCCAATCGCTCAAGTAGTTTCTGGAATAAAGGATAAATAACTTCAAAACTTCAAGTGCCTATAACTTCGAAACTATTCGACCGATTTGGCCCATTATTTTTTTTTGAAAAAAAACCGATTTTGACACCGGATTCGTCATCAGTGAGTCCAACCTAGTCGATTGAGACCATTTTCGGCTCAATCATCCAAAATTACAGACATTTGGACAAAACGATAGCACGCTGTTCCCCTAGAACATGCGCGCATAAATTGGGTGACCATATGATTTCAACGAAAGTCTGATCAAAGTTGCGCGTCGTTATGCTCCAACTAACTGCCGATTTTCAATCCAATCGCTCCAGTAGTTTTTGTAAAATGAGGATAATAACCTCAAAACTTCAAATTGCTATAACTCCGAAACTATTTGGCCGATTTGGCCCATTAACGAACTTAACTGCGGTATTCGGATTCGCCACCTACCCTGAAAGTTATATGGCAATTGTCATATCCTTCAATTCTTGATAGAATTTCTAGAATCGGTCCCCAGGTGTGTGAAATTGTCTTCAAAAACTTTTTCAAACCGGTTCTCAAAAAGCAGTCCTATTCGGAAATCCTATTTTCCGATTTCGAATAAGTCTGCAAGACGAAACCATAACTCGAAATTGATCCAATTAGCGATATGACAAAGCCACTAGATGTTCTATTTTAACATCACACGAATTATACATGAAATGCTACGCTAACTGGTACACACAGACAGACATTCGTCTACTCTGGCGGGCTGATATCTGTTAAATTAGCGACGAATTAATTCTGATTGAGTTAAATACGTCGAGTGAATATGTGACATAACACCGAGGGTACACGATATCAGGCACATATCTGATGTTGGAATGTAGATGTTAGAACCGTCAAATATTCATGATGGAACTGATTCCCCTCGTTCACTATTCAGATCTATACTCCATTCACTTTTATAAACTATCTCGGTTGGCCATGATTTAGGTCTATCAAGTTTTTTTACTTTAAACTGACGTAGTTTGGCACTTGTGAAATATCGGCAATGTCAAAATTATTCGAATGAACTATCACAAAGTAACGGACTACTCTACCCATTATTGCGCGCATGTTCTAGGGGAACAGCGTGCTATCGTTTTGTCCAAATGTCTGTAATTTTGGATGATTGAGCCGAAAATGGTCTCAATCGACTAGGTTGGACTCACTGATGACGAATCCGGTGTCAAAATCGATTCTGTCCGGCCGGCCGGCCGTAGACACAATAACTGTCGACAGAAGCAAGCTAGCAACTTAGACTTTAAGGATAGGTTGCGTATCAGAATGCCGCGGTTAGGTTTGTCAATGGGTCAAATCGGTCGAATGGTTTCGGAGTTATAGGCACTTGAAGTTATTTATTTTTTATTTCACGAACTACTTGAGCGATTGGATTCAAACTTGGCTGTTAGGTGGAGTATAACAACGCGCAACTTTGAGGCAAATTTCGTCAGGATCATATTGTCAGTAAATTTGAAAAAAATTTTTTTTCGAAATTTTTTTCCGAAAATTTTTTTTTTCCGGAAACCATTCATCATATCCAAAAAGAAATTCCACTCACACTTTGATCTTCATATTTCACAGCAGTGTACCAAATTTCAGTTCGATACGATCATAAGTTTCGGAGATATCGGGAAAAAATATGTCAAATTTCGAGGTTTTCTTCTCGATATCGTTGATTTTTTCAGCATAACTCGAGAAATACTGATTCAGTCCTGATAAAACTTCGCATCTAGTTTTGAGATGCTGAAAGACAACTTTATGCAAAATTTCGTGATAATCGTGTCATTAAAACAATTTGGAAAAAAAATTTCTATGATTTTCTTATCATATCATCCTTTTAATTCTGTATGAAACTTCGAACTGTTATTTTTCGATGAAGTACTGGACTTCAATTCGATCTGATCTGTATTTTTGGAAATATTGGAAAAATAAAATTTTGATTGGGTATATCTACGGAATCATTGGGTGGATTTTACACATTCACGAATTTGGTCTTCGTAATTAAGGTCCAAACCTTCTCTACAAATATCGAGTTTCTAAGTCGTTTCTTCCGGAAGTTATTGTGTTTACGCAGTCGGCCGTTAGGCTGACCGTAAACACAATAACTTCCGGAAGAAACGACTTAGAAACTCGATATTTGTAGAGTAGGTTTGGGGCTTAATTACGAAGGTCGAATTCGTGAATGGGTAAAATCCGTCCAATGATTCCGTAGATATACCCGTTCAAAATTTTATTTTTCCAATATTGCCAAAAATACAGATTTGATCGAATTTAAATCCAGTTATTTATCAGTAAAAAATTTCACAAAGCACTGCCGTGAAGGCAGCAGCTTTTGCGTGCATGTTCATATTCGTTGCTGAAGCGGTCATCTACATTGAACATGCGCGGAAAAGTTGCTGCCTTCACGGCAGTGCTTTTTGAAATTTTTTTTCAGTAAAATTTCAACACTCGATTCTTGATTTCTGTACAAGAAAATAGCATAACTGAATCTTCCAACCATGTTGATATACGTGAAATATATCTAGTGTTAACAGAGAAAAAAGTTTTTTCAACATTCGCCAGGTCTTTAGAATTATTGAATTCACATAATATTTTCTCAAATTCATTATTTTACAAAAGTGAATTCACATTTTGAAAAAGACGTAATTACTACGACCTCTATGTAGAGAGGACATTGTTGTGTAGTTATCTGACTGGAAAATGACTATAACCTAATATTTTCAAAATATACACGGTGAAATGTATCAGAATGTCATGGCCAACAGGGATAGTTTATAGAAGTGAATGGAGTATACTGAGAAGCGATATACTCCCTCTGGCGACAGAAATTCGAAATAGTCCAAGCTAGGAGTTTTCCGAAGTGTCAGTTATTCTAACGATTTTTTCTTACTTTTAGAGTTAATTTTCGAGCTATTGTGTTGTTCTCTGAGCTGAAATTTTGGTATACCGAAAGTGTTTGTATAATAGTCATTAATCCGTTCGTTTCTTTCCGATTAAAATTTTCGGTTGTATTACCTAATTCGAAATGTCATCCTCCCGAAATGGTCGACAAAGAAGGATCATCTACTGCCCGAAGGTTTCATTTTTTCCAAAGCTAAATGGATGTACCGTTAATTTGGAAACAGTATTAGGCAGGGAACTCGTTGATTGAAGAAATTTCACGCATTCTTATATTTCCCGCGGCTATTGGCAACGTTGAAGCATGCAGACCGTGGGCAGGTGTCTGGCCTTGACACGAGGTTTTCTGAAACTTGAATGAAGCTGTATTGAAATTTACGAAGCAGCTGGCGGCATATACTATTTGCTCCTAAGGGCATAATTTCAAAATTAATCATATTAAAGACGTCGGACAGTTAGAACGTACACATACGGGTTATGATTGAGTGAGCAATATGTCTCTATAAGAGAGAGGAGCCGTAATTTAAACGTTATTTTTTTAGATCAAATAATAATCGCATTGGACATGTATTATTTTAAGAGACCTCTATTAGTTCCTGTACAATTCAAATTTATTCGAGTGCTGCGGGCACTTGTCCCTTTGACAGAACGTTCTGTTTTGCATTTTTCACGCGCACTTTGTCACCCTTTTTTACGGGGTAGCTGTGATGATATGGGTGAAGTTCTGTGTTCGGATTCAAGCTTGAAAGGGTGGCGTATGGGTTATGAGTCAATTGAACGAGAGGAGAACTTGAAATTGGTGTTAGTAAAATTTATTTGTAGTTGAGTTCTATTCCTTACGGCCGATCCTAAACACAATAACATCCGAAAGGAACAACTTAGAAGCCCGATAATGGGGGGTTTTCCTGAATTTCGCTTGTTACTGCAAATGCAAATTTGAACATACTTATTATGGGTTAGATTCATCATTTTTCCAAATAACCTTCAGAAAGTATTCAAGATCAGATTTTAAAATTTGGGTTTGGGATTTGCCAGGCATGCACGAAGTGACAACGGTGTTTGGTAGAATAGCTTTTTCTGCTATAGAATATTGAAATATTTATTCCTATTCTGTGAAACAAACGTGTTCTTTGTCAATATAACCAAACAATTTCCGTTTGCGATTTGTCAGTGATATGACAGTATGACAGTCTGTGCTCTTCTTTTTCTACTCCTTGGTCGTGCCTTCTACTCTATCCAGATCGAAGTATAGCTTTCTCTGTTTTCCTGAGCAGAGTAACACATTTGACGTCCTTTTCTTTCCGAGAAAGCTGAATTCGACGTTGCCATATCGTGCACTCATGACAAATCCCTATAAATGCAAATCCCCATTTGTATTTTTCAGTTTTACGTGATCAAACATTTTTTTAAAAATATAATATTGAAATTAAATGTTTGAAATGTGATGTTCTAAAGGTTTTTCGTGAAAATTACTGCATTCTCGTTTGAAGGAAAAACCCCTCACTGTAGAGTTGGTTCGGACCCTGATTACGAAAGCCGAATTCGTGAATGGGTAAAATCCTCCCAATGATTCCGTAGATATATCCATTCAAAGGATAGAGGTGAAATCGAATTTAAATCTAGTACTTGATTGAAAGAATTAATCATGAAGGTTCATTCATAATTTCATTCATGAAGACTACATGAAAAGAAGATGTCATACCATCAGCAGGTAAAGGCGCGTTTGGTGAGATCAATACGTGAAGAGATAACCGTTTTGGCAGCGGCATTGAATGATACGATCATCATGTTTGGACTCATTCAAGGTTATAGTTATAGTTGGCAATGGGTTGCATTTCACTGTGACCTTGAGATCTATTCAGCCCCCCAGCCAGAGCTGTTCTCGCACAGCGCTGCCTGAATCTGGCCCTCCAGCTCTATAGCTCGAATGAACTCCAATATCTGTGAGAGCTTCAAGGAGGCTAGGCTCTCATTCCCCCTATGGTTCTCCTGTCCAAGACATTCCTTGAGCAGGCTTGCAATGGCGAGACATTCTGTAATCAGGCGAACAGGAGTTTCCTCCTCTTCCCCACAGAATCTGCACTCGTCAGTTTCTGAGAAGCCCATTCTCATCATCTGCTTTCTTGGGCGACAGTGTCCTGTGAGGGAGCCGGTGAGGAGACGTAACTTGTTCTTGCTGAGATCCAAATAATTTTTGGACTTCGCAATTTCGAAGTTCCGTAGCAACTTTTTGGAATGATCCATTCCTGGAAGATTTCCCAGAGTGCTTCACTTTCATTTTCTTCCTTCTTCAAAAATTCTTTCTTGAGGGTGCATTTGCCCATACCACAGAAAGATTCTGGGCCAGTAGGTGGCGTTTGTGCTCCCTTTCTGGCTAGTGTGTTAGTCTCTTCATTTCCTTTGATTCCTGAGTTCCCAGGAACCCAGACTAAGGAGACCTGTTGTTCTTGCCATCTTAATTGAGTTTCTTTCGGCACTCCCATATCAGCTTTGAGTCGATGACATGGGAGTTTAGTGCTCTGCAGGTTGACTATCTGAATGGATCACTATGTCACAACCTCGATAGTTTTTTTTTCAGGTTTATGTACAGGGTGGGCAAAATTCGTTGTCTACTGAAGGGATCTCGAGAACTATAGCAGCTAGAAGAAAAATGATAAGACATTCTCTAGCTCTTTTTTCCTGACTAATCTGAATATGAAAATTCAGCTTATCGCGCATAGAACTTGAGTTATGAGAGAAAATTAAGAAATTGTCATTTTCAATAATGCTGAATAACTCGCTTGTTTGAACTCGTATTCGAAATCTGTTGATACATTCTACTGGCACTTTTTTAGGAGTAATTCAAATATAATATGACTGAATTTTTTAATCCAGCCATTTTCGAGAAATGAGAAGGATTTTTAATTTTTCAAATGTGAACTATAATCGAAAGTTCTCTTATCTTGCTACAACATTTTTGCTGGTTTCAGAAATGTATCATATGTCGCTATTTACATGAATATAACATGAGAAAAAGTTCAATACTTTTTTCCCGCTTTTCTATTCACTGTTGAATTATTTTAAGTAGACTGGCGTTACCATAGCGACCATTGAATATGCATTATATATATTATTATGTATGTCGTTCTGGATATTTCTCGAAAAAGACTTCCCTTGCAACTTGGCTATTTCCATTCGCTTGAATATAGCATACCAACATATCGAATTTTTCGTAATTTGGATTATTTTGGGCCATTAGGGATAATAAACAGATTTGCTATTGCTAATCTGAAGAACTATGACAAATTAACCATAAAAATATTTATTCAGCAATCGCTGATTCCAATCATAGAGGCGCAAGTTCACACAAAGATAATGCATATTCAATCGTCGCTATGGTAACGTCAGCCAGTATTGAAGTTTTTCTCATGTAATATTCATGTGAAAAGCAACATATGATACATTTTTCAAATCAGCAAAAATTTTGTAGCAAGATAAGAGAACTTTCGACTATAGTTTACATTTGAAAAATTGAAAATCCTTCTCATTTCTCGAAAATGGCTCGATTAAAAACTTCAGTCATATATTTGAATTACTCCTAAAAAAGTGCCTGCGAAATGTATCAACAGATTTCGAATACGAGTTTTAACAAGCGAGTTATACAGCATTATTGAAAATGACAATTTCTCAATTTCCGCTCATTACTCAAGTTCTATGCTCGATAAGCTGGATCTGTTTTCAGATTCGGATTAGTCAGGAAAAAAGAGCTAGAGAATGTGTTATCAGTTTTCTTCAAGCTGCTATAGTTCTCGAGATCCCTTCAGTAGACAACGAATTTTGCCCACCCTGTATTTGCATCTTTCGATTGCAAGTATTTCTGCCTGAAAATCACTAGTAGGATCCTGAAGATAGTGTACACTTGGTTCTTGGCCAACATACTCCAGTGCTAGCCCCATCGTGGTTTAAGGACCATCTGTATACCATTTAACGGTATTTGCTTTGAAGTTTTGGGTAGTGTATTCCTTTTCCCATTCCTCCCTTTTACATAGCATTGAGTCAAAGTTCTTCTCGATGCTTACTTTTTTAATCATACCATCACTAGATAGGTTGGCTGATAAGATGTACTTGTTCAAAGAGGACCAGGCTCTCTCATCCTAATCCTAATAATAATTATATCAGTATTTTTCGAGTTATTTTTTTATTCTTCTGATTACACGATCATCACAAAATTTGGTGTACCTTAACTTAAGTACCAGCATTTTCCAATTAGTTTCATCATGATTAGATCAGTAGTTTCCGAGTTTTCCTTTGGTAACAACAACGATATCGAGGAAAAAAACAGAAAATATTTTTTTCCGATTTCCCCAAAAATTGGATCCGGATGGAACTGAAAATCAGTTCTTTGTTGTGCAATATAAAATTGCCCAATTTTGCCCATTTACAAACTCACTGAAAGTAGCTAGCTTGTTCTGTTCAATAGTAGACAGCTCCAGCCCTGGACTTGAACGAGCACGCAGAAGTTTCAGGCGTTCAGTGCTCTTTCGTGTTTTATGGAATTGGTTATGTTTACATACGATATCTAACTTTTTGTTTTATTTCAGATTGCGGGTAGTGGAGGCAGAGGTATGTTCTGCTATCACTGCCCGCCTTCTCTGCATCCTGGTGCTCCTCAGCCTAGGCTTCCGACCTTGGAGTACCCATTCACACCTAGTCATCCATGTGAGTAACTCAATCATGCTTCTTTGAAATTCAATCAATTGGGAACTTCTGCGAAGATACCAGCGCCCTAACGGATAAATTTCGAACCTGTCCAAGCTAGTAGTTTTATGTAAACGAACCTTAGAAATTTGGTGGAGAACGAATATTTATTAAGCAGAGCTTGAATATTTGAAGAAATTATTATAATTTTGTGTAAGATTTCTTGAGAAGGAACTTTTCGTTTGGATCACGATATAAAATCGTACTTTGAATCGTTCCTGGAGGATAATTTCGGTGTTATTTTAGTGTATATTGCTAGGTGGATCAAAATGAACCAATATCTAAGTTTACTTGAATTTCTGGGAAAATAGGTACCTCAATAAGTGTTTTAAGGACTCTGATTTATGTGAAGAAGTGCTGAATGCAGGCTATATTATGTGGTAAATCTAGAATCAGTCCAAATGATATGACTTGTTCTTTGTTTATAAACGAGTGAATCAAAAAAATGAAAACAGATTACAGCAGCTCACGATACACATACAAAATGAAAAATGTCACAGCTGGTTCAACCTACCTATACAGGGTCTTTCACGAGGAGCCTCACCCATATTTATACGGAAAACTACTGAACGTATTTTCATGAAATTCAGCACTTATAAGTATTTCACAATGCTGATGAAATCTAAAATATTTTCAAGGCATGAGCACCTCCGGTTTTTCCGAAAATGACGTCAACTTCCGTTTTTCAAATTAGAACACCATTTTTTTATTGCAGAAATAGATTCCTTAGAAAATTTCAATTTATTTTGATGTAACATTTTTCAGTTTTGGTTGGAAAATTCTCTCTGAGCGGGAAAATTCGAAAAAAAAATCGAAAATAGAGCTCCGCTGAAACAAGAATTACTTCGAGGTTTTTGGATGGAAAATTTTCATTTTTGGGATTTTTCAAGATGTAAGATTGATGTATCCACTTTAAAAATCGAAATCGCGATTCATGATACAGGGGGTGAAAAAATCTCTTTCAAAGTTAGGGATGACAAAATTGTGAAAAATCAATTTTTTCAAATTAGAACCCCATTTTTTTATGGCAGATATTGAATCTACGTTAAAAAATAATGTGAGTGTATGCATCACACCCTTGCCCTAAAATGGATATTTTCTGAGTTATTCACAAAAAACTTTTTTTCGTCTTGAATTTTCAGCTATTTCTTTTCCCTTCACGCCAAAAAGATGAAATTTTCAGGAACTGTTATTTGAACCATGCTGTAGATTTTTCACCCCTTCTTGAAACCGACTTCAAGTTACTTTTAGGAGAACCATGGCAAACTCTCGCAGTTATAACTAGAGAAGATGCTCAAAGTTTTGACCGTTAATTTCTAGACATTTATTTATACGTCTCAGGAATGCTTCGTGCGTTGCTCTTCTTATTTCATCGGGAGGAAGAGATCTGCAAAAGTGTTTAAAAACCAAATTGAGTTTCAAAACTATGAATCTAAAAATCTAAACAAACCTGAACGCATTTCTGACTCGTTCTATGCAGTCCTCTTTATCAGTCAGGGGAGTTGAGTAGACAATATTTTTTATCCTACCCCAAACATAATAGTCTAAAGGAGTTAAATCGGGAGAACGTGGTGGCCAAAGATGTGGGCCATTGTTCATAAGGAATTATTTATTTATCACTGGAGAGAAAACCGATGGCCGATTAGTTGAAATAAAGAGGTTTCCGATACAAATTCGAATCCAAATTCGCCATCTATTTAGGAACAACCTGTAACTTTTTTCTCTTGCATATTAGGGTAGTAAAATCTAAAACATGGTTTAAGTAACAGTTCCTGAAAATGTCATCTTTTTGGCGTGAAGGGAAAAGAAATAGCTGAAAATTCAAGACGAAAAACAGTTTTTTGTGAATAACTCAGAAAATATCCACTTTAGGGCAAGGGTGTGATGCATACACTCACATTATTTTTTAACGAAGATTCAATATCTGGCATAAAAAAAGGGGTTCTAATTTGAAAAAATTGATTTTTCACGATTTTGTCATCTCTAACTTTGAAAGCGATTTTTTCACCCCCTGTATCATGAATCGCGATTTCGATTTTTAAAGTGGATACATCAATCTTACATCTTGAAAAATCCCAAAAATGAAAATTTTCCATCCAAAAACCTCGAAGTTATTCTTGTTTCAGCGGAGCTCTATTTTCTATTTTTTTTTCGAATATTCCCGCTCAGAGAGAATTTTCCAACCAAAACTGAAAAATGTTACATCAAAATAAATTGAAATTTTCTAAGGAATCTATTTCTGCAATAAAAAAATGGTGTTCTAATTTGAAAAACGGAAGTTGACGTTATTTCCGGAAAAACCGGAGGTGCTCATGCCTTGAAAATATTTTAGATTTCATCAGCATCGTGAAATACTTATAAGTGCTGAATTTCATGAAAATACGTTCAGTAGTTTCCCGTATAAATATGGGTGAGGTTCCTCGTGAAAGACCCTGTATATGGAAATGAAAAGTATTAATGTGTTTATATGAATAAGTTCAGCTATTATCAACTGTAACAGTACATCTAGTTTTTGTCAGGTTTTCAACCAGATTACTCTTTTAGAATAAGATTTTGTGTAGAATGTGAATTAGGTAGCTGTAGAAGTGCTCGGTAGTTTCTCTGCAGCATTTTTCTTCAAAATTCTCTTATTTTCATTTATACCTGAAAACATCATGACATGAAGTTGTTTCGAAATGAATACATTGTAGGTAATTTACCTTTATGAAAATAAATATGTTCAGTGTTCAGTAAATGCAGTGAACATACTTTCATGTATTTCGTGACCTTTTTTCCAATCTTCAATTTCTAAAGTTAGGCCTTTCTTCTATCATTGGGTTCCCTGCCAAATGCTGTTTCCAAATTAACTTTACTTTCATTTGGCTTCGGAAAAAATGAAAACTAGAGGCACTAGATGATCCTTTCTTCTTTGACCAAGAATAACATTTAGTTGAGGCACACAACAATATTCATTTCGGAAGGATGCCGTTTCGAATTAATACAATCGAAAATTTTAATAGGAAAGAAAGGAATCGATTGATGAATATTACAAACACTTTAGTTTCACCAAAATTTCAACTCGGAGAATAACACAAAAGCTCGAAAACGAACTCCAAAAGTAAGCAAATTACGTTAGAATAACAGGCACGTCGAAAAACTACTAGCTTGGAAGTGTTCGAATTTCTATCGCCAGAGGGCTTAGCAGTAGTTGCGAGATTGGTAGTTCCGCAATACAAATCATCGTATAAGAGATATCTGTATTGAACATGCACACAAAATGCAGTGTATTAGCACATTGAGAAATATTTAAATGCTTGTAACTTTTTACCTGAGCCGAACCTAGAAAAATCGTAGGCGAAAAAAGTGTTTGATTCGATGAGAGGAATCTATGATTAAAATTTATTTCCATATACAGGGCGCACCCTGTATATGAGGGAGTTCGGTCGAACGAGAATAGAATCTTCTCGTTTTTTACAAGAAAAACTCAACTTCACTCATTCGTCCATTTTCCTAAAGATTACCCCCCTCCACTACTTCATCCTAAACCGCCATCCTGACGAAAGTTCCTAAAAAAAAACTCCCCTCAACGAAATTACCAACCGTCCCGCTTCCTGAAACTCGCCGCTTCGCAAATACTGCGCTCTCTGCACGTCTGGAAAACTTTAATTTCAGTTAAACGTTAATCACATTACGCGTTACCGGGGATATATTAATTAAAACCTCATCTTTTATTCAGCGAAATTGTATATTTAATCTGGCGGCGATCCGACGTGGCCGCCGCCCGCGGATTGAAACGACGCGCGCGCGCGCGCGCTGAAATATTCAAGTTTCGCGGCCGACGCCATATTATATCGAGTTAATATTAAAATCGGACGAGGCTTTCCTTTTTCAGCGTCTCCCCTCCGCCGCTGCCTTTTTTCTCGTGTTTTCTGGCCCTAATCGAATCCTGGTAATGCCTTCCATTTTTAATTTTCAATTTGCGCTAATTTTTCCACCGGCGGATTATCCGAAGTAGGAATTTAAATTGGAAATTCCGGAAAATATGAATGCGGGTCCGGAAATTTCTTTCGCTCCAATTAGGATTACCCGAAGAAGAAGGGTGGGGGGAGATATTTCCTGTAGAGGGACTACAGCGAATTTAACTTATTTCTGCGGTTTTGTTGAGGTAATTTTCGACTAATTTTGGGGAAAGGCTCGGTGAAATGTTGCCAAAGATATGGATAAAGGAAAAATTGAAAATGTGGCAACCACGCTGTGGAGAAGAAAATCTTGTATGACTTGAGTACAATTTTTGTTTATTAAATTTGTTACTAAAGTGTGTGTCCAACGCGGTGATCTATACACTCCGGAACACGTCTTGGCATTGATGCAAGAAGATGGTCTTTTTCTTCTTGAGGGATACTATCCCAAGCTACCTGTACTTCATGTCTCAGAGCCGCCAAAGTCCATGGGGGCTGGGGTAAACTTCCAAGACTTATACCCATGATATCCCAAACATGCTCTATGAGCGAAAAATCGGGGGAACTAGGCGGCTATGGCGAAAGATTTACATGGGTCGCTTCAAAAAAGTTTAAACTAACTCTGGCAACATGAGGTCGAGCATTGTCTTGCTGAAATATTGGATTCCCGAGCCGGTTAAAGTAAGGGAGAACATATGGCTTCACTATTTCTTGAAGGTAACGTATGTCATGTTACCTCAAATAAAGACTAAAGGTGGCCTACTTGCATGTGCAATAACACCCCATACCATAACGCTTACTGTCCGGTGTACATGACGCTCAAGATCAAAATGAGTGCCACGTCTTTTTCCCTGACGTCGTCTAACCCTTCTTCAGCCATCATGTGCGCCCAAGGAGAATCGAGATCCATCAGAAAAGACGACCTGATGTCATTCCACATTCCAATATTGTTGTTCTCTGCACCACTGTAATCGTTGCCGGCGATGCTCAACCGTAAGAGTTAACACAAGAGGGGGTCGATAATGCTGTAGTCCAAAAGACTGTATACGACGGTAAGCCGTTTGGACAGTTACAGGATGGCCTTATTCTCCTAACTACTCATCAGCCCAAGATCGAATTGTCGCAAATCGGTCTCTAATGTCCATAAGTCTTAAACATCAATCTTGAACTTCATTTGTGCCCCTTCGACGTCCGGTGCCAACTCTTCTTCGATTTTTGGCATTATCGAACCACGCTTGACAACATCTCATAACAGTAGTTGGATTTCTGTTCGTACGGTTAGCGATTTCTCGGAATGACAACCCCGCCTTCCGTAGACCAAGAATTCGACCTCTTTCAAATTCACTCAGCTGGCGATAAATTCAGCGTACACGTGAATTCTAGGCATTCCAGCAACAACCAAACATCGTATTTGGATGATTTTGGATAATCATGAAATGGAGTAAATAAGTTTTCTTAATCATGTTTCTTTAAATTTCAAGCATTGAATTGATTATTCTGCAGAAGAGATATCTATCGATATCAGTCACCAACGCAACAAGAAGAAAAAAAACGACGTTGCCACGTCTTCACCACGTGCACATAATCAGATTGCTCAACTAGGAAGGGTGCGTTCCATCAGGCCAATTACCCAGGCATTCGCGAAACAAATCGTTCTCGCAAACACAGAAAACAATTCGTTAAATATCTGTGTACGCTTGGAACAATGGCCGGAATGCCTACCTAATGACAGATGATGGTCGCTTTGCGGCAGGTGAGATTTTATAATCTCATCACAAAGCGGGCTGTTGCGACCTCTGACCTCTAGTGCCTGCCCGGCCCACTGGGACCGTTTTGGATGAATGATGCATGACGTGATGACAAGGTACGGGGGACGGCGGAGAAGTTGATTCCTAGGAATGGGGGTTTTTCCTGAATTTGGGTTATTACTGCAAATGCAAATTTTAACGTAATTATTATGGGTTGGACTCATCATTTTCACAAAAAAGCTTCAGAAAGTATTCAAAATCAGGTTTCAAAATTGGAGTTTGGAATTTGTCATGCATGCACGAAGTGACAACGTTGTTTAGTAGAATTGCTTTTTCTGCTATAGAATAACGAAATATTTATTCCTATTCTGTGGTACACACGTGTCCTTTGTCAATATAATCAAACAATTTCCGTTTGCGATTTGTCAGTAATATGACAGTATGACAGTCTGTGCTCTTCTTTTTCTATGCCTTGGTCGTTGTCTTCTACTCTAACCAGATCGAAGTATAGCTATCTCTGTTTTCCTAAGCAAAGTAACACATTTGACGTCCTTTTCTTTCCGAGAAAGCTGAATTCGACGTTGCCATATCGTGCACTCAAGACAAATCCCTTTAAATGCAAATCCCCATTTTTATTTTTCAGTTTTAGGAGATCAAAAATTTTTTTAAAAATATAATATTGAAATTATATGTTTGAAATGTTATGTTCTGAAGGTTTTTCATGAAAATAATTGCATTTTCGTTTAAAGGAAAAACCCCCATTGGATATTCGTATTTGGTATACAACTAGTTATTCCATACTATAGTATTAGACGATTTCAGTCTAAGTTGCCAACACAAAAAATTCGTCGCGTGATTTATGGATATCTGTAAACTATGCATCGGCTCCTCAAACCAGATGATTGGATTTATACAGTGCGCGTCAAAATTATGGAACAAATTCATTTTCTCAGAAGAAAATATTTGGCAACAAAATCCTGAAGCAGGTGAATTTTTGTTTCACTTTTACCAAACTTATATGCATTTGTGAAGGTTTTTGTTGTACCCTGTGCCATCCCCATCAACCCTATAAATTTTTTGAATAGGGAGAGTGGGTCATGTGGTACTGTTTTGGCAAGGTCTTTGTATCTTCTTCACAGGCGTGCAGAAATTTTCAAGAAAAAAAATTTTTTTTGAAGAATTAGTTAGTTCGAAGAAGTTTTCAGTATGTGCACTTTGTCATGGCTTGTTTACTTTGAGACGATGGTACCTGATGAAATTTGTCACCGAAATTCAAGTCGGGGTTCCTGATTTCAGGTCGATATAGTCAAGTTATATAGGATTCGTTCCGAAAATCCACTTGGTTTTTTCGTTTGCTGGTTTTCCGTTCCGTAAATTCGAAATGTTGGGTTGGTTCCTGAAAAAATGGTTATTTACGGAATTCGATTGATGAAAAAAAGCGATCGACTTTCTGTCATCAGAACGATAGTCTAATTCTATGGTAACATATCCATAGCATAGAACAATCTATATTCACCTCATAATCTATAGACCATAGTTAGTAGAGAGATGCATAGAACAATGGTTCTGATCTGACAGAGAAAGTGCTAGAGAAATTTTACAACAGAAAAAATTACAGCAATATTTCATAGATGAACATTTTCCAAAAACACCCGGTAACTATGTAACGGTGATAGCTCTGGAAGTGCGGTTTTCTCCAATGAGTTTTTCATGACAATAGGCTAATTTGGCCCATGTTAATAGTATCAAGTTCATAAAGGATATGTTCCGCAAATCAACTTGGTTATTTCGGTTGCCGGTTTCCGTTCTGTAAATTTAAATTTTCGGTAGGTTCTCGAAAAAAAAAACGTTAAGGAATTTGATTGATCTTGGTATATTTTCCTATTAAATCGAGGTCGTAGATCACGAATATTCCATTTGAAATCGTCCAGTGACAACCGTTTAGAAATTATGGCGGAAATAGTGAAAAAATTTCGAAATTTTGGTCAACTTTGAGACGTCGTGCCGACCAAAATAATGAAGCTGGGTGATGTCGAATTTTTTACGTGCAGTTCGATCCTTTATCTATGCAATAAAATACATTTCATCGTCCTACTTTCATCAAGTCGGTAATAATGATTTTTTGAAAAAAGGTCCAAAATTTTGGAACTTCAAGGACCTCTCACGTCCAGGACGATTTTTTTAAAAAATATCTGACCTTATATTCTTGTTCTACGCCCTCGAATTAGTAAGTGTGCCAAATTTCACGGCGATAGGAGTCGGAAAATTATTTTTCGAAAATCGAGATTTTCTTAAGGGTAACCCCTTAAAATTTTACCAAAAATCTAAAGTTCTCCGATCGACCTGAAATTTGAAACATATACTAATTCGAGGGCGTAGATTAAGAAAATCCAATCAGAATGTTAGTGGAGAGTCTGGTTCATTTTTTATGGCCAGAGGAAAATCGAAAAAATTGGACCTTTTTTAAAAAAATCATAATTTTTCAACCAGAAGACTTACGTCTATAAAATAAGTAGCTACGTACTCACAAAGGATCCAGATATAACCAAAAAAATTCGATATTGTCCAGCCTCACGCGTTTGATCTGTACGACGACCCAAAGTTGACCCAAATTTCGAAATTTTGGTCAATTATGAGACGTCGTGCCGACCAAAATAATGAAGCTGGGTGATGTCGAATTTTTTTACGTGCAAGTTCGATCCTTTATCTATGAATTAAAACTGATTTCATCGTCCTACTCTCATCAAGTCGGTAATAATGATTTTTTGAAAAAAGGTCCAAAATTTTGGAACTTCAAGGACCTCTCACGTCCAGGACGATTTTTTCAAAAAATATCTGACCTTATATTCTTGTTCTACGCCCTCGAATTAGTAAGTGTGCCAAATTTCACGGCGATAGGAGTCGGAAAATTATTTTTCGAAAATCGAGATTTTCTTAAAATTTTACCAAAAATCGAAAGTTCTCCGATCGACCTGAAATTTGAAACATATACTAATTCGAGGGCGTAGATTAAGAAAATCCAATCAGAATGTTAGTGGAGAGTCTGGTTCGTTTTTTATGGCCAGAAGAAAATCGAAAAAATTGGACCTTTTTTAAAAAAATCATAATTTTTCAACCAGAGGACCTTCGTCTATAAAATAATTGGCTACGTACTCACAGATATAACCAAAAAAATTCGATATTGTCCAGCCTTACGCGTTCTGTACGACGGCCCAAAGTTGACCCAAATTTCGAAAATTTCTCACCAAATCCGGAATATTTTCCAAACCGAATCAGTTACGCAAAATCTAATTACAGATTCGTAATCTACGTGTTCGAATCCATTGATGAAAAGCAATCTTTCTGTCACCAGAACTTAGACATATTAAGTCTATGCACCAGAACGACAATCAATATTTTATGGTAATATATCTTTATTTATCTTATGATCCATAAACTATACCTTGTAATTTTTCTATTGTTGATTGTTGTCTCTTCTATGTTCTTTGGATCATAAAGTAAATAAAGATTGTTCTATATTATGGATATGTTACCATAGAACATTGACTGTCGTTCTGGTGACAGAAAATCAAATTCCGTAATTAACATTTTTTTCGGGAACCAACCGAATAGTTCATATTTACGGAATGAAAAACCGGCAAACGAAATAACCAAGTTGATTTGCGGAACATATCCTTTATAAACTTGACACTATTAACATAAAATCACGAATCCCAACTTAAATTTCAGCATAACAAAAACCTATATTCAGAAGGAATTATCTTGTTTGAGGAGCCGAGGCATCTTTTACGGATATTTATAAATACCGCGAACTTTATTATGTCGAATTAATCCTGAAATTCCCATTCCCCAGTAATAGTGAATTTGTGAAGAAAATTGTGGGTTGGCAACTTGCGTCGAAGTCGTCTAATGACCCCAAGACAATAAGTTTTCCTTTATCTAGTTCAGCAATAGGATTTTTCCTACAAAGTTGTCCAATTTGGTACCTATACTCCATTCACTTTTATAAAGTATCCCGGTTGCCCATGATAAAGGTCTATCATGATTTTGTAACTAAAACCAAGGCAGGTTGGCTCTCCTGAAATATCGACAATGTCAAAATAATTCGACGCGAGATTGCCAATTTCTACTCTCTTTCAATAACAATTCAGCCTCAGCCATAATAAACTAATAAATTAACATTTCGCTTTGATTGTATTGTATTGAGCCTTAAGTAGGTAGTCATGTTTGAATTGAACAAATTCCTTAACGAATAATTTCAAAGGTTATATATTTCGTGGAATTGCTTCGATAGGAAGTAGTACATTGTAAGCTACACTTACACGTATGCCTGTCGGCTGCTCAATTTTAAACGGTGAGGGCGTAGGATGAAAAAAGGTTTATATAACTTGACTTATGTTGGGCGCCAGGTTCACACGAATGAACCAAAAAAATTGAAATATGATGAAGGAATAGAAATCTTGCTTGGAGGTTGAGTATAATAGAACTAATAAAATTTAATTATTTATTAAAACTATATTTACAAAATGAATAAGTGCTGAAGGCTAGGAAAAGTAATGATTCAGAACATTTACAAAGTGGTGAATCTTCCCTGATCTTTCAGTTAAATCAAATTAGTTGGATTCCAGACAGAATTTGGAAGAACAAGAAAACAGTCAAGTGAAATCTCTCACGTGGTATTTCCGGTTTTCAAGAAATTTGGTGGATGCTCTCTCTTCGATACAAATGTCCTGACGCAATTTGGAAAATTTGTGGTCCAAGCTTCTGTGATTGGTTTCGGTTAGGTGGATAGATGCTCAGCTCTGAATTTTGATCTCCAGGCGAAATTTAAAAAAAAAGGTACACCAAATCTTCAACAGTAAATTTCGGCCGGTTTTAGAATCTCCAGATGTCCAAACAAATTTTGAAAAAATTTACACCAATCTTCGATGGTAGATTTCAGTTATGGTCGAACAAGAATAAACCATGTGCCACAACTTCTTTGTTCTGGAACCTTCTTCGGAAGTCAATCGACACTCGAGCATGCGTGAGAAACAAAAAAAAAAGATCAGGAATTAATGTTGTACAAAATGGTGGAATTAAAATGTTCTGTTCAGAATTAATGATTTTAAAGAAAAGAAAAGAGAAACAAGTATAGAAAAAAAAAATTTAGGAAAATATGTGACAATTTATGAATATAAAGTTTCAGAAAGAGATAACAAAATTATGAGCAATTCAGAAAAATTTATGAAAAGACTAAAGTGCAGTTCTAGAAATAGATAATAAAATTCTGAAGGAATTATAACAAGAGTAACAATGAATTTCAAAAGAGATATTAATTTAATGTATACTTTCCGGAAAGTCAAAAAAAAACAACAAAAAAAATTATACAGTGATAAGGTTAACAGTTTCAATAGAAAGGTATAAATGATCCGAAAGAATTATTGTAACATAGTAGCCAAATAGTTGAATGAAATCAGTAACACAATTCGATACAGCAAGAAAGGGAATATGGACCTTCTGGCGACTCTCAAAAAAAAAAATTGAAACCTCGTGCACGCTGAGGTTATGCTAAGATAAAAAAATTAATAGATAACTAAAGAAAAAGGTACCAATTAAGTTATGAGAATAAAATAAAATTCCATCAAATGGTTCAAAGAAAAATTCGTTATTATTTAATACTACTCATCCGCAAATGTCACCAGAAAAAAAATTCACATTCACTTTCCACCTGTCTTCTATCAGTCAAATCTGAATCTCAATTCTAATTGTTCGCTCCAACTCAACGCAGAGAAAATGAACGGTCTTCCCTCGAATCGGAAAACTTCGATTCTAGTCCCGATTTTCATCGATTCGCATCGACATTTGAAGCAACATCGGGGATCAGTGGCGTTTCCGAAGTACGGGCAGGAGAAGCAACGTTGGTGTGGCCATACGATCGTTACAACATTGAAAATGAACTTGGTATATCCTATGTTGGCAGAACATTGAATTTTTATGCACGAAAATAACATTATACAATATCTCATTCAATGCTATTTTTTCTAATATTTTAGTAAAGTATGCCCATAAAACATAATTCCATATCTTGCTTCTGACTCGAGTCATGATAGGTAGTTTTCATGGAGAATTTATCCAGATATCTTGTCATTACAACCAAAGATAACAGACTGAAGCTAAGCTGCATCCCAGTTTAGAAATATGTTGATCCCAATCCAGTGAATGTATCATTCACGTAGATTCCCATGACCTTTGTAAATGGAGTTAGTTCTTTTGAGGTTAACGGTGACACAGGACACGTTTTCATACTGGAATATTTCAAGTTGTGCAACAAGGTATTTAAATGACTTCTGTAGGCTTATTTCTTGAGAATTTACATAAGTAGGGAATTCGAAGTAACGGACTACTCTATCCATCATTTTTCAGTGAAATTCCAATACACTAGATTCTTGATTTCCGTACAAGAAAAAAGCATTACTGAATCTTCCAACCATGTTTACATACGTGAAGTAAATTCAATATTAACAGAGAAAAAAGTTTCTTCAACATTCGCCAGGTCTTCGGAATTATTGAATTCACATAATATTTTCTCAAATTCATTACTTTACAAATATAGATTGACATTTTGAAAAATAAGTAATTACTACGACCTCTTGTACGGAGGACAAAGTTGTGTAGTTATCTGACAGGAAAATGACCATAACCTAACATTTTCAATATATACACGGTGAAATCTGTCAGGATGTCATGGCAAACCGGGATACTTTATAAAAGTGAATGGAGTATACCTTACCATTCATACTGCCCTCTATCGACCGCTCCATAATAACCCGTCAACGAGATGAAACATTCCGATACAAACCGACAACGTTTCTGTCCCGATATCCTCCAAAATCACCGTCCAAATCTGCGGATTTGCATTGCATCAACCTCGATATCGGGCATCGCTTTGATCTACCGATAATCGAATACAGATCGGCACGATAGGCGGATTATAAAAAAGCGCAGATTCGTCCCGACGCGCACGGCCGTCCGTTCCAATTACCGAAGCTCGATGATCGGCGGCCGGGAGCACAGAATCGAGGCGGGCAGGGGGTGCGTTCCCTACGCGGCCGCCCCACGGTGACGTGGTCTTGTAAAGTGAATTAGCCTGGATTAACTACTTTTCGTGTACCATTAAGGGGTGATAATGGTGGAATATTCCCTAATCTGTATTCCCGGAAGGGATTTTTCGGGAATATTGGTAATAATGGACTTTTCGGAACGCGGTAGATCAGGGATTCGCGTCTGACAGATGCGGAAATGTCCCTCGATGACTAGAAGAACCGTTCGTTGTCTGTGATTCGATTTGGATGTTAGAGAAAGACCAAGCCAAAGATGCAGAGAGATTGTCTAACTTATAATCGAAATAAAGGAAATAACGCCTAAATCGAACCCTGTAGAAAGTTTCCAAAAAAAAATGTATTTGGAAAATTTGAACAATTTTATGGTTGGAATTAATGACTTATCCTGAAAATAAAAGGGTGTCTCGAATTGCTCGTTTTTTCAATAATAAATAAAACACATAATTTGCATTCATTTTCAAAACTTTTTATTGGTAATTGAAGTATCAATTATGACATTTATTCACGAAAAATATTATCTGTCAAATGGCTTCCTCTTGCAGCTCTAGAGACGTCCACTCTTTTGTAGAAATTTTCACATAATTGACGCTTTATCTCACTAATGACACGAATTATTTCATCCTTCAGCCTTGTCCAATCACATGATCTTGGTGGCCAATTGAGATCACCGTTTCTGGAGTTTATTTGTCCAGGAAATTTTTGTCTCTATAAATCAATTGTGTCATTTGCAAAGTGAGGTGTAGCGCCATCCTGTTGTAACCAAATGTCCTCTAGATCAATATTCATTAATTCAGGCCACAAAAACTCGATTATCATCCGACGGTATCGATCACCGTTGACAGTTACAGCTTCACCAGCAGCATTGTCAAAGAAGTAAGGTCTAAATACACCACCTAACCATATTCCACACCAAACATTGACTCGTTTAGGATGCATAGGTTTCCCATGAATAATTCGAGGATTTTCCTCACCCCAGATATGACCATTTTGTTTATTAACAAAGCCACCAAATTGAAAATGTGCCTCATCGGAAAACATGATTTTTTGAGAAAAATCAGCTGGTTGTTCATTGATGAAATTGACAAATGAACGACTTTTTAAAGCTTTTTAAGGCTTTAGTTCCTGTGTTATTTCAACCTTATATGCTTTCAGAGCTAAATTTTTGTGTAAAAAACACAATGTTGTGGACCCAGTAAGTCCAACTTGTTGTGAACGTCGTCTGATGGACATTCCAGGGTCTTCAGCAACACTTTCACGAACCAAATCAATGTTTTCTTGTGAACGACCGCTACGACTGTATTTTTCACTTTTTTGATCTTCCACCGAACCGGTCTCTTGAAATTTTTTAATAATTCGACCAATAGTACTTTTGAGATGGACGATTATGTAAAGCATAAAATTCACGTAATTTTCTAAAAATATTTTTCGCAGAACGCTGATTTTCATAAAATAATTCAACAATTTGAACGCGTTGTCGTATCGTGTACGAAGCCATTTTTATAAATGTCATACATCACACTTCTTAAATGTCACAATACCTAGAAGAATTCAGTGCGCCATCTATATTTTATATATTCTTAAAAAAAACGCGCAAGTTGAAACACCCTTTATATTTAATATACATTGTGTCCACGGATGGGGTGTCGGTAAGGTGTAAATGACGAAAAACTTTCGAGTTAGATTCTGATATTCTTGGAATCGCTCCTGCTTGGTCTCAAATTAAGATGTTGAGAAAATGAGCCAAATCAATTAATATACAGGGTGGTTTAGAACTGATTAAATGGAAATTGTTAAGAATAAAACACCTTTGTTTCAAAAGATATCGAGAAAGTTTATTGAGAAAAGTTGTTTAGAATCAAAAGACACGGCTAAATCTCGAATTTCAGATAAATCGATCAACTTTGATTTTGTAAGTAGGTTATGAAAATATTTGATAATATCCATGGTTACAAATGCCAGACGTGACTTGAAACGTAAATTTTATTCGTCATAAACGAAAATTTCCCTGTTAAAAACATGCCGACCATCGAACAAAGTGTGTTTATTGTGCAGTGCTACGGCTTAGGTGCAGACATTTCGTATCAGGGAGTAATAAGACAATTCCATTGACGCTGGCCAAAAGTTGCGGTACCACGTAACCCTGCTGAAAAAATAGTTTCAAAATTTAAATATTTTATCATGACAAAAATCTCATGTATACAAAATGTTCATGACCAACTTATTAATTCAAGGTAGGCTGATTTATCTGTAACTTGAGTTCCTGCAGCAGCTCGTCATTCCGAACAACTTCTCTCAATTAACTATCTCGATATCTTTTAGAACAAAGGTACTTTATTCTTAACAATTTTCATTGAATCAGTTCTGAACCACCCTGTATATAAATTTATTTGGCTCATTTTCTCAACATCTTAGTTTGAGACCAAGAATATCAGAGTCTAACTCGAAAATTTTTCGTGCTGTCTGCACCTAAGCCGTAGCACTGCACGATAAACACACTTTGATCTATGGTCAGCATGTTTTTAACAGGAAAATTTACGTTTCAAGTCACGTCTGGCATTTGTAACCATGGATATTATCAAATATTTTCATAACCTACTTACAAAATCAAAGTAGATTGATTTATCTGAAATTCGAAATTTAGCCGTGTCTTTTGATTCTGAACAACTTTTCTCAATAAACTTTCTCGATATCTTTTGAAACAAAGGTGTTTTATTCTTAACAATTTCCATTAAATCAGTTCTAAACCACCCTGTATATTAATTGATTTGGCTCATTTTCTCAACATCTTAATTTGAGACCAAGCAGGGGCGATTCCCAGAATATCAGAGTCTAACTCGAAAATTTTTCGTCATTTACACCTTACCGACACCCCATCCGTGGACACACTGTAGGTACTCATTATTTCAAAGAACAAAATATTTCGATCATTGAAATATGAATAGTAACAACCATTCCAAAGATTAACGTCAGTGTTTCGATACAATTCTTTTTCTATCCTAAAATGAATTTTTCGATTCTCATATTTCATCATCAAAAATAATAACCGAAAAACCCAATAATCCCTCGTTTTCTCATTCGATAAACCCGAAACAGCAGCATCTAAGAAAGTTATCCCTAAAGTTAGTGGAACTTCTGTTCGAAAACTTCCCCTATTACAGCAAAACACGTTATACCTGGCCGATATTTGCCATCTTGCTACTCGAAATATAACGCGATAATCCTAACAGGGTTTCCAACCGACATGAAGTTATCTTGTTTCCCAAAAATCCACTTTGGAAGTTGGCAACTTTTTTGACATGTCCGGAGGAACGTGAAAATCCCCAGTATTCGGACCTAATTTCAGTGACAGGAAGCTTGAGGGGGTTGATATTCGAAGGGTGGCTTCCGAAAATCATGACAAAATTGCCAGTGTAACATACTGGCTGTCTTGGAAGTCGAATGTTTTCATGAATCTGATATTTATCGATAGGTCTCTCTGTTCGATGTTTTTGCATGATTTAAGTTTTAGATCAACGAAATATTGGAATAGGGGTTTTTCCTGAATTTGGGTTATTACGGCAAATGCAAATCTGAACATAATTATTATGGGTTTGATTCATCATTTTCCCAAATTACTTTCAGAAAGTATTCAAAATCAGATTTCAAAATTGTGGTTTGGGATTTGCCAGGCATGCACGAAGTGACAACGGTGTTTAGTAGAATAGCTTTTTCTGCTATAGAATGATGAAATATTTATCCCTATTTTGTGGTACACACGTGTTCTTTCTCAATATAATCAAACAATTTCCGTTTGCGATTGATCAGTAATATGACAGTATGAAAGTCTGTGCTCTTCTTTTTCTATTCCTTGGTCGTTGTCTTCTACTCTAACCAGATCGAAGTATAGCTATCTCTGTTTTCCCAAGCAAGTTAACACATTTGACGTCCTTTTCTTTCAGAGAAAGCTGAATTCGACGTTGCCATATCGTGCACTCAAGACAAATCCCTTTAAATGCAAATCCCCATTTTTATTTTTCAGTTTTAGGAGATCAAACATTTTTTTAAAAATATAATATTGAAATTATATGTTTGAAATGTGATGTTCTAAAGGATTTTCATGAAAATTACTGAAAAATCCATATTTGTCGCTATTTTGCAGTTAAGTGTTGGCAACCCTGAAAAACTAAATAGACAGCTGACAGATAAGGGTTAGTAGAAACAGAGCATCAATTTTGTTCTCCATGATGTTACGACATTGATGAACACGCTATATTTGAATTATGTGATTAACACGATTTCATTTGATATACAAATTGTTGAACAATTTCGTTTTGGCTGAATTAAATGGAGAATCAGTCAAAAATAAGTTATTGATGTTGTGCACTCTATTATTTGAACTGATTTATTTGGAATATATAGAGAGTATGAATAATATCAACATTTTGCCCCTATAAGACCTGAAAATTCTGTGCTCTTCAAAATTATGGAACAAATTCATATTCTCGCAAGAAAAATATTCGGCAACAAAACCCTGAAACAGGTCAATTTTTGTTTCACTTTTACCAAATTTGTATGTATTTTTGAAGGATTTTTGCACCCTGTGCCATCCCCATCAACCCTCTAAACTTTTTGAATAGGAAAGTAGGTCATGTAGTACTTTTTTGGCAAGATCTCTGTATCTTCTTTACAAGCGTGCAGAAATTTTCAAGAAAAAAAATTTTTTTTTGAAGAATTAGTTAGTTCAAAGAGGTTTTCAGTGTGTGCACTTTGTCATGGCTCATTTACTTTGAGACGATGGTACCTCATGAAATTTGTCACCGAATGAAAGTCGACCATTACAGTTTTTTTCATGCACAACTTTCAACCCCTACGAACCCCTTGATGGAGAAAAAAAAAATTTTTCACGTGAGGGGGTTGAAAGTTGTGCATGAACAAAACTGTAATGGTCGACTTTCATTCGGTGACAAATTTCATCAGGTACCAATGGTACCATCGTCTCAAAGTAAATGAGCCATGACAAAGTGCACATACTAAAAACCTCTTTGAACTAACTAATTTTTCAGATAAAATTTTCTTCTTGAAAATTTCTGCACGCCTGTAAAAAAGATACAAAGCCGAAAAAGTACCACATGACCTACTTTCCCTATTGAAAAAAATTTAGAGGGTTGATGGGGATCGCAAAGGGTGCAACAAAAATCCTTCAAAAATGCATAAAATTTGGTAAAAGCGAAACAAAAATTGACCTGTTTCAGGATTTTGTTGCCAAATATTTTTCTTCTGATAAAATGAATTTGTTCCATAATTTTGACGCGCACTGTATACCTCGAAATATTCAGAATCTTTTACTTATCAAACAGTTCCTACTTAAAATCTATTTTTAATTTCAGATACGAGTTATTCTTATCATCCAGCCATACACGATGATACTTTCGTCAGAAGGAAACAGAGAAGGAACAGAACAACGTTTACTCTTCAACAGGTGAAAACCAACAAATATGAAAAAGTTTCTAGAATGTAAATTGGATATTTTTTTCAGTTGGAAGAACTGGAGACTGCATTCGCTCAAACACATTATCCAGACGTTTTCACCAGAGAAGATTTAGCAATGAAGATCAACCTCACTGAAGCACGTGTCCAGGTGAGTCCAGAAGTTTTGTCGGAATAACTCGAAAACCACTAACGCAATCATGATAAAGTTCAAAAATGCTGATGGAAAACTCTGAGCAAAATTTCGTAATGTTTGTGTCATCAAAGAAATTTGAAAAAATTTCATTTTGAATATTCAATATTCTGTTATCTTGTGATATTATTATCCTCGTTAGATTCTGTATGAACCGTCGAACTGTCATTTTCCTATGAAGTACTGGATTTCAATCCGATCTAATCTGTATTTTTGGAAATATTGGGAACAAAAATTTCGAAGGGGTATATCTGCGGAATCATTTGGTGGATTTCACCCTTTCAAGAATTCAGATTTATTAAATGATCTCCAAACTTGCTTCACAAATATTGTGTGTGGAGTTTTCAAAATTTCGAATGGAAAAGCAATGTACAGGCTGTTTTTTTTTTTCAACTGCACAATTAATCTGAAATTATCACAATTACAACACTGTATTTTGAGAGACTTTTGAGATTATTGAATGTACTCGTTCAGATTGTTCTATACTGCAAATTTCATCAAAATTGGATGAGCCATACCAAAGTTATCAATGAAAGTAGAATCGATTGGAGCAAAATTTCGACATTGTCTTTTATTGATTGAATTTTCTCAGAAAACTAGAAGTGGGCCAAAAAAATAAGAAACTCTCAAATAATGACTTATTACAGTAGAATCGTAAACAGATAGCGTAGTTTTGGAAATGCGATGCACAGGGTGTTTTTTCAACCTGCTCAATTAACCTGGAATTATCACAATAACAATCAGTTATTTTGAAAAAAACTTTGAAATTAATGAATGTCCTAATCAATACTGTACTTCGCTGAAAATTTCTCTTAAATCGAATAAGCCATACCAAAGTTACCAATAAAAGTAAAATCGGTCGAATCGTACAAATCCCCCTGTATATTCTCAATAGAGACTCCCAACTAGGGCTGGGAATCATGAATGAATGATTTGAATATTCGAATATTCATTGAATAATTATTCGAATAATTTGGTTTTGCATTATTCATGTATTCATGAATATTTACTGAATAGTTGAATAATCAATGAATAGTTTTTATTCATGAATACTCAATGAATACTTTTTATTCATGAATACTCAATGAATAGTTTTCATTCATGAATACTCAATGAATACTTTTTATTCATGAATACTCAATGAATACTTTTTATTCATGAATAGTTGACTATACAGTGAAAAGTTGACTATTCACTGAGTAGTTTTTATTCATTGAATAGAATATTCACTGAATAGTTGAATAGATGAATATCCAGTGAATAGTTGGATGTGCAGGTATCCATGAATATCGGTACTATTCATAAATATTAACTTATTCAAAACTGCTGATTAGTAGTTAGTAGAGTTTTCCATCCTTCGTAAAACTACAATTTGAGGTTTGCAAAATCATTCGTCTGATTATTCAGAAACAAGTTCATGTGATTCACTACGAGGAAATTCTTTGATATTTCTTTTTGTGTAATGGATATTTTGTTGCTGCAGTTTCCATCGTTCGTTAAACTTCAGACATCTGAACACTGAAGACTCAACACATGATACAGGGTATATGAAGGTTTTAAAAGTCGATATAGTAGTGGAAAGAGTTTTGGATATTTTTGCAGTTCAGTTCAAGTATCACTTGAAAGCGTTAAATATTTGGAATACTTGGATATTACACAGTTCAGTTTGGTCATTCATTATTTAGAGATTAACACTATGCAGGAATTTGAAAATTGTTATTACTATCTGGATTTTGCAGTTTGCAATTTTTGAATTGGTAGATTTAAATACTATTGAAATTTCTTAATCTTAATTTCTTAAAATATGTGTGGAACAGTTTCGGGAAATAATTTGTTGTATGTTGAAATTAATGAAAATTATGATGAATTTGATACAATTATACAATTTCAATTCGAACTATTGATTCTATCAATTTGTTCAATAGGGGTACAAAATGATCCAAAAACGTATTTTGTTCAATACAATATCGAATTTGATAACATTTAATATTTTGTTAATATTATTTGTACCTGAACATATATCCTGTATCATGTGTTGAGTTCAGATGTCTGAAAATCAATGATTAATCGAAAGTGCAGTAAAAAAATGTAAACATTATAGAAAATGGATACCAAGGAATTTATTCGGAGTAAATCACATGAACCTGTTTCATTCTTGAATAGTCAGTTGATCTTTCACACTTTTATTAGTAATTTTACGAATGAGGGATTACTCTACTAACTACTCATCAGCAGTCCTTAACAAATTAATATTTATGAATAGTAACGAATACTCATTGATACATGAATATCCAACCATTCACTGAATACTTATCTATTCAACTATTCGTTAAATATTCTCCTATTCATGAATAGTCAACTATTTATGAATAGTCAACCATTCATTGAATAGTCAACTATTCATGAATAGGCAACTACCCATGAATATTCATTGCATAGTCATGAATAAGGAGTATTCATTGAATATTCATGAATAAAAACTATTCATTGAATAATTCATGGGTTGGAATGAATTATTCGAATATTCGAATAAATTTTCGAATGAATATTCGAATACAAAAAACCGAAAAAGTCCCAGCCCTACTCCCAACCATAAACCAAACATTGTTTCGAGACTGTCTTGACTAGTGTAAACTTATCCGAAAATCTGACGGTATTCCCCGGAATCACCCTGTTTGTAGTACAGAAATAGGAATCCCCATTCAAAATTGTTCAATTTGGCGACCCTGTAAACCCCATTCACTTTTATAAACTATTCCGATTGACCATGACATTCTGTCACATTTCACAGTGTATATTTTGAAAATGTTAGGTTATAGTCATTTTCCTGACAGATAACTACACAACTTTGTCCTCTCTACACAGAGATCGTAGAAATTACGTATTAATCAAAATGTTTATTTACACAAATGTAAGATTTTCATCCAACGTTTTATACTGTGAAAAGTTGCGCAAGAAAGCAATTTTGGCTGGAACAACATGTTTTTGTTCACACAAAATTTTGCGTTCATTTACCCTTTTGTATTTGTTACCCATTGATTTTATAATTTATAAAAAAGTGATGTTCGTCCTTCGTCATATTCCAAATGTTCCTTTGCAAAAGTGAGTAGTGTATCAATCGAAAAGTGTTCATTTTTCAAATTATAATTCTAAATTTGTCGTTGCAGATCTTTTTTCAAAATAAAGTTTTCAGTCAGAGTCTTCTTCGGTGCACCAAAAGAAGGAAATTCTTTGTCTTCTCTTTCACTCAAAATCTTTCTTATTGTGGTGATGTGCAGCGAAAAAATTTATATCTATTCATATAAAATATAATTCCTTGGTTTCATTCACATACGTCGAAAATGTTGGATAGCTTGTGATAAATTATTGTTTCCGAACTATCAGGGTTACTATCAAAAAGCAGTTTTAAATTCTACATTGCTTTTCCTGATATTCTGCTTCTATAGAACTTCCTTCGGCATTTTTAGTTTCCAAGCGTGATGGTTATATTGAGATTGCGAGTTGAAATTGGCATTGGCATTTGGCAACGTCTCTGAGAATTATTTTGACATTGTCGATATTTCACGAGTCCAACCTACGTCAGTTTTAAGTAGGAAAACTTGATAGACCTCAATCATGGACAACTGGGATAGTTTATGAAAGTGAATGGAGTATACAGGGTGGGCAAAATTCGTTGTCTTCTGAAGGGATCTCGAGAACTATAGCAGCTAGAAGAAAACTGATAAAACATTCTCGAGCTCTATTTTCCTGACTAATCTGAATCTGAAAACAGGTCTAGCTTATCGTTCATAGAACTTGAGTTATGAGCGAAACTTGAGAAATTGTCATTTTCAATAATGCTGAATAACTCGCTTGTTTGAGCTTTTATTCGAAATCTGTTGATACATTCTACAGGCACTTTTTTAGGAGAAATTCAAATATAATATGACTGAATTTTTCAATCCAGCCTTTTCCGAGAAATGAGAAGGATTTTGGATTTTTTTTATGTAAACTATAGTCAAAAGATCTCCCTTCCTGCTACAAAATTTTGGCTGATTTCAAAAATGTATCATATGTCGTGATTCACATGAATATTACATGATAAAATATTCATTACTTTTTTCCTGCTTTTCTATTCACTGTTGAATTATGAGTAGGCTGACGTTACCATAGCGACGATTCAATATGCATTAACTTTGTGTGAACTTGCGCCTCTATGATTGGAATCAGCGATTGCAGAATAAATATTTCTATGGTTAATTTGTCATAGTTCTTAAGATCAGCAATATTTCGGGTCTTTAGGGATAATAAACAGATATTCTATTGCTAATCTTAAGAACTATGACAAATTAACCATGGAAATATTTATTCAGCAATCGCTGAATCCAATCATAGAGGCGCAAGTTCACACAGAGATAATGTATATTCAATCGTCGCTATGGCAACGTCAGCCTACTCATAATTCAACAGTGAAAAGAAAAGCAGGAAAAAAATATTGACAACTTTATCATGTAATATTCATGTAAATAGCGACATATGATACATTTTTGAAATCAGCAAAAATTTTGTAGCAAGATAAGAGTAGTTTCGACTATAGTTTACATTTGAAAAATCCAAATTCTTTCTCATTTCGCGGAAATGGCTGGATTGAAAAATTCAGTCATATTATATTTGAATTACTCCTAGAAGGGTGCCTGTAGAATGTATCAACAGATTTCGAATACGAGTTCAAACAAGCGAGTTATTCGCCAGCATTATTGAAAATTACAATTTTTCAATTTTCGCTCATAACTCAAGTTCTATGAACGATAAGCTGGATCTGTTTTCAGATTCGGATTAGTCAGGAAAAAAGAGCTCGAGAATGTGTTATCAGTTTTTTGCGCGCATGTTCTAGGGGAACAGCGTGCTATCGTTTTGATCAAATGTCTGTAATTTTGGATGATTGAGCCGAAAATGGTCTCAATCGACTAGGTTGGACTCACTGATGACGAATCCGGTGTCAAAATTGATTCTGTCCGGCCGGCCGTAGACACGATAACTGTCGAACGAAGTGAGCTAGCGACTTGAAACTTTCAGGGTAGGTCGCGCATTGGAATGCCGCGGTTAAGTTCGTTAATGGGCCAAATCTATCGAATAGTTTCGGAGTTATAGGCATTTGAAGTTTTGAAGTTATTTATTTTTTATTTCAGAAACTGCTCGAGCGATTGGATTCAAACTTGGCAGTTTGGTGGAGTATAACGACGCGCAACTTTGAGCCAAATTTCGTCAAGATCATATAGTCAATAAATTTTAAAAAAAATTTTTTTCGAAATTTTTTTACAAAAAATTTTTTTTTTCGGAAACAATCCATCATATCCAAAAAAAATTATACTCACGCTTTGACCTTCTAATTTCACAGCAGTGTACTAAATTTCAGCTCGATACGATCATAAGTTTTGGAGATATCGGGAAAAAATATGTCAAATTTCGAGGTTTTCTTCTCGATATCGTTGATTGTTTTGGTATTACTCGAGAAATACTGATTCAGTCCTAATTAAACTTCACAGCTAGTTTTGAGATGCTGAAGGACAACTTTGTGCAAAATTTCGTGGTAATCGGGTTATTAGAACAATTTGAAAAAAAAAATGTATATGATTTTTTCATCATATCATCCTGATTAAATTCTGTATGAAACTTCGAACTGTTATTTTCGATGAAGTACTGGATTTCAATTCGATCTGGTCTGTATTTTTGGAAATATTGGAAAAATAAAATTTTGATTGGGTATATCTACGGAATCATTGGGTGGATTTTACCCATTCACGAATTCGGCCTTCGTAATTAAGGTCCAAACCTTCTCTACAAATATCGAGTTTCTAAGTTGTTTCTTTCGGAAGTTATTGTGTTTACGCAGTCGGCCGTTAGGCTGACCGTAAACACAATAACTTCCGGAAGAAACGACTTAGAAACTCGATATTTGTAGAGTAGGTTTGGGGCTTAATTACGAAGGTCGAATTCGTGAATGGGTAAAATCCGCCCAATGATTCCGTAGATATACCCAATCAAAATTTTATTTTTCCAATGTTTCCAAAAATACAGATCAGATCGAATTGAAATTCAGTATTTCATCGAAAATAACAGTTCGAAGTTTCATACAGAATTTAATGAGGATGATATGATGAGAAAATCATATACATTTTTTTTTTCAAATTGTTCTAATAACACGATTATCACTAAATTTTGCATAAAGTTGTCTTTTAGCATCTTAAAACTAGCTGTGAAGTTAAATCAGGACTGAATCAGTATTTCTCGAGTAATACCGAAAAAATCAACGATATCGAGAAGAAAACCTCGAAATTTGACATATTTTTTCCCGATATCTCCAGAACTTATGATCGTATCGAACTGAAATTTGGTACGCGCGCACGTTCAAATTCGTTGCTGAAGCGGTCATCTACATTGAACATGCGCGCAAAAGTTGCTGCCTTCACGGCAGTGCTTTTTGAACTTTTTTCTAGCTGCTATAGTTCTCGATATCCCTTCAGCAGAAAACGAATTTTGCCCACCCTGTACATACACATACGTAACACTTTTCGAGGCTTCATTGCCAAGTCTTTTTTCGACGTGAACATTCTTCGTCCTTCTTGTATGGAGTTTCGTGGGATGATGAAATATGTCGGAAAATTGCTCATTGAGGGGGTAGATTTCCCACAGTTCACCCTCTCAGAACGTGGGGCGGTATCAAGTTTCAACTCCCTGCGCGGTCAGAGGCAATCAGGCCGACTTCAACCCTTAGGATACGTGAATGACTCGTAGCGACCCCTTTCTTGAGCTTTTCGGGACCTGCATGGCAATATGGTGGGTTTGGGGGAGAATTTCAGCAAGACAGGCTTATGAAATTTCGCATGATTTTTTTTTCAAAAAATGATCATCACATCCTGTTGAAATTCTGCACATGCCTTCAAACCTACATTTAAGAAGCGTGTACTGAATTTAGGGTCGATCCTTAGACAAAGGAAAAAGGAGACGCGGTATACAATGATAAATACTGACGCCAACATCTAGACGTTCAGAACTGAACTGGACGACTGTATTACTACCGACTACAAATTCTGTGCGACGTTGTCACGTTTCCGGAGTTTTCTGATATATCAACATCGAATCGTCATGAAATAGCAGTTGAGAATACAAATATACTTTTACTATTGCTTTTGTAAATGTACGGAATGAGTACTTGTTTAATGAAATGTTGTGAATTCTGAATTTCACAGACAACTGTTCATTTCAACCAATAAAACTACGCCTACAACATTGCTCCTTTTGTTAGAATGCATCCCCTCTTAAAACCCACCACCACACTGAACTAGGGTGAAATCGTATAAAAGCAAGTACCGAGCTCATTCGAGGTCTTTTCGTCCGTTCTTTCAGGGCAGTTAACACTGAGATTCGAAGGTACCTCAAAATTCAACGGTTGTTTAACAATCATCCCTGCTCCACGTGACAACACCGGTTTTCACAGTTCCATTCATTAATTGTTTCGCGGCCAATCACAGTAATTCGCACCGATTTGACATTTGATGTTAGATACATCGTTGCCGAAGCAGATTTCTAGTTCAGTTCAGTTAAAAAAGTATTTTTCCTAGTTATTTCTGAATATTTTGAGCGAAAAACATTGATATAATGGTTCGTAAGTGTCAATTATGTGGTAAATTGGACTCCTACAACCCCAATTTGAGTTTTCACAGGTTAGTTTCATTTTTGCATATCAGTGGCGTAGATTGTTCAATTCTTATAATTCTTTTAGATTTCCTTCTGATATTGAGCGAAAAAATATATGGCTTTCAATTTTGAACTTGGCGGATGCTAGAAACTTGCCACAGAACATGTTCTTATGTTCGGAACATTTCGAGCCCAAAGATTTTGGTTTTCGAGTGAATGGTACCAAATATCTTAAAAATGATGCCAATCCTATTACTATCGAACTATTCTTTGGACTAACATCTTCAAGGTAAGTTTGCAGGAACTTCCAGGGATTTTATTTTAATTCAACCAGTTTAAATTGTGATGTTTCTAAGGAAAAATGTTTGGGAAAATCTCTGAAAATCACTATAACGATAATAGTTAGCTATGATAATAATGTTTCGAATGACAGAGCTGTATAACTAGATGAAATAGGGGAATATAATTATATTGGTAATTTTTGATATAGGAATATATATTTATATGTGTGTATTTTAAAGTATTATTTCAGTTAATATATTGAGAACTTTTTTGCAGCTCAAGCTCAACGGTAAATGAAACTCCCCCAAGTGCTAAAAGGTAATTATAGAGTTATAATTCACTGTATGAGAGTTAATATTCAAAGACTTAAATTCACAGAGATCAAGTTTCATCCCTTGATGTACAAATTGACCTGAATATTGATGCTATTGCTGGTTCTCCGAAAAGAAGGTAAAACTTATAATTATTGTCGCATTGCTGATTAATCACTTTCTGTGTAATTTTTTTTCAGTGTAGAAAATGTGAAATCTCCTGTTGTGAAAATGGAGCAACCAGTGGTGAAGTTCGATTCAATGCCTTCCACCTCTACTGAAAAACCATCTTCATCAAATATTAGAAGGAAAAGGTAAATTTTTTATTTAAACGCTCAATCCAACATCGAATTTCATAAACTGTTTCTATAAGTTCATAAATATATATGACTAATTATAATGTTTCATTCAAGAAAGAGAGCTTATGTGGGAGAAATACATACCAGTGATTTTTCTACACCTGAGAAAAGGAAAAGGAGTATGAATATTATTAGGAAGAGAGTGCAAAGCCAAAATAAAAAGATTCGCACGTTACAACAGTCTGTTCGAAGGATGAAGCATAAAATCACCTCGATGAAAACATTGCTGGATTATTTGAGAGAAAAATCGCTTGTATCAGAAGCTTCAGAAGCTACTATATCTGTATGTTATCTATTAGTTCATTGGTACAAGTTCCATAAATATTATTAGGCGAGCAGTTCAAAGAATCTTTCTTTTTCAGGCATCTGTCAATCCTGTTGCAAGTGATTTATTCGAAAGAATGTTGAAGGGATCAAGCAGGCAAAAATACAATCCAATGTTGAGAGCCTTCGCATTAACTTTGGCCTTCTATTCACCAAAAGGATACAATTTTGTGAGAAAAACCTTCAACAACAGTCTTCCTCATTTAGATACTATCTCAAAATGGTACAGATCTGTTGATGGAAGTCCAGGATTCACGAATGAAGCATTGACTGCCTTGTCCTTACAGCAAAAAAAAGTTTCTTATCCTTTGTTGTGCAATCTAGTAATGGATGAAATGTCTATCAGACGTCAAGTTGAGTGGACAGGTTCTATATTCACTGGATATGTTGATGTTGGTACAAACTTAGATTCGGACATTCTACCTGAAGCTCGAGAAGCATTAGTCTTTATGATAGTGTGTTTGAATGGCTCCTGGAAAGTTCCTGTGGGATATTTCTTGGTGAATGGGTTAGTGGCAACAGAAAAAGCTGAGCTAGTGAAAAAGTGTCTGGGTTTTTTACATGAAAGTGGAATTAAAATAATTTCATTAACTTTTGATCGTGCTCCTTCAAACTTTTCGATGGCTGAAAAATTAGGAGCAGATTTCAGTGATCCATCGAACTTAAAAACTAAATTCGAGTGCCCAATTACACAGCACGAAATCTATATAAATCCTGATGCCTGCCACATGATTAAGCTGGTAAGGAATTGTTTCGCATCCCAAGGTGGCTTACGGAATAATGAAAATATGGAGGTGAAATGGAATTATGTTTCAACTTTAGTGGATAAGCAAGATATCGAAGGTCTGCATGCTGCTACAAAATTAAGACATAGGCATTTACTATGGATGAGAGAAAAAATGAAGGTACGATTGGCAACTCAGACACTTAGCAAAAGTGTGAGTGATGCTATAGATTTTTTGAGGGATGATCTTAAGTGTCCTGAATTTCAGGGATCAGAAGCTACTTCTGATTTTATTTTAAAATTCAACAACTTATTCGATATCTTCAACTCAAGAAATTGTTGTGCAAAATACTTTTTTAAAAAGCCATTCATGTTGAGTACAGCTGAAGCCTTCAAAGATTATATGACCATGATGAAGAAATATATTCTTGGTTTGACATTGAATGGGGTTCCTATCACAAAAAGTGGAAGAAAAACTGGATTTTTGGGTTTCTTGATTTGTATCGAAAGTTTAGAACAAATTTATAAGAAATACATCATTGAAGAGAAAATGCTCAAATATCTTCTCACTTATAAACTTTCGCAGGACCATTTAGAGCTGTTTTTTGGATGTATAAGAAGCAAAGGTGGATACAATAATAACCCCACTGCGAGGCAATTTGAGGCTGCATATAAAAGGTTGATTGTTCACTCGCAAATATCCGCTACTGACACAGGAAATGCAATCAATCTGGAGAGCATAAGTATCTTAACATGTGGATCTGCAGTTGGTATTCTTTCATCTGAACATACAAACAATATTGTAAATAGTGATCAGTACGATGCAGTAATGAAAAGTGTATTTACAGAGATGGAAAAATTTGAATTTGCTTCCTCAACAGCGTGGAATCTCACTCCTTATGCAGTAGATATTGTGGGATATATTTCTGGGTATGTTGTTCGGATACTTGAGAAATTTATATCATGTCGAAAGTGTCTGGATCTTTTGAGAAATGATGTAGATGTCTCACTTCTACAGAAAAGAAAAACTTATGGAAAATTAATTAGGGCCAGCCAATTTGTTATTGATGTTTGTAAAGAGGGTGAAAAATTCTTCAAATTTTTCCATAAAACTACATGCATTATGAATAGAAAAGTAGAGCATTTATTACCAGTTCTGATCAGCCAAACAATGCGTAATATTAATTCATCTATTTTAGATCATTTTGAAAATCATCTTTATGATGGAAATTTCATTGATGGACACGCGGATCAGTTAATCAAAATTATTTTGAAGAATTATTTCAGAATAAGAATTCATCATGAAATGGCTAAGCTTTTGGATGTTTCAAGGAAAAATAGATCAAGATCTTTGAATACTAAAATTATTTTGTTTAGAAATGAATAAATGAATTAATCTCTATGCAGAAGATACTACCAAATTTAAATGCATTTTTGAAGGATTTTTGTTGCACCCTGTGTCATCCCCATCAACCCTCTTAATTTTTTGAATAGGGAAAGTAGGTCATGTGGTACCACTCTGTATGTCCGAACATGTTTTTTGGATACTTTGAACATTTTTTTCATATCGATATTCCTTATCGCATCAGAATGGAGTATTTTCATTTATTTGTAATTATTTATCACATTTTTAATTTTTCATGATGATGTTACCTTATGTTCATACCTTGCACACTTCTTTTTTTCCTCTTTCCTTTCAAAGAGTCAATTCAGAAGCAGTATTACTGTCCTTCATAATCTGTTATTTTTTTGTGAATTGTATTATGTATATAAAATTATACAGCACGAGATTTTGGCATTATTTCACTTCCACTGGTCATGAATTCCATCAAAAATATAAATAAGTATACCACAAGTTCCAACAGCAAGTTGTGTTTTACTTAAATGACCAATTAAAGGTTCTAAAGGTGCCTAGTTAGTGGGTCAATATTGCAGTAATCAGTATGAAAGTATTCTTTTTATGATTGTGAATAAATCTTATATCTTCAAGAGTTTAAGTACAATTAATTATTATTGAAAATCTTTCATTGTGTGCAAAGAAACATGTACTAATCGTGACGGAGGTTCTCAATCTTTAATGGGAGAATTGTATGAAAATGATTTTCTATTTGTTGGTCTGTGTGGATGCATATTCAAGCTTAATGGGCATGATTTTTCTGCCAATATTGTTCGAAAAGTGCTTGAAAAAATCTCAAATATGAGAATCTTTTCACGTATATTGACCATGCCACACGCAGCTTTACTTCCTGATAGAAAGATTTTGCGGTCTTGTAATCATATTCTCACAAAATTTTCAATATTCAAGCTGCCATTTTTCAATTAGGTACTGGATTTCAATTCGATTCAATCTGTATTATTGGGAAAATTGGATTGGATTCATATAGAATTTCGTGAGGATAATACGACCAGAAGATCACAGAGTATGAAATATTTGGAAAAAAATTCGTAAGTTTTTTCCGAACTATTCTGACTGCATATCATCACGAAATTCTGCACAAGTTTACGCTCCAGCATTTTTCAAGTAGTTACTATGCTTCATCATGATTGAATCAGTGTTTCTTGAGTTATTCCGGAAAAACCAATGACAGCGAGGAAAAAGACACGAAACTTTACATAATCTTTTCCCAAAATCTCCAAAAATTATTATCGGATTGAACTGAAATTTGGTACATTGTTATGAAATTTAGAGTTCAAAGTCTGTGCAAATTTTTTCTAAATATGACTTTTTTACAAGTCATACGATCTCAACAAAATTTTGCAAAATGATTCGGTCGACAGTAATCGTGTCCTCAGCAGGTCGGACAGAATTGAGATTGTCACCGGATTCGTCCTCAGGGAGTCCAACCTAGTTCGAGACCATTATTGGCTCAAAATTCTAAAATTTCTGATTTGATTCAATTGTTGCATATCTTATCGGAATAAAATATTATTTGATTTTTTTTCATTGGGTAGTTAATTTTCTGTAACACCTATATGCGCTCATAATTTAATTTCAGACCCTCCTATAACGGCAGTACCCAATTTTCTGCAACACTAAAATGCACCAATAATTTAATTTCAAATCGTTCAACAACTGTAGCTCCACGCCACTGGTGCCTGATTCATTTACGCAGCGGAGTCTCTGCATTGTTGCCAGCTCGGGACTAGTAGATATTGCTGTTCTTGTCGCACTCATGGGAAATTGGTCGATATGTTGGCTTCAACAATTCTTGACTTTATGAATGACATGCCGCGTCTCCTCTTTCCTTTGTCTAAGGGTCGATCCGAACACAATCTTTGAAGATATGGGGAAAAATATGTCAAATTTCATTTTCTCCCTGGTATTGTAGATGATTCCAAAATAACCTTAAAAATATTGATCCAACCGTAACAAAATTTAGTAACTAGTTGGAAAAAGCTGATGCATCGTGTAATTGGAATTCGTTGCCAAAGCGGTCATCATTTCAGGTATTGGCCCAGCCAAAAGCACCTATACCGCCAAGTTAAAATTTTTGGCTATCTTTCATATTTCCTTCATCAGAGCCTGATCTAGGTCGAGACGAAGAAGGCATTTGCCACGGGCGCAAACTAACAAGGACTGCTTTAATTCAAGATTTCATACCACTGTCTAGGATTCGTTCAAAACTCATAAATTACGAAGAAGTTCACGACCACGGCTGAGGGGCTAGATGAAACCACCCTTGTCTGAATATACTTCTCTTTTCTTGCATCGAGAATTGCATCTTAGTTTATATTGCATCAATTATAAGAATAGGAACTTATTATACAGTGTGCGTCAAAATTATGGAACAAATTCATTTTCTCAGAAGAAAAATATTTGGCAACAAAATCCTGAAACAAGTCAGTTTTTGTTTCACTTTTACCAAATTTATATGCATTTTCGAAGGATTTTTGTTGCACCCTGTGCCATCCCCATCAACCCTCTGAATTTTTTGAATGGGGGAAGTAAGTCATGTGGTACTTTTTTGGCAAGGTTTTTGTATCTTTTTTACAGGCGTGCAGAAATTTTCAAGAAAAAAATTTATCTGAAAAATTAGGTACTTCAAAGCGGTTTTCGGTATGTGCACTTTGTCATGGCTCATTTACTTTGAGACGATGGTACCTGATGAAATTTGTCACCGAATGAAAGTCAACCATTACAGTTTTGTTCATGCACAACTTTCAACCCCCTCACGTGAAAACATTTTTTTTTCTCCATCAAGGGGTTCGTAGGGGTTGAAAGTTGTGCATGAACAAAACTGTAATGGTCGACTTTCATTCGGTGACAAATTTCATCTGTCCACAGTTTTTGAGATGAAACTATCCCTCATCATGTTTTATTTTAGAATTTCACATTTCCAATTGATTTCCATTTTCGAATTGCGACTGGGACAGTCTCTGATATAAGATTGAGTTATCCAAAATTCAAGCAGTCAAATTTATCTCAGGCTTGGTTTTATTTGCAGGCTGACGAAAGTTGGGTTATCTATTTGTTTATTATGATGAATCCTCATGTGTTTTATTGATTTTTTAAAATCAATTTTTTCAACACTGTACACCTTTCTTTAATATTTTGTGAATCCTTTTTTGGGTGTGAAAATCTTCTGTGTTCATTCTTGAGCTAATAAATAAAAGAAGAAAATGAATAAATATGTATATTGGTTTATTATTTGATAGAATCAAATGATAAACCTTAGTAATCGAACAAAAAAAATCAGGTACCATCTTCTCAAAGAAAATTAGCCATTACAGAGTGGACATACTGGAAAACCTCTTTGAACTAACTGATTTTTCAGATAAAATTTTTTTCTTGAAAATTTCTGCACTCCTGTGAAGAATGTGATACAAAGACCTTCGCCAAAAAAGTACCACATGATGTACTTTCCCTATTCAAAAAATTTAGAGGGCTGATGGGGATGGCACAGGGTGCAACAAAAATCCTTCCTTTTGTTGCCAAATATTTTTCTTCTGAGAAAATGAATTTGTTCCATAATTTTGACGCGCACTGTATATGTTTTGTCAAGGTGTTCACTTTCATATCATGATAACAGACGAGGGATTTCAATACTATTAGCTACACTTCTGACCACGTTTTTTGGATGATATTGTCTGGACCTTGCTTGTCTTACGTCTTAATTATACAGCCTGTTCATACGTTACAGTCCAACAAAAACTGAAGACATATGGCAAAAATTCAGTAGAAAACAGTGGCGTAATGAACGAAATATTTTCAACTAGTGTTTCTCCTGTACCTGCAATAACTTCAAAAACACTGCAAATTTTACAGGAAGGTTTATTCTTTTCTTAGTTAAATAACCCAATATACCATTGATAACTTAAACAACTTAAAACCGAATGCTATGATTCATTTTCGACAATATTCGAAATTTGCAGCGTTTTTCTTTATAACTCAGGAACCACTAGTCGTTAATCATACGGGTAAAATTTTTTAGGTTTAGTTATGCAACAGTAATCAACATTCAAAATTTCATGAAAATTGGTCGATAAGTTTCCGAGAAATAATTTTTTTTCCCCAACCTCCCATTTAGACCCCTTAGGGTACACCGATCCTGCTGAAAAGCTCGGAGGATCAACCCCGAGTGACACACGGTTTTTCCACCAAGTTTCAAGGATTTCCGTACAGTACTTCCAGAGAAAAGCCCCGGACAACGAACGGCGGACGGACGGATTTTTTTTTATTTGTTTATTCAAATCTACATATTCCAAAACGTGAACTGTAAAATTTTCAGGGGGGCTTAAAATTTTTTTTTGGTTGGTCGATCACTAAGGTTTATTATTCGATTTTATCAAATAATAAACCAAAACCAATAAACCCATTTCTTCAAATGAAAAACTTTCGAATTCGATTCCTAATCCATCTCGAATTGCGTCGTTCCTCCTCATCCGACCTGTTCATCCCCCACACAGCGGTCTACCCCTAAATTTACGAGTTGGAGGGTTGAATTGGAGGTATATTTATGGCAGTGGCGTACAAGACTTAACACCTTCATAAACTGAGCTGTCGCTTTGAATTCGCTCGTTTCAGCTTCAATATCTTGAATTCCTCTTCAGGTGATCGATTGCTGGTACAGATCGGGGTGAATTTGTTTACTTGAGATGTGAATTTATTGGTGTTTTAGAGTAATGGGGGTATGTTGTGTGGAGTTAGGTTGGTTTGGATGCATCTGGGGCTTTCGGATGATTGGTTTTTGAGAATTTCGGCGAATTGATATGTAGAATTATTCAACGCGTTTGTTGTAGGGAAAAAGAGTGTTTAAGTATCGATTAAAGCTTATTTTGGAAGGATTTCTCATCATTTTTTAGGTTTTTTCTGAGCGTTCACTCCCAATATCTGAAACAGAACGATTAAAAATTCAATAAAATTGTTTTTTTTTTATGGAGAATGCCCTTGCGGATTGCAGGATTAAATTAAACTTGTTGGGGGCATTTTTTCGGAAAACAGATTGCCTAATGAACAATACAGGAACAGTTCAAACAATAAACAAAGCAAACTGTGACGTTTCAGAGTATAAATCTGACTTTTACATCAGACAAAGGAGAAAATTTCAAGAATTATTTTCTTTCGATTTTTCGTTTCGATTCCAGACTTAAGTTGAATTAATATATTTTTTTTTTCAAATCAAAAAATGATTTAAGACTAACTTAAACCAAGCCAATTAACGAGAAACAAAAATTGTGTTAATACAGGGTTTTCCAATAAGATGTGTTATTTTGACATTCGAAGAAAAATGCCATTTTCAATATAAATGATCAGATGTTTATTTCATTATAAAGAAGAAGCTATGCCGTGAATAGTGGAAAATAACATTAGGCAAATGACTACCACGATCACGCTTACAGGACCATATTCTTTTAATGAAATTTTCCATAACCAAATCGCAAAGTGGCTGCCCTATGTCCTCGATAGCCTCACGAATTCCATCTTTGAGGTCTTGAATCGACGCTGGGCTATTGGCGTAGACCATCTCTTTCACGAGGCCCCAAAGGAAGAAGTCGCAAGGTGTTAAATCACAAGATCTCGGTGGCCAATTGTGATCACCTCTTCGAGAGATAACACGGTTCGGAAACTTTTCCCGCAAAAGATCAATGGTTTCGTTGCTTGTGTGGCACGTAGCGCCGTCTTGTTGAAAGTAAACGTTGTCCAGATCAATATCATCCAATTCCGGCCATAAAAAAATCATTAATCATCTCTCGATAGCGCAATCTATTCACCGTAACTGTTGCTCCAGCCTCATTTTCGAAAAAGCAAAGTCCAATGACTCCACCGGACCATAAACCTCACCAAACAGTCACACGCTGAGGAAAGAAAGGCTTTTCAACAATAACTCTCGGGTTTTCCGAGCCCCAGATGCGACAATTTTGCTTGTTGACGAAGCCACCGAGGTGGCAATGGGCCTCATCACTCAAGATGCTTTTTCAATGGAATTCCGAATCATTTTCATGCATTTCAACGACCCAATCAGCAAAGACACGACGTTGTTGATGATCGGCCGGCTTGAGTTCTTGTGTTAACTGAACTTTATAAGCCTTGAGACCCAAATCTTTATGCAAAATACGGTGTAATGACGTTTGTGGAATGCCTTATTCCAAAGAACGACGAGGAATGGACAAACCTGGGTTTTCTTCAACACTTCCGGCTACAGCAGCAATATTCTCGGCTGTTCTTGAGCGACGTGCACGCGTTTTATTCTTCACATCACTAACTTGTCCCAACAGCTCGAATTTTTCCACCAATTTCTTTATTGCGGTCCGACAAGGTACTTCAGGACGACCCAAAAATGTTCGAGTTTCACGAACCGTCTCTGCCGAATTTTCACCATTTTTATAGTGAATTTTAATCATTTCAATGCGTTGTCGAAGCGTGTATCGTTCCATTTTTGTTAATGGCGTAGTTTCTACTTGTCAAATATCAAAAAATTACAGCTTCAAAAGTGATATCTACCGAAATAGCGGGGTATTCAAAATAACACCTCTTATTGGAAAACCCTTTAGTATTCCATGTATTTGTGGAATACTAAAGGGTTAACGTCAAGACCATAAGATATCAGAAAACGAGAGCACAAAAACAACCTAAGGAATAGAGACATACAAAATTCCCAAATAGCGAACCATGTATGTTTTACCATTGGGAATCACATGATAGATTGGGACAATACAAAAATACTGATGTTGAAATCAGATAATTCGAAAAAAAAATCAAAGAGTTCTTTTGCATTTTGTTGAATGGAGAGAGTAATTTTGCTCATTGTTCGGTAGAAATTTACCCTATTTGATTGAATTTATTTAAAAAAGAGGTAGAATTGAAAATCTTTTAAACCAAATAAATCTGTGTTGCTGTTTTCCCAAAACTGACAATGTGACAAAAGTCTCAAATCGAAACGATAATCGAAAGAAAATAATTCTTGAAATTTTCTGCTTTGTCTGATGAAAGAGTCAGATTTGTACTCTGTTTTCACAGAACAAATAGTTCAATCCTGCAATCCACAAGGGCTTTATCCATGAAAAAACAATTTCATTTAATTTTTAATAGTTCTGTTCCAGATATTGGGAGTGAAAACCCAGAAAAAACTTAAAGAATTAAACAAGAGCGTAACTGATTTGCTGAGGTGTCTGTAATTATCAAATTTTTATCTGAAATTTGTCTTAAACGAGTGAAATCCGTGGTCAAATTAATATCTGTCAAGATTTTTCAATGTGGTTTTCCTTCTGACGAAGAAGATGTTTGAAATCTTGAAGATTGTGGACTTATTGTTGGAATCGTATGATAAGTAAACAAATTTTTTTGAAAATTTTTCATGGGAAATTTTTTTTTCAAACACTATTTATCAATTTTGCAGAAATTTTGCCTATATTTCAATTACTATGCTTCATAACAGTATACCGAATTTCGTGAATTATTTCCTGGTGTCTTTATTCCCGGAAGAAAGTTCTGAAATACCGATCAAGCTATGATGACATTTCGTAACTAATTGAAAAATGAAAAAATTTTCAGAAAAGTAAAAACAATTTTTTTTTTCGAATTTGTAAAAATAAAAATTTAACACGGCAATATTGTCACAATCCGACATGCCATTCTATAAAGTGTTTGTACAAGTCTCAAAAGACCATTGTCACAAAAACAACACCTCCATAAGTTCCCTTCAAAACCCAACGAGTCCGAAAACAGTTGGAACTAAGCCACTTATCAGCGTGAAGCCGCCGTGTGCGCGCGTATGCGCCCTAAACAACAACACCCCGAACAATTGGAAATAAATCGCAATTAGCCGCGCCACCGACCGCGTATGAAGGCGACGATTGTTCCTCGGCGCGATTCATTTGTCGCTAATAAGCCGAACAACACAAATGGGACTAATGGAAACATCGAGAGGGTGGTTCTGTTTATTCGGTTACGTTTTCACCCTTCAATTACGCCGATTGAAATGGTGAAACGAAGACGAGATGACGGGATGGGAAATAACTGAAATTAGACGGTGTGATGAGCTTTCTGTGTGATTTATTTGGGGATCAACTTCTTGTAACAAAGCAAGGTTGCAGTAGTGCAATGTTGTCAAGTTCAAAATAATTCGACTGGACACGTTGCCAATTCTCACATATTTTCATCAATGACTCTATGGTTTGGTTAAGTTCATACGAATTTTCTACATTTGTGTACAACTGACAATGCCGCTTGGTTATCTACGAAGGCGTAGAAGGGTCACTCTTTGTCGACAAAAATTTTTCCACCTAATTCCGACTTTAATCTCGGAATTAGACTAATTCCGACTTTGAACTCGGAATTATAGACTAATTCCGACTTCGAACTCGGAATTATACATAATTCCGACTTTGAACTCGGAATTATACTAATTCCGAGTTTGAAGTCGGAATTATAGACTAATTCCGACTTTAAACTCGGAATTATAGACTAATTCCGACTTTGAACTCGGAATTATAGACTAATTCCGACTTCGAACTCGGAATTATACATAATTCCGACTTTGAACTCGGAATTATACTAATTCCGAGTTTGAAGTCGGAATTATAGACTAATTCCGACTTAAAACTCGGAATTATAGACTAATTCCGACTTTGAACTCGGAATTATAGACTAATTCCGACTTCGAACTCGGAATTATACATAATTCCGACTTTGAACTCGGAATTATACTAATTCCGAGTTTGAAGTCGGAATTATAAACTAATTCCGACTTTAAACTCGGAATTATAGACTAATTCCGACTTTACACTCGGAATTATAGACTAATTCCGACTTTGAACTCGGAATTATAGACTATAATTCCGAGTTTAAAGTCGGAATTAGTTTATAATTCCGACTTCAAACTCGGAATTAGTATAATTCCGAGTTCAAAGTCGGAATTATGTATAATTCCGACTTCAAACTCGGAATTAGTATAATTCCGAGTTCAAAGTCGGAATTAGGTGAAAAAATTTTTGTCGACAAAGAGTGGCCCTTCTACGCCTTCGTAGTTATCTGACAGGAAAATTACTATAATCTTATTTTTTTAAATAATACACAGTGAAATGTGTCAAACTTCCATGGCCTACCATCTAATTTTATAGTAATGAATGGAGTAGAATAATTTCTTTTCTTCAGATGTTCTAGGGAACAGCTTGCTATCGTTTGGCTCAAAGGATAGATTCCACATCAGAATGCCAAGACTTAGTTAGTTTATGGGCCGAATCCACAGAATAGTTTTGAAGTTATACCTATTTGAAGTTTCCTACAGTTCTAGAAACCTGACAGTCAACTGCTCACAAAATTTCGTCGCAATCATATAAATAGGGAAATGGAAAAAAAAATTAAAAGTTTTTAAAGTTTTTGTAAAAAAGAAATTTTAAATTCCGTGTTTTTTCCTCGGTATCGTTGTTATATCCGAAATAACCCTAAAAATAGTCCGATCATGATAAAACTTAGGTACTTGTTGGCGAAACTTTATGCACAAAATTTCGTGATGAACCAATTGAAAAAAAGTTTGGATCAAGTTGAAATAAAAAAGATCGCAAAATATAAAATATTTGAACCCAAAATCTTGAATTTTTGTTGTGAATTGTTCTAAAGAAAACATCATCCAGAAACATTGAACAAGTTTGCGCATCAATTGCGAATTAGTAGTTTTATTATGATTGGAACACCATCATCAGTTTTTTCGAAAATTTCATGATATCCAGGAAATAAGCACGAAAATTGACATATTATTTTCCCAATATGTCCGACAATAAATAGCCGATCAAACTGAAATCAGAAACACTGTTGTCAAAAAGTGACCTCAAGGTTTGCGTCAAACTTTATTGCATGCGAAACTATAACTTTTGAAAAAACAAAATCTGGAAAATTCTCGGAGAACAGATTAAAATTGAATATTTTCACCTACCTGTGAGATCATTACAAAATTTTGCATACAATCGTGTTGGTATTCAGCAACTAACAATGAAGATCAATTTTGATAGCATAAGTTTCTTCTAGAAATACTCAGAAATCAATCTGAAAATTTTCAAATAGCCACTGAATTTTTCATATTTTTTTCCAGTGCCTACCTCTGAAAATACATATTGGATCAAATTGAACTTTGGGGAACTATCGTTAAATTTTGTCTTCAAGGCACTTGCAGAATTTCATTGAACTCTGATGAATAAATTTTCGAAAAAATAGTGTTGAAAATTTTGAAGATTTTCGAAATCATTTTTTTAAATTCCCGCCGATATCATCCTTACGAAATTTTGCCTTATATTGCAGAAATTTGTGCAGAATTATTTGTCGCTGTTCCCTACAGAAAAAGTCACACAACGTTATATCTGGTGAACCAGGTGGCCAAACTGCTCTACAATGGGGGTTTCTCCTAAATTTGGTTTATTTCTGCAAATGTAAATTTGAACATAATTATTATGGGTTTGGTTCATTACTTTCCCAAATAACCTTCAGAAAGTATTCAAAATCAGATTTCAAAATTGGGGTTTGGGATTTGCCAGGCATGCACGAAGTGACAACGGTGTTTAGTAGAATAGCTTTTTCTGCTATAGAATAATGAAATATCTATTCCTATTCTGTGGTACACACGTGTCCATTGTCCATATAACCTAACAATTTCCGTTTGCGATTTGTCAGTAATATGACAGCCTGTGCTATTCTTTTTCTATTCCTTGGTCGTTGTATTCTGCTCTAACCAGATCGAATTATAGTTATCTCTGTTTTCCTAAGCGAAGTAACACATTTGACGTCCATTCCTTTCCGAGAAAGCTGAATTCGACGTTGCCATATCGTGCACTCAAGACAAATCCCTTTAAATGCAAATTTCCATTTTTTATTTTTCAGTTTTAGGTGATCAAACATTTTTTTAAATATAATATTGAAATTATATGTTCGAAATGTGATGTTCTAAAGGTTTTTCATGAAAATTACTGCATTTTCGTTTGAAGGAAAACCCCCCCATTCAGGAACAAGCTGTATATCCAAGAATTGTCAACCAAAATCGAATCCGAAGGCACGAAGTCCATCTAACAATCAAGCCCCGCGCACACCCGAACGTCCGCGACGCTTTATTATTTAGCAAAAACAATAAAACAAAGGACGTCCAATTACGGAACAATACGCAAATTGCCGAGTGGGTCGGACGCGCGCCGTTTGTTTGCAAACGTCGTTGTCGCGAGGGGGTTGAAGATTCTGAAGGGGTTGAATTGATGCCGTGTCCTACAACGTTGCCGAACTCGGAGGGTCGAGTGTATTGAGTGTTTTCGAGACAAATGCTCTCCGGGAGCGAGTGCTGGTCATTAAATTTGCATCATTCGGTAAGGGTGGGTAAGGGGTAGTGGATTGGGTGGATTTTGAGGAATATATTGAGAGGATCGGAATTTAGTTTTTAACTTGGGTGAGTAATTGATTACACAGGTCTGCAAAAAAATAATTTTCATAAAATTGTTTGAAATCTGATAACTGACATTAATGTTTTTTTCAGCACTGATTTCAAAAAAGTTCAAAAAGCACTGCCGTGAAGGCAGCAACTTTTGCGCGCATGTTCAATGTAGATGACCGCTTCAGCAACGAATTTGAACGTGCGCGCGTACCAAATTTCAGTTCGATACGATCATAAGTTCTGGAGATATCGGGAAAAAATATGTCAAATTTCGAGGTTTTCTTCTCGATATCGTTGATTTTTTCGGTATTACTCGAAAAATACTGATTCAGTCCTGATTAAACTTCACAGCTAGTTTTAAGATGCTAAAAGACAACTTTATGCAAAATTTCGTGATAATCGTGTTATTAGAACAATTTGAAAAAAAAAATTTATATGATTTTCTCATCATATCATCCTCATTAAATTCTGTATGAAACTTCGAACTGTTATTTTCGATGAAATACTGAATTTCAATTCGATCTGATCTGTATTTTTGGAAACATTGGAAAAATAAAATTTTGATTGGGTATATCTACGGAATCATTGGGCGGATTTTACCCATTCACGAATTCGACCTTCGTAATTAAGGTCCAAACCTTCTCTACAAATATCGAGTTTCTAAGTTGTTTCTTTCGGAAGTTATTGTGTTTACGGTCAGCCTAACGGCCGACTGCGTAAACACAATAGTACTTTAGGCTAAATAACAGTTACTGGAGATCCAAAATACCAAAATTCAAACTCACTAAGAGTACAGAGATATGTATGAAAATATCGAAGAAAGCTAAAACTATACAAGCAGTTTGTGAAATAACTGTACATGATGGAATTTTTTTAATATTTTTTCTGAAATCAGCGTTGAAAATAACATAAAAATCACTTATTGAATTTGAAACAATTGTTATGTCGCAGAGCTGTGTTATCAGCCATCAGAGATCACGACTAGTCGGGCTTCATGACGAAATATCGGTAATTTCCGACTTCGGTGAGATTATGCTCTCAGATCACATCAGTCAGGTGGCGTTCTTGTTCCGGGGTACACTCCTGAAGTCTTTCTTGGAAGTTCCCGAAAACTGTTTCCAACGTTGCTATCTCAACTGCGGCGACTTTCACGCAAATTGCTTCCTTCAATTCCTCCAATATTCGGGGCTTGTGTTGGTAAAGTCGTGCTTTGAGATGTCTCCACAGAAAAAAGTTGCAGATGGTCAAATCTGGGGACCGAGGAGGCCAATGAACGTCACCAAACCTGGAAATAAGGCGGCCAGGGAAAAGAGGACTAATAACGTTCATTGTTGCTCTGGCTGTGTGGGCGGTCGCCCTGTTCTGTTGGAACCACACACGTCGGATTGGAACACAACGTCTTCTTAATTCAGGTGCAAAGAAGTTGGTTATCATTTCGATATAGCGCTTAGAGTTCACGGTAACAGCCAATGACGTTTTCAAAGAAGTAAGGGCTGATGACGTAAGTTTGGGATACAGCGCACCAAACGGTCACTTTGGGGCTGTGCAGCGGTCTTTCGTGTAATTGTTGGGGGATTTTCATCAGCCCAATAACAAGAAGATTGCTGATTAACATGGCCATTGAGGTGACAGCCTCATCGCTCATGAACAAAATGAGGTTCTCATTTTGCTCAACAAGTGCTTCCATCTCACGGGCGAAGTGCATTCGTTGTGCATAATCCCCTGGCTGTAACTGTTACACAACGGCCAATTTGTAGGGGTGAAACGGCAGTTCCAAACGCAAAATACGCCTAACCGAACGATCACTGAGGTGAACTTCAGCAGCATGCTGGCGAGCAGATCGACTCGGACTGCCAAGAATTGCTTGTCGCACTCTTTCAACGTTCTCTAGGATTCGAATTGTTCGTTGAGCTCCTGGTGTTCTTTTCCTCATCAATTCACCTCGTGTGCGAAGTGCTTCAACCCAACGAAGAATGGTGTTTCGAGAGGGAACAGCACGATTTCGGTGGATATTGAAATGACGACGAAACTGAACGCTGAACCGCCATGACCGAATCGTATTACAGACGTAACTGTCGTAAGCAAAAACGCAGTGCTCTACCGACCACTGGTCCATGATTTCAACTGGTAAAAAATGCCAAGACCTACCGAATCCAGCGGCGCCTTTCCCGTATCTGTCGGCCAAACAGGGGAAGAGCCGTTTCAAAAACGTCTGAGTCCTCTGCCGGACCCTGTACTCGAAAATGGTCTGAGACTATCGCACCGAACAGAACGAGCTAGCGACTTAGAATTTCCAGAGTGGGGTGAGCAGAAATTTGAGAGAATTTTGTTAGGATCGAATAGTCCTAGTGGTTGTTATTCCTTCGATAACCCAAGGAATACTGCATTGATAAAGAATAAGTATAAGCGTGTAAAAGTTCCCCACCTCAAGTTATTGCTTTCCCAGAATGGGGGTTTTTCCTGAATTTGATTTATTACAGCAAACGCAAATTTGAACAAAATTATTATGGGTTTGAATCATCATTTTCCAAAATTACCTTCAGAAAGTATTCATAATCAGATTTCGAAATTGGGGTTTGGGATTTACCAGGCATGCACGAAGTGACAATGGTGTTTAGTAGAATAACTTTTTCTGCAAAAGAATAATGAAATATTTATTCCTATTCTGTGGTACACATGTGTTCTTTGTCGATACAACCAAACAATTTCCGTTTGCGATTTGTCAGCAATATGACAGTATCACAGTCTGTGCTCTTATTTTTCTATGCCTTGGTCGTTGTCTTCTACTCTTACCAGATCTAAGTATAGCTATCTCTGTTTTCCTAAGCAAAGTAACACATTTGACGCCTTTTTCTTTCCGAGAAAGCTGAATTCGACGTTGCCATATCGTGCACTCAAGACAAATCCCTTTAAATGCAAATCCCCATTTTTATTTTTCAGTTTAGGGTGATCAAACATTTTTTCAAGAATATAATATTGAAATTATATGTTTGAAATGTGATGTTCTAAAGGTTTTTCATGAAAATTATCGCATTTCAGTTTAAAGGAAAAACCCCATTGTTCTAGTTACAGCACGTTCCTACTATCAGTGTAATCGACCCCTTAAGATCTCACTTGTCAATTCAACGGTCCCTCCAGAATCCTAAAGAAATAAACGGCAGTTCCGAATGACCAATAACAATGCTTCGCGAAAACCGGGCGACCGTAATATGACGCCGGACGGCTTTACAGCCGTTCCCCCGGGACCTCCACGATTCCGCAGACCGCCATCCCGGGCGGAAACACGCGCCCTGTCCGACTCCATTTCAGACCTGTCTCTCGGGCTTAGCGTTTTTGTTGAAAAATCAAATTTATATTTTCAAGATGCGACCGCGCGCGCGCCTCCCGCTCCGGTTACACTTTATTTTATGGCCTGTCTCGTCTAATCCGGTCGGCCGGGGACGTTTGACAGTTTTGACGTACGGGCAAGACGGCGGAATTTGATTTGAGGTCGTCGGGTAATGGGGATCGGACGGATTACATTTGGGGGCGAATTTGGGGGTTGGAATCGCGTTTTGACCTCGTTACTTCGTTTCGATCAATTTGAGAGCGCGGGCGGGTGTTTGGCTCGGCCGATTATCTGATATTTAAAGGTTCAAACCTAGGTATTCAGCGAGCTATCGTTTTGTCTAAATGTCTGTAATTTTCGAATTTTTTCCCGAAAATGGTCTCGAACGACTAAGTTGGACCTACTGATGACGAATCCAGTGGCAAAAGCGATTCTGTCCGGCCGTTTGTGTGCACGACCACTGGCGTACGTAGGATTTACGAGATTTTTGGTCGTTATCGTTGTTTTTCTGGAATAACTCAGAGCATACTAATCGAATAATGATGAAACTTAATAACTAATTTGATTATGCCGATGAACAACTTTGTGCAAAATTTCGTGATGATGGTGTCATTACAAAAATTTGAAAAAAAAAATTAATATTTTCTCCTCCAAATTTTCAATATTCTGCAATCTTTTGATCACATTTTCCTTACAAATTTCTGTAAGAACCTTCGAACCCTCAAGCTGTCATGTTTCGAGCAAGTACTGGATTTAAATCTGTATTTTTGGAAATGTAGGGTTAATAAGATTTTGAGTGGGGTTATCTGCGGAATCATTGGGTGGATTTTACACATTCCGCCTAATGATTCCATAGATACACCCATTTAAAATTTCATTTTTCCAATATTTCCAAAAATATAGAATAAATCGAATCGAAGTGCAGTGCTTGATTAAAAACCTAGTGAAGCACTGGTGTGAAGTCAGCAGCTTTAGTGCACATGTTCAAATTTGCTGCAAAAGCATTCATCTCCCTTGAACTTGCGCGCAAAAGCTGCTGACTTAACGTCAGTGCATTTTCCGTTTTTTTTTGTTTTGTTTGACTTCAAATTTTAAGTTCAGAAAAATATGTAAATATCATTTTAGTATCTCGGCGAAGGCAAATCTTGCAGGTTTTCCAATGGGGGTTTTTCCTGAATTTGGGTTATCACTTCGAGAGCGAATTTAAACATAATTATTATGGGCTTGATTCATCATTTTCCGAAATTACCTTCAGAAAGTATTCAAAATCAGATTTCAAAATTGGGGTTTGGAATTTGCCAGGCATGCACAAAGTGACAACGGTGTTTAGTAGAATAGCTTTTTCTGCTATAGAATAATAAAATATTTATTTCTATTTTGTGGTACACACGTGTTCTTTGTCAATACAACCAAACAATTTTCGTTTGCGATTTGTCAGTACTATGACAGTATGACAGTCTGTGCTCTCCTTTTTCTATTCCTTGGTCGTTGTCTTCTACTCTAACCAGATTGAAGTATAGCTATCGCTGTTCTCCTTAGCAAAGTAACACATTTGACGTCCTTTTCTTTCCGAGAAAGCTGAATTCGACGTTGCCATATCGTGGATTCAAGACAAATCCCTTTAAATGCAAATCCCCATTTTTATTTTTCAGTTTTAGGTAATCAAACATTTTTTTAAAAATACAATATTGAAATTATATGTTTGAAATGTGATGTTTTAAAGGTTTTTCATGAAAATTACTGATTTTCGTTTAAAGTAAAACACCCATTTCCTTCGCCAAGATATGTATGAACAAAAACCTCTTTCCAGGGCCTAAACAAACCCGAAAAACCTCCAAGCAACTTTAATCCCCTTGGTGTTCTACTACACAACCCCACTCGCAGATGGCGTTAATTTCGAAATGTCATATCTTCATGTCTGACTTCATTAAGGCTCGTTAGGATTGTAATTCAGCTCTCTGGTAACGATGAGTGGATGACAAAAATGGAGGACCGTTGTAAAAAGACAAAGAGAGAACGAGTTAGCCTCGGGCCCGTTCGCGCCCCAGATCTGCCTCAGAAGTGTGTATTAGATTCTGTGGCAGTAATTATACCCGGTAATGTCCTTTGCGCGTGTAACGCCGCCCTAACAAGGAAATATGCTGTGTGTAACACAAGTAAATTTCGAATATTACAAAGCCGCTCTGCTGTAAGGTTGGTTTCGGGAGTAATTAGGTTTTATGCGTTGGTCTGGATCTTCTACATTATATTTTGTAGATTTTCTGGGTCGATAGATGGGGTATTTGATAAAAACCCACAATTTCTGCACCAAAGCTTTATTCCTTAATGTCCAGGATGTACAGGGTGAGCCAACACTTTTGAACGGGAAGTCCTATTTCTGTACTAGATAGACCAAAACTGATTTCGGTGTCCGAGGGCCAATTGATAGCTATGGAGTTGCGGTTTTTGCCAATGAGTGTCTCATGAAAATTGACCTTCAGAAACCGAAATCAGTTTTTCTTTACATAGTACAGAAATAGGACTTCCCCTTCATAATCAAAAAACACGCTGTTAATTTTACATAAGGGTTTATTATTTTCTCAGTAAAATTACCCAATACCATTTAAATCTTGAATAGAACTTATACAGGGTAATTCCGGAGGAGACCGTCAGATTTTACGATAAGATTACACTGGTCAAGACAGTCTCGGAACAATGTTTGGTTTATGGTTGGGGTCTCGATTGAGAATATACAGGGTGATTTGTCCGATCGACCGATTTTTCTTTAATGATAACTTTGGTATGGCTCATTCGATTTTAATGAAATTATCAGCGAAGTACAATATTGATTAGCACATTCATTAATTACAAAGTTTTTTTCAAAATTAGCGTTTGTTATTGTGATAATTCCAGGTTAATTGTGCAGGTTAAAAGAACACCCTGTACATCGCGTTTCCAAAACTATGCTATCTGTCTACGATTCTACTATAATAATTCAATATTTGAGAGTTTCTAATTTTTTTGGCACACTCCTAGTTTTCTGAGAAAATTTCATCAAAAAAAAATTGTCGAAATTTCGCTCCAATCGATTCTACTTTTATTAATAACTTTGGTATGGCTTATCCAATTTTGATTAAATATTCAGTGTGGAACAATCTGAATGAGTACATTCAATAATGGCATTAGTCTCTCAAAATACAGGGTTGTAATTGTGATAATTTCAGAATTTCAGATTAATTGTGCAGTGGAAAAAAACACTCTGTACATTGCTTTTCCAAAACTTTCTTATTCGTTTCAGATTCTACAATAATATTTCATCATTCAGAGGTTTTTAATTTGTTTGGAACACCTCAGGTTTTCCTAGAAAACATTTTTGAAGAAGAGCATGATCGAAATTTGGCTCACAAGCAGTGAGAGTATTCCGCACTAGGTAGGAGAGCTGCATTGTCCAAGGAAGCAAAGCAGTTCTTAAGTTCTAAAATATGCTTTTCAAATTCCAAATTCATATTTAATTGCTAATATTCTGTATGAAATCATTCAATTCAGAATATATTTCGAATTTGAAAGGATATTTTAGAAGTGACGAACAACTTTGCATCCTTCGACGATACAGCCTTCCTACCTAGTGCGGAATACTCTCACAGCGCGTGAGCCAAATTTCGATTTTGCTCTTATTCAAAAAATTTTTTTAGGAAAACCGGAGAAGTGCCAAAAAAATTTAAAACCTCTGAACAATGACATATTATTGTAGAATCTGAAACGAATAAGAAAGTTTCAGAAAAGCAATGTACAGGGTGTTTTTTTTCAACTGCACAATTAATTTGAAATTCTGAAATTATGACAATCACATTCCTGTTTTTTGAGAGATTGTTGCGATTATTGAATGAACTCATTCAGATTGTTCTACACTGCAAATTTCATCAGAATTGGATGAGCCTTACCAAAGTTATCAATAAAAATAGAATCGATTGGAGCGAAATTTCGACATTATCTTTCTTTGAAAAAATTTTCTCGGAAAACTAGAAGTGTGCCAAGAAAAATAGGAACTCTCAAATAATGACTTATCATAGTACAATCGTAAACAGAGAGCGTAGTTTAGGAAACGCGATGTACAGGGTGTTTTTTCAACCTGTACGAGTAATCTGGTTTTATCACAATAACAACCGCTTATTTTGAAAAAAAATCAATGAAGGTGCTCATCGATATTGTACTACGCTGAAATTTTCATTGAAATCGAATAAGCCATACCAAAGTTATCAATAAAAGTAAAATCGGTCGAATCGGACAAATCACCCTGTATATTCTCAACAGAGACCCCCAACCATAAACCAAACATTGTTCCGAGACTGTCTTGACATGTGTTAACTTATTGTAAGATCTGACGGTCTCCTCCGGAATCACCCTGTATATTATTTATAACTCATTGGTTTTTCACTACACAATTTGCTGCGTTTTTCTTCATAACTCAGGGACAACTGTTCGGAAATCATCAGGTAGAAAATTTTCAGGTTGAGTAATGCAACAGTAATCAACTTTAAAGTTTCATGAAAATTCGGTGGTGAGATTTCGAGAAATAACACCGATCCTGCCGAAAAGCTTGGAGGGTCAATCTCGAGCAACAAAAATTTTTCTACTAAGTTGCATGGATTTCTGTTCAGTACTTTCAAAGGAAAGCCCCTGACAACGGACGGCGGACGGACGGATTTTTTTTATTAGTTCAAATCTGCATAGGTACTTCGAAATGTGAACTGTAAAATTTTCAGGAGGGGTAATTTTTTTTGTTCGATTACTAAGGTTTATCATTTGATTCTATCAAATAATAAACCAATATACATATTTATTCATTTTCTTCTTTTATTTATTAGCTCAAGAATGAACACAGAAGATTTTCACACCCAAAAAAGGATTCACAAAATATTAAAGAAAGGTGTACAGTGTTGAAAAAATTGATGTCAAAAAAATAATAAAACACATGAGGATTCATCATAATAAACAAAGAGATAACCCAACTTTCGTCAGCCTTCAAATAAAACCAAGCCTGAAATAAATTTGACTGCTTGAATTTTGGATAACTCAATCTTATATCAGAGACTGTCCCAGTCGCAATTCGAAAATGGAAATCAATTGGAAATGTGAAATTCTAAAATAAAACATGATGAGGGATGGTTTCATCTCAAAAACTGTGGACAGATGAAATTTGTCACCGAATGAAAGTCGACCATTACAGTTTTGTTCTTGCACAACTTTCAACCCCTACGAACCCTTTGATGGAGAAAAAAAGTCCAAAAAGCACTGCCGTGAAGGCAGCAACTTTTGCGCGCATGTTCAATGTAGATGACCGCTTCAGCAACGAATTTGAAAATGCACGCAAAAGCTGCTGCCTTCACGGCAGTGCTTTTTGAAATTTTTACTGATAAATTACTGGATATCAATTCGATCAAATCTGTACTTTTGGAAATATTGGAAAAATAACATTTTGAATGGGTATATCTACGGAATCATTGGGCGAATTTTACCCATTCACGAATTCTACCTTCGTAATTAAGCCCCAAACCTACTCTATAAATATCGAGTTTCTAAGTAGTTTCTTCCGGCAGTTATTGTGTTTACGGTCAGCCTAACGGCCGACTGCGTAAACACAATAACTTCCGGAAGAAACTACTTAGAAACTCGATATTTGTAGAGAAGGTTTGGACCTAAATTACGAAGGCCGAATTCGGGAATGGGTAAAATCCACCCAATGATTCCGTAGATATACCCAATCAAAATTTTATTTTTCCAATATTTCCAAAAATACAGATCAGATCGAATTGAAATCCAGTACTTCATCGAAAATAACAGTTCGAAGTTTCATACAGAATTTAATGGGGATGATATGATGAGAAAATCATAGAAATTTTTTTTTTTCAAATTATTCTAATAACACGATTATCACGAAATTTTGCATAAAGTTGTCTTTCAGTATCTTTAAACCAGCTGTGAAGTTTAATCAGGATTGAATCAGTATTTCTCGAGTAATACCGAAAAAATCAACGATATCGAGAAGAAAACCTCGAAATTTGACATATTTTTTCCCGATATCTCCAAAACTTATGATCGTATCGAACTGAAATTTAGTACACTGCTGTGAAATTAGAAGGTCAAAGTGTGAGTACGATTTTTTTTGGATATGATGAATGGTTTCCGGAAAAAAAAATTTTTTGTGAAAAAATTTCGAAAAAAATTTTTTTTTAAATTCACTGACAATACGATTCTGCCGAAATTTGGCTCAAAGTTGCGCGTCGTTATACTCCACCAAACTGCCAAGTTTGAATCCAATCGCTTGAGTAGTTTTTGAAATAGAAAATAAATAACTTCAAAACTTCAAGTGCCTATAACTCCGAAACTAATCGACCGATTTGGCCCATTAACGAACTTAACCGCGGCATTCTGATGCGCAACCTATCCTGGAAGTTTCAAGTAGCTAGCTCACTTCTGTCGATAGTTATCGTGTCTACGGACAGAATCAATTTTGACACCGGATTCGTCATCAGTGAGTCCAACCTAGTCGATTGAGACCATTTTCGGCTCAATCATCCAAAATTACAGACATTTGGACAAAACGATAGCACACTGTTCCCCTAGAACATGCGCGCAAAAAATAGGGGGTTGAAAGTTGTGCATGAACAAAACTGTAATGGTCGACTTTCAGTTGGTACCATCGTCTCAAAGTAGATGAGCCATGACAAAGTGCATATACTGACAACCTCTTTGATGTAACTAATTTTTCAAAAAAAAAATTTTTCTTGAAAATTTCTGCACGCCTCTAAAGAAGATACGAAGACCTTGCCAAGAAAGTACCACATGACCCATTCCACTTTCCATATTCAAAAAATTTAGAGGGTTGATAGGGATGGCACAGGGTACAACAAAAACCCTTCAAAAATGCATAAAAATTCGGTAAAAGTGAAACAAAAATTGACCTGTTTTAGGATTTTGTTGACAAATATTTTTCTTCTGAGAAAATGAATTTGTTCCATAATTTTGACACGCTCTGTATACGAGGGGCAATGAATTGCACCAAGTCGAATGGGTCATATCCACTCTATGAATGATTTCGAAAATGTACTAGCGCGTAAAAGCTCTTGATTCCACGTCAACGCTGTTTTTATATCTTTTGAAAGTTGAAATATTATAGTACACAATGAAACCTTTCCTTCAGCTCTACCAAATGATGAAATTCATTTTCCAACGTCATCAGTACACGATTTCACCTCTTCTAAAATCTCATTATTATCAATTTAATATTTCATAAAGCTTTTGAATCAGCAAGGCCTACCAACCTAAAAATGTGAAATATTCCCACTGATAGCATCTCTAACTCAAATATACCCTCAGTACCTTGAAGTTGTTACGAAACACGAAATTAATTTAAACATAAAAAGGGTTTCCCTGTCGCACTTACCTACTTCTACTTTATTCGTAAAAATGTATCTCCGAAAATCTGACCACTTAACTTTCAAAGTATGTTCCTCCATATATTTAATGGGGTTGAGACTGGAAATTCACTTTTCCGGAAGCCTGAGCCTCTAAGGCTTTTCCGGAAAGATCAAATTCCTTTTTAATCATATATTTTCTGCTGCGATTTGACCAGGGACGGCCTCGGACTAGAACGAAACTAGAAATCGGAAAAATATGAATTGGTGTGTCGAGTATTTTGAAATTTTGAGGTTATTTTCTTGATATTTCAGGAACTACTTGAGCGATTGGATTGAAACTTGGCAGTGGGAGCATAACGACGCGAAAATTCCCACGAATTTTTCATGAGATCGTATTGTCACTTAATCGTACAAAAAAAATTTCTGAATTTTTTCGACCCTAACACAATAACTTCGAAAGAAACAACCTAGAAAGTCTATATTGGTAGAGAAGGATTGGACCCTTATTACGAAGGCCGAATTCGTGAATTGGTAAAATCCACCCAATGATTTCGCAGATACCCATTCAAAATTTTATTTCTCCAATATTTTCAAAAATACAGATTAGATCGAATTGAAATTTGGTACTCAATCGAAAAATGACAGTTCGAAGGTTCATACAGAATTTCATGAGGATATGATCAGGAGTTCACAAAATATATAATATAAAAAAAGTTTGAAATATTTTTTTTCGAATTGTTTTAATGACACGATCATCACGAAATTGCACAAGGTTGTATATCAGCATTTTGAAGTCAGCTGCCAAATTTCATCATGATTGAATGGGTAGTTTTTGAGTGATTCAAAAAAAACAACAATATCGAGAAAAAAAACACGAAATTTCACATATTTTTTCCCGATATATCTGAGAATAATAACCGTATGAAATTCAAATTTGGTACACTGCTGATAGAAATATAGACCTCAAATTATTTTTGGAAAATGATGATTCGTTTGGCAAACAAAAGTTTTTCGAAAAAAATTTTGAAAAATGATTTTTTTAAGATTCACTGACAGCACGATCACAACAAAATTTTGCGAAATATTACGTGTTGTTATGCTCCAACTAACTGCCAACATTCAATCCAATCACTCTAGTAGTTCCTGAAATATCAGGAAAAAAACCAGAAATGTTAAATGATTATAACTCCAGAACTATTCGGCCGATATTGCCGTTAAAGAACTCAACCGTCGCATTCTTAAACGAAATCCATCCTGAAAGTTTCAAGTCGATAGGATTATCTATACGCCCGTAATCGTGCATACGGCAGGACGACTGGCCGGCATCAGTGGGTCTAACTCCATCGTTCGAGACCGTTGTCGGTTCAAAATTCGAAAATTACAGATACTTGGACTAAATTATAGCTCGCTTTTTCCCTAGAACATGCACTCAGAAACAAATAAAATGACATCATTTGTTTTGCTCATATGTTCCAAACGGCCCCCCACAATAAAGTCTGGCAACCCCGCATCGTAAGATCTGTTACGTCCCTGTCCGTCCCGAGCTCCCAGCTGAGATTTTGTACGAAACACCGGCGCAAAGTACGCCGTCGTAGCTTCGCCGGCGCCCTCTCTGGCAATCTTTTATCATATTAGAGTTAATAATCTGTTCATTACATGTCAGCTTTATGGGGAATCAACGAGAGGATTCCAAAGAACCGCGACGCTACTGCTACTAGCGCCGAGTAGTAGAAAAAAGCGCGCGCGCGGCAGCCAGCTTACAATTTCAAAACAGCCTAAGCTCATTAGGTCCCGAAATGAACTCAGCTCGAATGAAATTCCATTAAAATGTTCCGGGGAATTTTAATAATGGATGCTCGTACTCAGAGACGAAGGAGGAAGACGGTCGTCGTCTGAAAATCGTGCGATTTATTGCGAAATGTCAGTAATTTGTGGCTGGCATCTGTCATGATGAAATGGAACGACTGATCATAAAATGTCAATTTTCAAATTGTTTAAATTTATTTCCACGTGGGTTTGGTGGATTGCTATACTTCAAAAAGTATAGTAATTGTTTTAGGGCCACTTGCACCGTATTACAAAACCATAGATTAAGACCATAACCAAGGTTTAGGTAAAAAATTATCTTGCACCGTCACGAAAGCCTCGTTTAATGGCCTTAACTGACTGTTAAATTTAAGCCTTGGAATTTGGGGGTTTAAAAGAAGGATTAATGGTAAGCTTCGGAATCTAACCCTACTTTCGCACAAGTTTGACATTTTTCTGGACGTAACCTACATTTTTGTTTGTTTACATTGGACATTCATGAAGAACTCATACGAGTTAATGGATTTGATAATCAAATTTTGATTAAGAGTTATTGAATTTCAGATGATATTCATGAAAAATTATATAAAGAGATAATGACATCAGTAGGCATTGATTCGTATCTTTTAAAGCATAAAGAATTAACATCAGTATTTCCATTGAGTTCGTAAACTCAATGGTATTTCTTAGAAGCCTTCAACTATTTGAAATGATAAAGTTACAATGATATGCTTATTTATTTCCAAGAGCGAAGAGCAGAATGAAATCGAAGACATATTTGGAATGAAAAACCTTAGTTTCATGAAGATTCTTCAGTACTATTTTATTTAGTGATGTATTACGTGGAAAGCTATCATATACTACTTCATTATTGTGCAGGTGCTGTCTCTGTGCTATCATTCTCCTCGATTATATACAAACTGGACTCAAAATGTAGCTACAAACGAATTAATGTAAAAGAAATTGCATCCTCGTGTTAGTTGATCTTCAAACGTACACCTTCGTCAATCTATCCATACATGATACTTCAATATTTATATAGAATACTTTTTATTCTGCGGATCTCACATAAGAGTTTTCATTATATTCGACACAAAATTAACTCAATTCATAATATACTTATTACAAACAAAATTATTCAATAGAAAGTCTATCCTTAGGTAAGCCGTTCCTTATCCGAAAGTTGTTTTAGATAAATCAATACTATTTATTCATTCATTTTACAAACGTCAGGTTTGTAATTCCATGCAGAAGCTCAAATCTTATGATATTACAAAATATAAGTTTACTTGAGTATATAACTATAAATTTGAATAATGTTTAAAGCCTGATGCAGAAGTAAGAACACAGGTCTGTAGTAAGAGAGTCTTAATGATAATGAACAAGTCGGGAAAGTTACGTGGAATATTTTTATGGAAGCTATAAAGTCCGTCAGATATATTTTTTCGGTGGGTTTTTCAATAGATGCATCTTGACTTTTCATATCTTATGGAAATGTGGTAGAACCCATAAAATGAGTTTCATCTTTTAAATTAAAATATTTCATCAATTAGGGTTAAAATAAACAACATGAAGCTAGTCACAAGTACCAATTCATGAGAAAATAACCAGATTTGTAGATTAACTTTAATCTAGTTACATTCAGCCTCGGTGCAAGCCGAATATTTAAACTAGAGCTTAATAAGTTTATCGTCGCTTAACTAACTGAAGCTTCAGACGAAAACGGTGCAATTGGCCCTTAATTGCCTATATTTAATAATAATTAATAGACCTTTCTGATTCCTTTGACATGTACAGGGCGACCCTCTATAGCTATCACAGTTACATAGTTACCGGGTGTTTTTCAAAAATGTTCATTTTGGAAATATTGCTGTAATTTTTCTCTGTTGAAAATTTTTATTTGGGTATAAATATTCTCGTAGCAAATTTGAGTTCTCTGCGAACTGAAATTCATATGATATCACTATGAAAATATTTTCTCAAATGGGACACCCTGTATATTTTCACATGTTTCGATAGGGCTCGCAATTACCAATTAAAAAATTTAGCATACTTGATAATTTTCTCAATATTCTATGGTAACATATCCATGGCATAGAGCAATCCATGATGGAACAATATTTATTTACCTTATGATCCATAGACCATACTTAGTAATTTTTTCGTTGTTGATTGTTGTCTCGTCTATGTTCTATGGATCATAAAGTAAATAAAGATTGTTCTTACATAGATGCATAGAATATATCAGGTGTCGACACTTTCCTACCATTACCCACTAAAATTTTGGGTCCAAAACGCGGTCCTAGAATTGTCAAATCTTGGGCTACTTGGCTCTGTAAACGATGAGGGCGCTTACGTCGCTTTGACAAGTGCATACATTTAATTCCGCTGAATAAAAATGAATTGAGCTATGATCTGATGAAACTATTTCCCAAAAAATGAATCAGATATTTGAAATTATGGATTCTCACTAATACATGAGAGGAGTTTAACAAATGTGGAACATCTACTCATTAATAATATGTAATATTTGTAAGGGAATAAGGAGCAATATGAGGTTTATTGTGAGAACAGTTTCATGGATGGGTACAAGAAGTTATTTCGAAGTCAAAACAACGGTGAAAACGAAACGGGTGATAGATATTACTAATGGATTCTATTGAATAGTTTGGATATCCTTTAAATTTTGTATGTACCTATTAATACATATTCAATTCAAAAGTTATGAATTATGTTAAATACCTACTTATGCAAATATTTGGAGGAAATGTTTATGTTTATTATTAGTGAAATTGATATATGAATTTTCACTTTGCTGTTCATGTTCATACGAATTTATCAGACGATCTTCAAACCAGACAAATTACTTGTAGTATCTATCGTTCCAAATGATTTCTTGTGGTATTTTTGAGACCACAACCCTAGAATACTTCCTTTCCATGAACTGAATAGTGAGATAATAAATACCTCTTTTGCAATAAGCAGGTATTCAAAAATATCAAGTTTCAGACTTGTGTATTCAGAGACGAAGAATGTCACCGCCATTCTGACTGAATGAAATGAATAATCATAATTTAAATTCGTCAAAATGAATTTATTATCGGAAATTCTTGAAAATAATGTATGGTCCAACTCAGAAAATCAGAAAGACGTTCTGATTTGACTAGTTTTGATATGACAGGTCGGTAACTTCGCTAAATATTTCAAATTTTATATGGCAGATTTTTCTATGCCGGCATCTATCGGCGAAAACTGAAGTAGGCCAACAAAGCCGTATTTTGACAACGTTTGGACCTCATTTCGGACCTAAAATATGTCAAAGAGTGTCCGCACCTTATGTATTCTATGCATCTATGTTCTTACTTCGGATATGTTATCATAGAACATTGACTGTCGTTCTGGTGACAGAAAAAACGTTTTTTCATCAATCAAATGCCATAATTAACCTTTTTTCAGGAACCAACCGAATATTTCGCATATTTACGGAATTATTTTGTTTGAGGAACTGAGGCATCTTTTACGGATATTTATAAATAACACGAACCTTACCATGTCGAATTCGTTCTGAAATTCTCCTTCCCCAGTTGTACAGGGTTTTTCAACAAGAACTTTGTATTTCAATGTGGTAACACCGGCACCACATGACAGTTTTGACATTTAGTTTTTTGACGTATTCGCAGTATATGCTTTGACAATTGTTACAATAAATTCAATTTCGCTCGAAAATCGCATTAAAATAATTCAAATCCACTATGAAAATGGTCGTTCTGTTAAAGTTACATTTCGTAAAATTCGTGATATTTTCGGACAACATAAACGTCCTTCTGAGACCGCTATCAAGAATTTGGTCGCGAAATTTGAGTCGACAGGCTCGGTACAAAATGTGCCAACACCAACACGTGTTCGACCGGGTCGTTCAACAGAAAACATCGCTGCCGTGAGCCACAGTGTTGAAGAAGATAAAAAGTTATCAATTTCACGACGTTCTCAACAATTGGGGTTATCCAAAAGCACAACATGGCGAATTTTGCGACAGGATTTGGCTTTGAAGCCTCACAAGATTCAACTGGTGCAGGAATTGAAGCTGACCGACCATTCAAATCGCCGTAGATTCGCTCAGTTCATTCAGGAACAACCTGCTGGTTTTTCTCAAAAAATCATTATTTCAGACGGAGCACATTTTCATTTGTCAGGGTACGTCAACAAGCAAAATTGCCGCATTTGGGCTTCTGAAAATCCTAAAGCAATTATTGAGAAGCCTTTGCATGCTCAACGTGTCACTGTGTGGTGTGCTATATGGTCTGGAGGTGTGATTGGGCCGTTTTTTTTCGAAGATGAGGCTGGAAATGCGGTAACAGTGAATGGATCACGCTATCGCGAGATGTTAACAACTGAATTTTGGCCTATTATTGATGACATGGATGTCACTGAAATGTGGTTTCAACAAGACCGGTGCCACATGTCACACAGCCAATGAAACGATCAATTTATTGCAAACCAAATTTCCCGATCGCATAATTTCGCGAAATTCAGGTGTTAAGTGGCCGGCCAGATCGTGTGATTTAACACCACTGGATTATTTTTTGTGGGGCTATGTTAAAGACAGAGTTTATACGGAGCCAATCGAATCGATTGCAGCCTTAAAACTCAAAATCCTTGATGTCATTAACGAAATAGACCCTCCATCTTGCCAAAAAGTGATTAAAAATTTTGATGAAAGAATCAACGTCTGTCAGCGTGGTCGTGGTGGACATTTGTCAGATATCATTTTTCATTCATAATTGCCGAACTTTTCTCTTTGTAATACAATAAAAATGTTATTCATTTTCCACTAAATTCTTTGTTTCATTTTGTTTTAAAAAACAAAGTTCTTGTTGAAAAATCCTTTAGTAAATTTGGAAGAAATTTGTGGGTTGGCAACTTGGACCGAAGTCGGCTATTGCAGATCATAACATGCCTAACTTGTCGAAATTTTGTACATCGAAGTTCACCACTTCAACCCCTCGAAAATGCAAAAAAACCAGCCACCCCAGAAAGTAATCTCTTCTCCTAACAAGTTATTTAAAGGATTATAGCTGCCCACCCCTTGTTCCATTCTGAATGAGTTACAGTAGCAGGTTGAACTCCATCATCGACGGGGTGAAAAGTGCTACCATCGCCAACAAAGGGTAACATCTGTTGCGGTCTGCCACCGAACAAACTATACCTATTTTTAATGACCCGGGCCACCCTGCGGCGATCAGGGCCAGCGGGAACATAATTCGTTATTAGTATCATAAAAGAATGTGTTTCACATTCGGATCGGATTGTATATTTGGGCATATGATCATGTTTGCGGTTTGCGGCGACGATTGGGGGTGCTCTGCAAAATTTCTAATTCATATTTGTTGGTTCATCGGGTTTTATAAGGCAGGGGTTGTGTTTGGGTTTGAAGATTATGTTATTTACATTTCGGATTGTAGTGTTTAACTGTTTATGGTTGATTTGTTTCAACACGCTTGTTTGGGAAACAGCGCATGTCCATAAAGTTAGCAGAGCCACTTGCACGGAAGTCAATGAAAACCATCTTATTTATTGTCGTATATTTGTCGAGAATTTGTCGTGAAAGAAAAAAATTTGTCGCGCTCTTTGTTTTTTATAAAGGGGTGGCTCTGCTAACTTAACATTAAGTAATTCGATCAGAAATGTTATGACTAATTGTCGAGTATTTGTCGTAGACCATCTAACCTGAAAAAAAACAGAAAAAATCATTTTTTGATAGGTTTTAATGAAATGTTCTGGTTTCTCAGGAAATTTGTCAGATTCGGCAACACTGCATTGGTAAATTGATATTTCAGGTATGTTTTACGTATCATTATTGACTGATATTGGTTTGTATACAGAGTGTTACAGCCAAATGGAATAAATTCCATAACGAATAAATGAGGGCGTGTTGGGAAAAACGCTCGGACACGTCGATTTGTAATTTTAAATGCGCATAGTTTCCAAGAAAATAAAATTATATAGGGTGTTCCATGCGACCGTGGCCAATACCAACTTTCTTATTTCAAATGTAAACCCCTGTATATTATTTATTTTTTAGATTCTTCAGAAAATTCTAGACATAATTCATGTCCAATGTCCTATACCTATCTTCAACTTTTTCGGAAATATTGAGTGTTTCCAGATTTTTAAAAAAATTAACATTTTAAATGAAAATTATTTTATTTCACAAATTCGATACATTACACTCAATACTTATTTCCCATTTATCTCTTGATATGAAGAAATTAAGCAAAAACCATTGCTGAGAAGAAATTAAAAAAAACAAAAAAAAACCCTTAAACTTAGATGACCTAAAAAACCGAATCACACTTGCGATTAGATCAGTCACGCCTGAAATGTTGAGTAACGTTAGAAGACAATTCTACACCAGATTAGCATGTTGCCAAGACGTTCGCGCCGAGCATTTTGAACATTTCCTACATTGACGTTGATGTTTTTTTTTTGTTTTTTTTTAATTATTAAGAAATAATCAGTAGTACTTATTAGGTTTTAAGTGTAATGTACCGAATTTGTGAAATAAAATAATTTTTATTCAAAACGTTGATCTTTGCACTAAATCTGAAAACACTTAATATTTCCGAAATAGTTAAAGATAGGTATAGGACATTGTGCATGAATTGTGTATAGAATTCTCTGAAGAATCCGAAAAATGAGTAATATGCAGGGGGTTGCATTTGAAATAAGAAAGTTGGTATTGGCCACGGTCACATGGAACACCCTATATAATATTATTTTCTTGAAAAATATGCGCATTTAAAATTACAAATCGACGTGTCCGAGCGTTTTTTCCAACACGCCCTCATTTATTCGTTATCGACTTTATTCCATTTGGCTGTTACACTCTGTATGTTAAATCTTCGATTTCCCGAAATGAACAATCTTCGTTTCAATGCTGAATAATGGAAATATTCCATTCTCACGGATATACATCGACGTAAGTTTGTGATACAAGAAAGTTAATTAGATGACCGTTTTTTCTTCCGGAAATGAGCTGAACGATTGGAGTAAGACCAAAACATATTTGTCGAGAACGAAAAAAATATGTCGCGCTCTTTGTTTTTTTCAAAAGGGGTGGCTCTGCTAACTTAATATTAAGTTAGCCGAGCCATTCTTAAATATGCATTGAATTCGATCAGAAATGTTACTAATAATTGTCGAGTATTTGTCGTAGACCATCTAACCTAAAAAAACCAGAAAAAATCATTTTTTTATAGCTTTCTTATAGGTTTTAATGAAATGTTCTGGTTTCTCAGGAAATTTGTCAGATTCGGAACTGCATTGGTAAATTGATATTTCAGGTATGTTTTCCGTATCATTATTGACTGATATTGGGTTGTATATGTTAAATCTTCTATTTCCCGAGATGAACAATTTTCGTTTCAATGCTGAATAAGGAAAATATTCCATTCTCACGGATATACATCGACGTAACTTTGTGATACAAGAAAGTTAATAAGATGACCGTTTTTTCTTCCGGGAATGAGCTGAACGATTGAAGGACGACCAAAGCATATTTGTCGTAAAAGAAAAAAATTTGTCGCGCTCTTTGTTTTTTTCAAAAGGGGTGACTCTGCTAACTTAATATTAAGTTAGTCAAGTCATTCAAAAATATGCATCGAATTCGATCAAAAATGTTATGAGTAATTGTCGAGTATATGTCGTAGACCATCTAGCCTGAAAAAAACAGAAAAAATAATTTTTCCATAGCTTTCTCGTAGGTTTTAATGAAATGTTCTGGTTTCTTAGGAAATTTGTCATATTCGGCAACACTGCATTAGTAAATTGATATTTCAGGTATGTTTTCCGTATCATTATTGACTCATATTGGGTTGTATATTTTATATCTTCTATTTCCCGAGATGAACAATTTTCGTTCAATGCTGAATAATGGTAAATATTCCATTCTCACGGATATACATCGACGTAACTTTGTGATACAAGAAAGTTAATAAGATGATCGTTTTTTCTACCGGAAATGAGCTGAACGATTGAAGGACTACCAAAAAATATTTGTCGTGAAAGAAAAAAAATTGTCGCGCTCTTTAATTTTTTTTAAAGGGGTGGCTCTGCTAACTTAATATTAAACTTACTTAAGTTATTAACAGCGCATATACTTCATTCACATTTATAGACTATCCCGGTTGGATATGATTCAGGTCTATCAAGTTTTTTTACTTGAAACTGACGCAGGTTGGCACCCGTGGAATATCGGCAATGTCAAAATAATTCCCAGAGACGTTGCAAAATGTCAATGCCAATTTATACTGTCAATGTCAACATAATCATCACGCTTGGAAACTGAAAATGCCGAAGGTAGTTTTGAAGAAGCAGAGACAAATAAATTATCAGGGAGTGCTGTAGAATTGAAATCTGCTTTTTCTGATAGTAACCCTGATAATTCGGAATCAATAATTTATCACAAGCTATCCAACATTTTCGACGTATGTGAGTGAAAACCCAGAGTATCGTTCACATAGATTCCCAAGAACTTTGTGAATTGAGTTAGTTCTTTTAAGGTGACACCGGTTTTGTAGTACTACTACATTTTCATACTGAAGTATTTCAAGTTATGCAACAAGGTAGTCAAATGTCTTTTGTAGCCTTATTCCTTGAGAATTTCAAAAAGTAAGGAATTCCAAAGGTTTGTTTGTTTGTTTAGAATTTTCATTGTTATTCGAGTACTTATATTCTTTTTTCGAATGACCTACTACAAAGTATCGGACTACTCTATCCATTATTTTTCAGTAAAATTTCAACACTCGGTTCTTGATTTCCATACAAGAAAATACCATAACTGAATCTTCCAACCATGTTTATATACGTGAAATATTTCCAACTTCAACAGAGAAAAAACTATCTTCAACATTTGCCAGATCTTTGGAATTATTGAATTCACATAATATTTTCTCAAATTGATTATTTTCCCAAAGTAAATTCACATTTTGAAAAATACATAATTACTACGACATCTATGTAGAGAGGACATCGTTGCGTAGTTATCTGACAGGAAAATGACTATAACCTAACATTCTCAAAATATACACGGTGAAATGAGCCAGAATATCATGGCCAACCGGGATAGTTCATAAAAATGAATGGAGAATATATAAAACTGGAATACTAAAAAAGAAATTACATAAAATATCCCATTGAGACTAAGAAATCGTGAATCATGCTCCCCAGCACGCTCAGGCCGTAAACTCAACCGTACGCATATCCAGGCGTCCGTCCGACATGTAAAACGACACGAAACTGACAGACTTTATGCAAGGGGCACTCTTGATTCGATTTTCGTGCAACCCGATACTTGGACCATAATTGGGGTTGTTGCACAAACTCGATTCCAGGCTCGTTGGTTCTCTTTCTTTCTTGATCGGCCTTATCGAGTTTTAACTGATTAAACTAATTTATATTGACAGATAATGAGGTTAGGTTCAATCTGCAACGCCGTTCCAGCTTCGTCTTCGGAGTACGGATAAGGTTTTTTGGTAGACTCGCGAATTTTCCCGTCTTTAATATATTGATAAGAGATTTGCATCGATGTGAGTTGCGTGTGCGCTTGAAAGAAAAATGTGCAGTTTAAACTGGGCAGTTTCTTATACTTCAGAAGATGTGGACCTCCGCAGTTCTAAAAACTTCAAAAAGCACTGCCGTGAAGGCAGCAGATTTTGCGCGCATATTCAATGTAGATGACCGCTTCAGCAACGAATTTGAACATGCACGCAAAAGCTGCTGCCTTCACGGCAGTGCTTTTTGATTTTTTTTTTGGTAAATTACTGGATTTTGATTCGATCTAATCTGTATTTTTGGAAATATTGGAAAAATAAAATTTTGAATGGGTATATCTACGGAATCATTGGACGGATTTTACCCATTCACGAATTCGACCTTCGTAATTAAGCCCCAAACCTACTCTATAAATATCGAGTTTCTAAGTAGTTTCTTCCGGCAGTTATTGTGTTTACGGTCAGCCTAACGGCCGACTGCGTAAACACAATAACTTCCGAAAGAAACAACTTAGAATCTCGATATTTGTAAAGAAGGTTTTGACCCTAATCACGAGGGCCGAATTCGTGAATGGGTAAAATCCACCCAATGATTCCGTTGATTTGCCCATTCAAAATTTTATTTTTCCAATATTTCCAAAAATACAGATCAGATGGAATTGAAATTCAGTACTTCATCGAAAAATAACAGTTCGAAGTTTCATACAGAATTTAATGAGGATGATATGATAAGAAAATCATAGAAATTTTTTTTTTCAAATTGTTCTAATGACACGATTATCACGAAATTTCGCATAAAGTTGTCTTTCAGCATCTCAAAACTAGCTGTGAAGTTTAATCAGGACTGAATCAGTATTCCTCGAGTTATACCGAAAAAATCAACGATATCGAGAAGAAAACCTCGAAATTTGACATGTTTTTTCCCGATATCTCCAAAACTTATGATCGTATCGAACTGAAATTTGAAACACTGCTGTGAAATATGAAGCTCAAAGTAAAGTGGAAGTTTTTTCGGATATGATGAATGGTTTCCGAAAAAAAAAATTTTTTTGGAAAAAAATTTCGAAAGAAATTTTATTTAAAATTTACTGACTATACGATCCTGCCAAAATTCTCAAAGTTGCGCGTCGTTATACTTCACCTAACTGCCAAGTTTGAATCCAATCGCTCGAGTAGTTTCTGAAATAAAAAATAAATAACTTCAAAACTTCAAAAGCCTATAACTCCGAAACTATTCGACCGATTTGGCCCATTAACGAACTTAACCGCGGCATTCTGATGCGCAACCTATCCTGAAGGTTTAAAGTTGTTAGCTTGCTTCTGTCGAGAGTTACCGTGTCTACGGCCGGACAGAATCGATTTTGACACCGGATTCGTCATCAGTGAGTCCAACCTAGTCGATTGAGACCATTTTCGGCTCAATCATCCAAAATAACAGACATTTGGACAAAACGATAGCACGCTGTTCCCCTAGAACATGCGCGCAAAAATATGTAAATTCAGGTCATTTTTTCATCATGATAATCACTTACTGCTTCTACAGGGTGAGCCCTTGAGTTGTAGATCAATTTTCTGCTCTCATCAAATAAAGCACATTTTTCCAGATTCGGCTCCAGTAAAAAGATTCAGGGTGTTGAGATTTCTTTCTTCTGTAGCTTTGTTGGAATTATTTTGAATGAAATTAATTTTGGTTTTATGTTCTATATAACATATCCTTCAGCAATTAGTTTTATTCTACTTAAAACGGTTTCCTAGTTATACAGTATGCGCGTCAAAATTAAGGAACAAATTCATTTTCTCAGAAGAAAAATATTCGGCAACATAATCTAAGAAACAGGTCAATTTTTGTTTCACTTTTACCAAATTTATATGAAATTTTGAAGGTTTTTTGTTGCACCCTGTGCCATCCCCATCAATCCTCTAAATTTTTTGAATAGGGAAAGTGGGTCATGTGGTACTTTTTTGGCAAGGTCTTTGTATCTTATTCACAGGCGTGCAGAAATTTTCAAGAAAAAAATTTTTTTTTAAAAATTTGTTACGTCAAAGAGGTTTTTAGTATGTGCACTTTTTCATTTACTTTGAGACGATGGTACCTGACGAAAATTGTCACCGTATGAATGTCGACCAGTACATTTTTGTTCATGCACAACTTTCAACCCCTTTCAACCCCCTCACGTGAAATTTTTTTTTGTCCATTAAAGGGTTCGTAGGGGTTGAAAGTTGTGCATGAACAAAACTGTAATGGTCGACTTTCATTCGGTGACAAATTTCATCAGGTACCATCGTCTCAAAGTAAATGAGCCATGATAAAGTGCACATACTGAAAACCTCTTTGAACTAACTATTTTTTTAAAAAAAAAAATTTTTCTTGAAAATTTCTGCACGCCTGTGAATAAGATACAAAGACCTGGTCAAAAAAGTACCACATGACCCACTTTCCCTATTCAAAAAACTTAGAGTGTAGATGGGGATGGCACAGGGTGCAACAAAAATCATTCAAAAATGCATAAGTAAGAGTGAAACAAAAATCGACCTGTTTCAGGATTTTGTTGCCACATATTTTTCTTCTGAGAGAATGAGTTTGTTCCATAATTTTGACGCGCACTGTAGACAGGACCACAACAATAACAGCCCTTCGTATTGCTTGCAGGTCTGGTTCCAAAACAGACGAGCCAAATGGAGAAAAGCAGAAAGATTGAAGGAGGAACAAAGGAAAAGAGAAGGCCAAGAAATAGTCAAGAGAGATGGAGACACCAAGGAAGAAAAGGCAAGTATCTCCCAAGAAGTCGGTAAACCCGCAAGATTTCCCGTCGCGAAGCTATAAGTGAGATATTCACATCATTGTACGCAGTGTGAGTTCCTGAACAAAAAATATGAAGGCCAACATAGGCGGTCTCTCTTTGTTTGGAAGATATGGGCCCCCTAAGTTCCAAAATGAGTCGTTTTCAGGTCCCTTTTTCCACCATGAAAATGATCTCTCACTTCTCAAATATAGTTCATAAATCACCTTTGAACCTTCAACCAACGAAAAGAGACACTTTCTTTCAAGAATATTCATTATTTAAAGGAAGAAAAGTGAAAATATCAGACAACAACTTAACCTATATTTCTACGAAATACTTCGCAATGTTAAAGCGAAGCTTGGCAACAGCGTCTTTTCATCGCTGGCCAACGTATTATGACCGAAGAGTAGTTGCTGGCGGGAAATATGAAATGATGGGCAGTTGAAGGATATGATTGTAAAGAAAATGCTTCTGTCACTGAAGAAGAGGTGGTTATTCTAACATCAAAACAAAATCATTGAGAATATTTGTTTAAGGTTTCATTCTCAATATTTTCGTTTGAACTTTCTTTCTATACCCTTCAAAATAGGGAGGTTGTTATCTACTTCGTTTTTTTTGTGTCTTCGAGATAGTCCCAGTTTAGAATGAGATTCAGGGTATTCCAATAAAATGGGTTATATAATAACCTCGATTTCATTGGAAATCTGGGAAGGGCGAGACCTATCACATATGAAAAAAATTTACGTTGAAATATATATCAGGATGTATTCTCATTCCATTTCTATGTGTTTCAATTTTGTAGATTTCATTAGAAACGAATTCTCCTATTGGAAAATTTAGAGTATCGCAGTAAGAACTATGAACATATTTAATTTTTGTCGCCAACAATAATCTGTCATTCACGAATACGCACGATGGCACGATTCCGACCGATGAAATTCGCGCCATTGCCAAACTTCACTTTTAGGCTGAGTCGAAATCAGAAGGAATAGAGGTTAAGTGGTTGTCCAGTAACTTCATTGTTTTTTCATTAAATATTAATTATTCTTGAAAAAAGTGTTGCTTATTGTTGGTTGAAGGTTCAAAGGTGGTTTGTGAACTATACAGATGAAGTGAGAGATAGTTTTTATGGTGGAAAAAGGGACCTGAAAACGACTCATTTTGGAACTTTGAGGGCTCATATCTTCCAAATTATGGGAGACCGCCTATGTTCGATTTCACATATTTTATTCAGAAAATCACACTGCGTACAATGATGTGAAAATCTTTTTAATATCTCGGCGACGGGAAATCTTGATGGTTTACCCTACATCCTACATCATTAGATTCCTATAACTTACAACAAGCTTGTCTTTTTCAGCTTGATGAAATCAACACCACAAGTTCTCCCGAACCAACAGCCACCGGTGACGATGAGGTTCCAACCAGAGAGTGTTCTAGCAGAAGCAGCGCAGGCAGGGAGTCGCCTGACCAAGGCAAGGGTTCCATCGAAGCTGGAGATCCTTCCAATCCTTCATCTCCGCATAGTCCTGCGCCATCGGTGTCTTCAGAGCCTCCAAGACAGCTGCCTCCACCTTTTCCTCATCTCTTCCCCTTCGGTGATGGGTAAGTCGAGTTTTATTTTTTCCTCTGATAGGGCAGGCTTTTTGTTCACCGCTGGTTGCTCCAAATCTCGAAATCTGCAAAGAGGAGGGAGATTTTGAGTTATTCTAGCTGGCCGTCAAGATTATGCGATTTGAATCCTTTAGTCTATTATTTGGAGTTGAGTACTGCAGGAACTGAAACTGAAATCAAATTAACTCCTGAATGTATCCCTAGTCGTTAATCTGGTGGTAATGATGCAACCTCTTACTCCCTATCTATTTATTTCAACTTTACAATTAAAAATTGCTATTTACAAACACAAATTGAGGTACAGTGAATCTAAGATGCGGGATTCGAAGAAGCACTTATCTTAATAGTAAAGGATCCGACCGTATCATACTCCAAAATGCAGATATTATGCAGGTAGTCCATTTTCAAGAGATTCCATCCAGAGCAAAGTCCAGAATTAAGATATTTCAGCCATAATTAGCTTCGGTATAAAGGTATTCCAGCCATGATCAGCTCCAGTACTAAGATAATCCAGTAATAATTGCTTCTAGTACTAAGATGATCCAGTCAAACTTTGGGTCCGGTAGTAGGATATTCAAATGGGCGTTAGCCCCGGTAAAAAGATAATCCAGTAGTCGGTAGCTCGGTGAAAAGATGGTTCAGTGGGCGATAGCCCCGGTACAAAGATGATGCAGTAGGCGGTAGCCCCGGTACAAAGACTGCAAATTTCAAAACTATAAGATAGTGCTTGTAACACGTGATCTCATTCCCAGTGACTCTAGACGTTATTGAAGTAATTTACAATTCAATAAATATGAGATGAAATATCTAGAACTCAGGAATAAGAGCACGTTATTTGATAATAAGAATGAGACAAGAAATCAAATGCACAATATCATACAAAGGAAAATGTTAACCTGTGTAACCTGCATGGAATGAAATGAATCAGAAATCACAATTTGGCATTCACAAAAGCAAAAAATATTGGTCGGGATATACGTAGTACTTACCGCCTTTTGAATAGACGTCTTATAAGAAACAATAAAACTTCAAAATTCCACGATGTTAATGGATTACGAGGTACTTTAATTCGCTAAACTCTAACAAGGTGTTGAATCTTCAACTTCCTACGCACCAAAAAAAAGAATTTTCCTTCAGCTGGACCCAGTTTGAAGGGTCGCGCATGCGAAACACACACTCAACCGTCAAAGCGAAGAGCGTTCTTTAGCGACCGACCATATAATTTCAGTAAGGCGTTTTTCTTGCAATTGGAATTGAAATTATTAGTATGACGTATTTTCGCGATGGAAACTGAAATCGACAGTGGAGCGTTTTGTAACGTTACAAAACATCGAAGAAAATGATTGACAGACTGCTATTGGTTGAATTTAAATTATGAACACTTCATCGCGCCAAACTGTTCTGTCGACGATTCAGTTCCATTTTTTGAACAATTTGAATGTTTGAAGTGAGTCCTAGATCTACAGTGTGTCCACGGATTGGGTGCCGGTAAGGTGTAAACGACGAAAAATTTTCGAGTTAGACTCTGGTATTCTGGGAATCGTCCAGTGACAACCGTTTAGAAATTATGGCGGAAATAGTGAAAAAATTTCGAAATTTTGGTCAACTTTGAGACGTCGTGCCGACCAAAATAATGAAGCTGGGTGATGTCGAATTTTTTACGTGCAGTTCGATCCTTTATCTATGAACTAAAATAGATTTCATCGTCCTACTCTCATCGAGTCGGTAATAATGATTTTTTGAAAAAAGGTCCAAAATTTTGGAACTTCAAGGACCTCTCACGTCCAGGACGATTTTTTAAAAAAATATCTGACCTTATATTCTTGTTCTACGCCCTCGAATTAGTAAGTGTGCCAAATTTCACGGCGATAGGAGTCGGAAAATTATTTTTCGAAAATTGAGATTTTCTTAAGGGTAACCCCTTAAAATTTTACCAAAAATCGAAAGTTCTCCGATCGACCTGAAATTTGAAACATATACTAATTCGAGGGCGTAGATTAAGAAAATCCAATCAGAATGTTAGTGGAGAGTCTGGTTCGTTGTTTATGGCCCGAGGAAAATCGAAAAAATTGGACCTTGTTTAAAAAAATCATAATCTTTCAACCAGAAGACTTACGTCTATAAAATAAGTGGCTACGTACTCACAAAGGATCCAGATATAACTAAAAAAATTCGATATTGTCCAGCCTCACGCCTTTGATCTGTACGACGACCCAAAGTTGACCCAAATTTCGAAATTTTGGTCAACTTTGAGACGTCGTGCCGACCAAAATAATGAAGCTGGGTGATGTCGAATTTTTTCACGTGCAGTTCGATCCTTTATCTATGCAATTAAACAGATTTCATCGTCCTACTTTCATCGAGTCGGTAATAATGATTTTTTGAAAAAAGGTCCAAAATTTTGGAACTTCAAGGACCTCTCACGCCCAGGACGATTTTTTTAAAAAATATCTGACCTTATATTCTTGTTCTACGCCCTCGAATTAGTAAGTGTGCCAAATTTCACGGCGATAGGAGTCGGAAAATTATTTTTCGAAAATCGATATTTTCTTAAAATTTTACCAAAAATCGAAAGTTCTCCGATCGACCTGAAATTTGAAACATATACTAATTCGAGGGCGTAGATAAAGAAAATCCAATTAGAATGTTAGTGGAGAGTCTGGTTCGTTTTTTATGGCCAGAAGAGAATCGAAAAAATTGGACCTTTTTTAAAAAAATCATAATTTTTTAACTAGAGGACCTTCGTCTATAAAATAATTGGCTACGTACTCACAAAGGACCCAGATATAACCAAAAAAATTCGATATTGTCCAGCCTTACGCGTTTGATCTGTACGACGGCCCAAAGTTGACCCAAATTTCGAAAATTTCTCACCAAATCCGGAATATTTTCCAAACCGAATCAGTTACGCAAAATCTAATCACAGATTCGTAATCTACATGTTCGAATCCATAATAAATGATGTGCATATTGTCATAGCTTCAAAAATAAAATTTCGCACGGAATCGCTAAATCTTACCCCTCTGCGCTTTGATGTTTATTCGCGGTTCTTTATGAAAAATTTTTTAAGTCCCAAATAAATTTTTTTTTTCGAAAATCGTCGACCTTGTTATCGTTTCCGATTAAATTGAGGTCGTAGATCACGAATATGTCATTAGAAATCGTCCAGTGACAACCGTTTAGAAATTATGGCGGAAATAGTGAAAAAATTTCGAAATTTTGGTCAACTTTTGGTCGTCGTACAGATCAAACGCGTGAGGCTGGACAATATCGAATTTTTTTGGTTATATCTGGATCCTTTGTGAGTACGTAGCCACTTATTTTATAGACGTAAGTCTTCTGGTTGAAAAATTATGAACTACTGAAATTTCCCCATTCTTCAGGAATCCAACGAAAAACCGAAAACCTTCGGGACATAGACCTCGGATGGGATAACCATCCCCTATTTCAACCTAAACTACCCCTCACCCTCTCCATCGGGGCGGATTTAAATGATTTTTATAACCGCGGGGCGATGCCATTCTGCGCAAACATATTTTCCATTCGGGACAGTTCAATTCGTAGAGAGATATATAATTTTCCATCGGTTCAAATATTATTATAGCTTTTCATATTTACCCCCATTACCACGCATGAATTTGTAGAGGGGCAGGATACGTCCGGTTAGCCATGATATTGATATCGGTTCGGGTTTTTCACGGCGCCATTTTTCATTGGTGGGATTTTCCCAGGGACGGACTGCCTGAAAAGCTCCTAGATTAACTGATGGTGAAGTTTTTATTTGAATTTTCCAGATCCATCGCCATTGCCTCGAAACCATCGTCAAATTTATATATTGGACAACAATAACTGAATGTTCTATTGTTTACTCTTCTTCTCCGCATTTGCACCTTGGACTTTCGTCCGAATTCCATTTGAAGAGGAAACTATAACAGCGACCATGACCGGTTCTAAGTCGATTCAAAATACACCAAATTTTCCTAGGAAGGTTAAAACCATGAACCTTTTCTGAAGGATCGCTGATCAAACTTTTGTTGAAAACATTACACGAATTCAAGTCTGAATGGAAAATTTCCTTTATTGGAGTAAAGAAAATCATTAATCCATGGAGGTTTACGAGATTTCAATCTTAACTCATTAGAAAAATCTGCATTGAAAATACTGAATTACTCATAAAACTCGCTGTTTTCGAAATTTTCAACGTTGAATATTATAAAATCTGACGAAATTCGAGAAATTTCACTGTTTTTTAAGATCCGTCCCTGACCTAGTAAAAGCCTCGAATTAAGCTCCACCCACTTTCATCGAAAGCACAGAATAGACAGACTTTATTCTGTTTTTTGTGACCAGACTACAATATAGGAATCGTTTGAGGGGGCTATTTTTTCATGTCAAACATAAGCGTAACATTTTGGGGGGAACAGGGTATTCTTAGTGACAATGAGGGTTTTTCCTGAATTTGGATTATTACTGCAAATGCAAATTTGAACATAATTATTATGGATTTGATTCATCATTTTCCCAAATTACCTTCAGAAAGTATTCAAAATCAGATTCCAAAACTGCGGTTTGAGATTTGCCAGGCATGCACGAAGTGGCAACGGTGTTTAGTAGAATAGCTTTTTCTGCTATAGAATAATGAAATATTTATTCCCATTCTGTGGTACACACGTGTTCTTCGTCAATATAACCAAACAATTTCCGTTTGCGATTTGTCAGTAATATGACAGTATGACAGTCTGTGCTCTTCTTTTTCTATTCCTTGGTCGTTGTCTTCTACTCTAACCAAATCGAAGTATAGCTATCTCTGTTTTCCTGAGCGAAGTATCACATTTGACGTCCTTTTCTTTCCGAGAAAGCTGAATTCGACGTTGCCGTATCGTGCACTCAAGACAATTCCCTTTAAATGCAAATCCCCATTTTTATTTTTCAGTTTTAGGTGATCAAACATTTTTTTAAAAATGTAATATAATAATGAAATTATATGTTTGAAATGTGATGTTCTAAAGGTTTTTCATGAAAATTACTGCATTTTCGTTCGAAGGAAAAACCCCCATTTTTTTACATACAAACCATTCGATGCGTATTTTTATGTCAGCTAGTGTGTAAAATTTAAATTTGATTTTGGAGATATGTGACGAGAAGTGTTGCCTGGACGTCACCAACAGAGGGCTCTAGCTACTAAGCGACGCATTTTTGCATCATATGATTTGGGTCGAAAGTGCCTGAAATAACGTCTAGAAATCAACAAGAAGCTTGTCGGTCTATTTATGAGACACCCTGTAAATGTTTTATTGAAGCGATATCAATGAAATCGACCTGGGGCGCTATTTTCGAGCTCATCTGAATTCATTTCGTCTACGAGCTCTCGCGGCGATGCGACAGTTTGGCAACGTGGTATTCACGGTGTGCTTGGGCAAGATTTATTCACGAAAACACCTTTTTTATTATAATTTTGAATGTTTCAATTATTATTCTGCACTCTAAAATAAGTTTTGAATATAAAAAATTTCAAAAAGCACTGCCGTGAAGGCAGCAACTTTTGCGCGCATGTTCAATGTAGATGACCGCTTCAGCAACGAATTTGAACATGCACGCAAAAGCTGCTGCCTTCACGGCAGTACTTTTTGAAATTTTTACTGTTGAATTACAGGATTTCAATTCGATCAAATCTGTATTTTTGGAAATATTGGAAAAATAAAATTTTGAATGGGTATATCTACGGAATCATTGGACGGATTTTACCCATTCACGAATTCGACCTTCGTAATTAAGCCCCAAACCTTCTCTACAAATATCGAGTTTCTAAGTCGTTTCTTCCGGAAGTTATTGTGTTTACGGTCAGCCTAACGGCCGACTGCGTAAACACAATAACTTCCGAAAGAAACAACTTAGGAACTCGATATTTGTAGAGAAGGTTTGGACCTAAATTACGAAGGCCGAATTCGTGAATGGGTAAAATCCACCCAATGATTCCGTAGATATACCCAATCAAAATTTTATTTTTTCAATATTTCCAAAAATACAGATCAGATGGAATTGAAATCCAGTACTTCATCGAAAAATAACAGTTCGAAGTTTCATATAGAATTTGATGAGGATGATATGATAAGAAAAATCATAGAAATTTTTTTTTTCAAATTGTTCTGATGACACGATTATCACGATATTTCGCATGAAGTTGTCTTTCAGCTTCTCAAAACTAGCTGTGAAATTTCATCAGGACTGAAACAGTATTTCTCGAGTTATACCGAAAAAATTAACGATATCGAGAAGAAAACCTCGAAATTTGACACGTTTTTTCCGGATATCTCCGAAACTTATGATCGTATCGAACTGAAATTTGGTACACTGCTGTGAAATATGAAGTTCAAAGTGAGAGTGGATTTTTTCTTCGAATATAATAAATGGTTTCCGGAAAAAAAATTTTTTTGGAAAAAAATTTCGAAAAAAACTTTTTTTAAATTCACTGAAGATCTGATCCTGACGAAATTTGGCTCAAAGTTGCGCGTCGTTATATTCCATCCAATTGCCAAGTTTGAATCTAATCTCTCAAGTAGTTTCTGAAATAAAAAATAAATAACTTCAAAACTTCAACTGCCTATAACTCCGAAACTATTCGACCGATTTGGCCCATTAACGAACTTAACCGCGGCATTCTGATGCGCAACATATCCTGAAAGTTTCAAGTTGCTAGCTTGCTTCTGTCGACAGTTATCGTGTCTACGGTCGGCCGGCCGGCCGGCTGGCCGGACAGAATAGATTTTGACACCGGATTCGTCATCAGTGAGTCCAACCTAGTCGATTGAGACCATTTTCGGCTCAATCATCCAAAATTACAGACATTTGGACAAAACGATAGCACGCTGTTTCCCTAGAACATGCGCGCAAAAAGCCAAAAGACCACAAAAAAGGGGGGGAATGATAAAATGCCTTAATTTTTAGTTGTGCTGATCACTTTGCACGGTACAAAAATGACTCATATGCCCATAAAAACAACTTCAAACTGTAAAATCCTTCAAAAACATTAATAAATATCCACTGTGTTTTCGTTTGTATGTCATTTCACCCTGGGGCTTGTAATGAGGATTGCCTACAAATACAAATTCTAAGGAAAAACAACACGTTGCCAAACTGTCGCATTTGGCCAAATCTAGACCTCACTTTCGCATGCGAAAGTGATTCGGATGACTCGAAAAGAGCGCCCCTGTCTCTAAACTTAAACTGGACAATCGTTTGTACCGGAATAAGGAAGATATCTCCCTCATTTGTTCTCCTTCTCCATGTTGCCTTACGAAGTTTCCGGATGATCCAACACGTTTCAAACTTCAATTCGAACCAATTTAAAACTACGCGAGCAAATCGTCTGATCTCTCAAAACCTGCACCAAATTTCATATTCTATATTTTATTCTTTATGTGAACGGCGCGGAACTCTCATCTTAAACACACCCCGCCCTGCCGCGCTGCGCCCAAAAAGGCGAACAGTTTTGGACGGGAGAAAGGTTCATTTAAATATTCATCGGGCCAGACGTAAAGATCGCTCTAATATCATAAAACGAATTTTCCGTTCTTTCTTTTATGCCTTTTCTCGAGATGAACAAAAGGCAAAACGATCCGGAGGGTGGGGGCGTTTGCATCCCGGAACGACGGGCTTTCGACAGTGATATTTTCATTATACTAATTCGGTTCCGGGATGAATTAGGGCCCGGTTCTCCGAAATATGACGGAAATGTTTCACGCGGTCATTTTTACGTCTGAAAATCTGAAGACGTGAAATCGGGAGATTTGGGGATTTTTTGGAGGTTTGGCAACAGCGTATCTCCGAGATTTTAGGTGATTTGAGAAGTGGAGGTTGTGCTGGATGTTCAAGGGAGTGTTTCTATCACAATGGGTGGGAATCAAGGGGTTTTTTGATGGTGTAATTGAAGGAAAAAGCTCCACAAGAACTTTCGAACTTCAAGATGAGGTTGAAATTGTAAAAATCCTAATATCATAGAAAAAACTTTCCGTTTCTTCTTTAATGCCTTCTTTCGGCATGGACAAAGTTCTGGAGAGGCGGCGTTGCATCCCGGAACGACGGGCTTTCGACAGTGATATTTTCATTACACTAATTCGGTTTAGGGATGAATTAGGGCCTGGTTCTCCGAAATATGACGGAAATGTTTCACGCGGCCATTTTTACGTCTGAAAATCCGGAGACATGAAATCGGGAGATTTGGGGATATTTTGGAGGTTTGGCAACAGCGCATCTCTAAATTTTAAGGTGATTTGAGAAGTGGAGGTTGTGCTGGATGTTGAAGGGAGTGTTTCTATCACAATGGGTGTGAATCAAGAGGTTTTTTGATGGTGTAATTGAAGTAAAAAGCTCCACCAGTTCTTTCGAACTTCAAGATGAGGTTGAAATTGTAAAAATCCTAATATCATAGAAAAAACTTTCCGTTCTTCTTTAATGCCTTCTTTCGGCATGGATAAAGTTCTGGAGGGAGGCGGCGTTGCATCCCGGAACGACGGGCTTTCGACAGTGATATTTTCACTACACTAATTCGGTTTCGGGATGAATTAGGGCCTGGTTCTCCAAAATATGACGGAAATATTTCACGCAGCCATTTTTACGTCTGAAAATCCGAAGACATGAAATCGGGAGATTTGGGGATATTTTGGAGGTTTGGCAACAGCGCATCTCTAAGTTTTAAGGTGATTTGAGAAGTGGAGGTTGTGCTGGATGTTGAAGGGAGTGTTTCTATCACAATGGGTGTGAATCAAGAGGTTTTTTGATGGTGTAATTGAAGTAAAAAGCTCCACCAGTTCTTTCGAACTTCAAGATGAGGTTGAAATTGTAAAAATCCTAATATCATAGAAAAAACTTTCCGTTCTTCTTTAATGCCTTCTTTCGGCATGGATAAAGTTCTGGAGGGAGGCGGCGTTGCATCCCGGAACGACGGGCTTTCGACAGTGATATTTTCATTACACTAATTCGGTTTCGGGATGAATTAGGGCCTGGTTCCCCGACATATGACGGAAATGTTTCACGCGGCCATTTTTACGTCTGAGGTTTGGCAACAGCGCATCTCTAAGTTTTCAGGTGATTTGAGAAGTGGAGGTTGTGCTGGACGTTGAAGAGAGTGTTTCTATCACAATGGGTGGGAATCAATAAAATGAAAACAGATTTTCTGCTTAAGTTCTTTTGCATCGTATTTCTAAAGAAAAGGAAACAGATAGACATATAATTGATTTCATTTTTATATTACAGCAGCTCAAGATACACATACAAAATGAAAAATGTCACAGCGGATTCAACTTACCTATATAAGGAAATGAAAAGTATTGATGTATTTATATGAGTAACTTCAGCTATTATCAACTCTAACAGTATATCTAGTTTTTGTCAGATTTTCAACCAGATCACTCTTTTAGAATATGATTTTGTGTAGTATGTGAATTAGGTAGCTGCAGAAGTGCTCGGTAGTTTCTCTGCAGCATTTTCCTTCAAAATTCTCTAATTTTTATTTACACCTGAAAACATCATGACATGAAGTTGTTTCGAAATAAATACATTGTAGGTAATTTACCTTTATGAGAATAAACATCTTCAGAGAAATGCAGTGAACATACTTGCATGTATTTCGTGACCTTTTTTCCAATCTTCAATTTCTAAAGCTAGGCCTTTCTTCTATCATTGAGTTCCCTGCCAAATGCTGTTTCCAAATTAACTTTAATTTCATTTAGCTTTGGAAAAAATTAAAACTAGAGGCACTAGATGATCCTTTCTTCTTTGACCATGAATAACATTGAGTTGAGGCACACAACAATAGTCATTTCGGGAGGATGCCATTTCTAATTAATACGATCGAAATTTTTAATCGGAAAGAAAGGAATCGATTGATGAATATTACAAACACTTTCGGTATTCCAAAATTTCAACTCGAAGAACAACACAAAAGCTCGAAAATGAACTCCAAAAGTAAGCAAATTACGTTAGAGTATCAGGCACGTCGAAAAACTACTAGCTTGAAAGTGTTCGAATTTCTATCACCAGAGGGCGTATCGCTTAGCAGTAGTTGCGAATACAATTGTATGGAATTTGGCGGGGCTCAATTCGAACATTTGTTAGATTGAACTAAACCATTCGTGTATTCATTTCAATAACGAATGCTTTGAAAACCAATTGAGCCATTTTCCATTACGAATATTTGTTTTCTCGAAGACCTCAAAAATCAAACAACCCTCGTACATTCGATATATTTAACTGTAATAAATAATTCTGAGATGTCACGACTGAAATGTTAGATATACCTACAACCAACAATACACGTTCTGTTATTGTGTGTCAGATAACTCCGTTGGTGTATTCGTAAGAATTCTTCATCGAGGCTTGGCGACATCTGACGGATCTCAATTGAACCGACATTAGATGTTACAACCTACGACTAATAGGCAAACATTAAGGCAGGAATCTACTGGGTAAAACTAGCTTACTATTTCATTAGTTGTGTGGTGAAATGTGTACAGCTACAGCATCCCACATAACGATGTTATGTAAGGCTTAATTTATTCAGTGGGAGTTAATTGGATATCGTTCTATTATATGCTTCGCTCAGTTTGAAATGAAACCGAGCAATTTATTGTTGATGCCAGCGGCGGGGTTTAGAGCTGGAGAATTCTAGAGAAAATTACCAGAAAAAATCTAGAGAAACACTGACGTAAGTTATTTTTTGTATTAGGAAGAAATATGACGAATTTCGTTAATATTTCTGCAATTCAAAAATATTGATCCAATCAAGATGAATCTCTGTAACTAGTTGGAAAGAGCAGATGCACTTTTTTGAATATTTCCGAATTTTCATCATCGTTCACATTCATCTAAAAGTCATGTTCATTTCTAATTCCATGACCAGAGTATAATCTGGATCAACTCTGTGGTGAGCAGACTAAAAATTTTTGTACGCTCAATTTTTCGATGAATAAATTCTTATTCCTTAAGTGAGAACTTCGATTCTATGTTCCATAACGATTTTCACCAAATTTCATCAGAATCTTATCAGTACTTTACGAAAATGTCCGAAATAACATTAAACGATAATTAGAAAACGTTACCATTACCTCCGAAGTTATATATAGCCGTATTTAAAACGGAAATCGTATAACGTTGAGTTTTAAATAATACCCGTCGTTTCATCACATGTAACCACAGATAAAGAAGCTGAAATGCGACTCTATAACCTCCGTATAAGGCCGTATCGAACCTAAAATTTTCCAATTTGTATGCGCCAATCTACCGATATCGATTCATCGAAAAAAAAGAAGCCAATGTTCGATGGTTGAAAGTCCCGAAGAATCGGTGGCATTCCCCTTCTTCTTCTTCTCGTTGCGGCCGTTATTTGGCCAAATGAATATATTTAAATGCGGTATGTTAAATGCAAATTGTTGAATTATAAAGTGGTAGATAAGACAGTCGGTAAATGCGTTCAGAAGTATTTATTTATCGTGGAATTTACATAATGATATTCAATTGGGATGCATCAGGCGGAATATCGATGTATGTGAGGTGAATTCGAGAAGGGTCAGTGCCTTTGAGCTGCCCGAGTTGACAGAAGAAAGCATTTTAAGATGATATTTTTAAGGAGTTGCCAACCAAAAATTTCGTCAGAGTTACTATAGCACTAGTATTTGATTGTGGAACAACCCGGTAGGACACATTGTATATTTCTCGCCGAGACCATCATTTGGATAATGTAATTTTTGAAACAAAGCTTCGAAAATATTTCCTCTCCTCAATGAAGCATTCTCAAAATATAAATCTACAGGCGTTAGCTCTCTAAATATCGCCAACCATTCAATCGTAACCTCAAATAATAAAGGGTTTTCCAATAAGAGGTGTTATTTTGATATTCAAAGGAAAATGCCATTTTTCAATATAAATGATCGGATGTTTATTTCATTATAAGGAAGAAGCTTTGCCGTTAATAGTGGAAAATGACATCAGGCAAATGACCACCACGACCACGCTTACAGGACCATATACTTTTAATGAAATTTTCCATAACCAAATCGCAAAGTGGCTGCCCTATGTCCTCGATAGCCTCACGAAATCCTTCTTTGAGGTCTTGAATCGACGCTGGGCTATTGGCTTTCACGTGGCCCCAAAGGAAGAAGTCGCAAAGTGTTAAATCACAAGACCTCGGCGGCCAATTGTGATCACTTCTCCGAGAGATAACACGGTCCGGAAACTATTTCTGCAAAAGATCAATGGTTTCGTTACTTGTGTGGCACGTAGCGCCGTCTTGTTGAAAGTAAACGTTGTCCACATCAATACCATCCAATTCCGGCCATAAAAAATCATTAATCATCTCTCGATAGCGCAATCTATTCACCGTAACTGTTGCTCCAGCCTCATTTTCGAAAAAGTAAAGTCCGATGACTCCGCCGGACCATAAACCGCACCAAACAGTCACACGTTGAGGATAGAGAGGCTTTTCAACAATAACTCTCGGGTTTTCCGAGCCCCAGATGCGACAATTTTTCTTGTTGACGAAGCCACCAAAGTGGAAATGGGCCTCATCACTCAAGATGATTTTTCGATGGAATTCCGGATCATTTTCATGCATTTCAACGAACCAATCAGCAAAGACACGACGTTGTTGATGATCGGCCGGCTTGAGTTCTTGTGTTAACTGAACATTATAAGCCTTAAGACACAAATCTTTATGCAAAATACGGTGTAATGACTTTTGTGGAATGCCTAATTCCAAAGAACGACGAAGAATGGACAAACCTGGGTTTTCTTCAACACTTTCGGCAACAGAAGCAATATTCTCGGCTGTTCTTGAGCGACGTGCACGGGTTTTATTCTTCACATCACTAACTTGTCCAACAGCTCGAATTTTTCTACCAATTTCTTCATTGTGGTCCGACAAGGTGCTTCACGACGACCCTTAAAAGGGTTCTAATCTTACGAACCGTCTCTGCCAAATTTTCACCATTTTTATAGTGAATTTTAATAATTTCAATGCGTGTATCGTTCCATTTCTATTAATGGCGTAGTTTCTACTTGTCAAATGTCAAAAAATGACAGCTTCGAAAGTGACATCTACCGAAAAAGCGGTCTATTCAAAATGACACCTCTTATTGGAAAACCCTTCACATTATCTCTCCTGTATCGCTAGCCCTTGTACCAACTTTCTTGCCTTACACAGCTTTGAAAAACTTCCCGGCAAATAGCAGCTATACGTGGCGCAGCCAGTATGAACCACTACAGCCTACCCAATGAAACATTCCCATAATATAAATCTACAGGTGTCAGCTCTCTCAATCTGGCCGGCCATTGGATCGTAACCTCAAATTATCCATCATCTCCCTTGTTTCGCTCCTCTTTGTTTCAACAACTTTATCGCCTCAGATAGCCAGCTAATGCAGATAATGACCCTGTCGATTTTCATCGGCAATTCGGGTAGATTCATCGGACAGAGCCGAAAAGAACGAAACCAGTAATTGGCCGTGTCCAAATACTAAATCAGAGAAAAAACAACGGCGAAAAATCGCGTATAACTTCATCTGGGCTGATGGCAGGCCAGATAGGAATGTTTGTCGAACCTTAAAGTGTCAGATCTTATCCAGGGATAGAGTTATGAGTGAAACAGAGGAGGCACCTTTTAATTCGGTAAAATGCATATCTGTTGTATGCGAAGGTTACCATGATATATGGTTGGTCAATTAGCGGAGATGCATTGCTGTGGGGATATTTGGATATGGCGTTCATAATGTACCTATATGAACTTCTTATAATGCCTACGAGATGTTGTCATGCGATCTTATGTTATTCAGTGAGGTTAGAGGTGTTACACAAAGATAGAATAACTTAGTGAACTGTAATTCGATGTAGTAGCCCCAAAAATGAAACGATAACAGTTTCAGAAAATTTTATACCACTTCAAGCAGAAAAATAACCACAAAGACGAATACAGGGTAAGTCTTTGGCCTTGCAGAATATTTTAACAGAAGATTCTTGAAGCTGAATGAAACACATTTGTCCTCTGCCATTTTTTCCGATTTCGCCTAGATAAAAAGATATAGGCATTATAAATTTTCTTAATAGGCTAGCCGCCCCTGGAAACCTGAACACTGAAGTTTTTCCAAGCCTAAGATATACCATTCAAATCTTCGAAATAAGAAACTCTGTTATGAAAACAAGCGTCAACTTACTTTTTACATTCCAGTTGGTGAAAAAAGTTGTATTAATATTAATTAATATTTATAATACAATAAACAAGTTAGGTATTCCAAATTTCGTGGGCGATAAAAGTGGAATATTCTTCTCTTGGTGTCATTTTCGATAATGAGGAATTCATCTAGCTATCACTCATATTAGCTTTGAGATTCATCTTCAATTTGTAATTATTAATTTTCTTTGTTTATTTCATTTTCTCCAAGAATTATCAGATTCAGACACAACCCATTCAAACTTTCATTTTCATAAATGAATAAAACAGATGTACCTAATTTATCTATGAACGTACAAACGTTGCCAACTTGACGAACAGAAAGAAATAACTCTTCGAAATCAAACAACACACAATATGCTAATTCTAGGTATACACTTGTATAGTCTATGATTCTGAACTGAACTATAAATCTGTGATTCCATTCTCAACTTTTAGAGGTGGCAACGCGGAAAAATTGAATTATGTGAATTTTTTGCACAGAGATGCATTCAGCCAAAGTACCCAACTCTCGGAATTTCACAGATATTTTTATTTTTGAATTTGAAATTACTCGAAAACGGCGCATCATACGAAAAAAAATAAGGAATAGTTTTACTTTCAAAAATGGTCAAAAATTCGTTGAATAGCACTCAAATTATTTTTAAAACTTGGGTTCTTTGAATTTCTGGTATTTTTATGAAATGTTATGGCCATATTAAAGAAACTAGAGGATGTGAATGAAATTTTGTAAGCCAGGAACATTCATCGTATCAATAAAAAACTATATTCCAAAAATCATTTCATTCGATGAGATCGTTCGCGAGATATAATCGTCAAAGGCTCACCCTGTATATGTCTATTAATCAACCAACATTCCACCTTGATCAGAGCTAATCCTCAAATCAAATCCAAAATGACTACACCGAAGAAACGGCGTCCAAGTAGGATGGTTACAGCTGTCTCAGAGTTATTACTGATCTCTAGTCCAACCGACCTTGGCTAAACCGCAGAATAGGAATTTAGATACTTATCACCTGTCAGATGGAATACTGCAGTACATCCACTTACAGCGCGCCATCTCCCAGGAGAATCTTGCGAATCCTAGCTTCGAGTGTAGAAAACTTGCATCATCGATATGCATCACGTTCATTCCGGATCAAAATTCTAAAATTACAGACATTGTGTCGATAACGCGCTGTTACATAGAACGAGCGTGTAAAAAGGCACATTAAATGAACAGCGCCAAACCCATCTTCAAGTTTGTATAGGAAACAATAATTATTTACCAATAGGTCTCTAGCATTTAACACAAATTAACATATTTTTATGTTTTTCTCATTCTATATCCATACAAAATCATAATGTATGCTATCACACACTTCAACAATCAGAGAATTCTGAATAATTCGGTATTAAAAATGGCCAAATCGGCACTCAAGGTCGAAGCGGGAGAAACGCATCAGATGGCCCCTACGTCACTCGTTATTGTACGATTCACCGATCGATACAGCCCGACGCTGTCTATTGGCTTGCTAGAGAGAAAAGTACAAAAGAAGAGGGAGACAGTGGATATATCCCGGTACGTCACGGAAGCCGCGAAGTTTCGTCCGTTTAAACAACCGACATGCGGTGCCAAATTCAAAAGAGCATTTTCTCGTTAAAAATTGAAATTTTTGATGGCAGTTGAAGCTTTTCGGTGGTCTTACGGATAGAATATTTGATTTCAAAGATAATTAAAATTCATGCAAGAGACCTACTCTATATCCCACTCACATCTTGGTCTCGCGACATAATACCACTTCAAAAACAAACTACTACAACGGCCATGACCTTCTTGAGACTTTTAATGATACCTCAAAAGGACGATTTGAGCAGGAACTTTTTTTTTCATACACATGAATATTAATTCACTGTTCTGATAAGATTCAGGATATTTCTCTGCTCCATGAGTAATAAAATATTTTCTCAATGAATGGACGCTAGACCTTTCTGTCCTGTTCCAAGAAAAACAGCTGCAATTTCGTCTGCCTGTTTCCGCCCAATTGGATATGTGATGTCTCAGTCTGCCAAGGAAATCATTTGTGGAATTTTTCCGCGTAAATTTTCGAAATAGATTATCACACGTCATAGTTATTCCGTCGGAGTCAGGGACCTCAATTTTTTCAGGATGAAAAATCAATGGGGGTTTTTCCTTTAAACGAAAATGTCATTAATTCGAGGGCGTAGAACAAGAATATAAGGTCAGATATTTTTAAAAAAAATCGTCCTGGACGTGAGAGGTCCTTGAAGTTCCAAAATTTTGGACCTTTTTTCAAAAAATCATTATTACCGACTCGATGAGAGAAGGACGATGAAATCTGTTTTAATTCATAGATAAAGGATCGAACTGCACGTAAAAAAATTCGACATCACCCAGCTTCATTATTTTGGTCGGCACGACGTCTCAAAGTTGACCAAAATTTTGAAATTTTTTCACTATTTCCGCCATAATTTCTAAACGGTTGTCACTGGACGATTTCTAATGACATATTCGTGATCTACGACCTCGATTCAATAGGAAACGATAACAAGGTCGACGATTTTCGAAAAAAAAAAATTTATTTTATTTTCGAAGCTATGACAATATGCACATCATATATTATGGATTCGAACACGTAGATTACGAATCTATAATTAGATTTTGCGTAACTGATTCGGTTTGGAAAATATTCCGGATTTGGTGAGAAATTTTCGAAATTTGGGTCAACTTTGGGCCGTCGTACAGAACGCGTAAGGCTGGACAATATCGAATTTTTTTGGTTATATCTGGGTCCTTTGTGAGTACGTAGCCAATTATTTTATAGACGAAGGTCCTCTAGTTGAAAAATTATGATTTTTTTAAAAAAGGTCCAATTTTTTCGATTTTCTTCTGGCCATAAAAAACGAACCAGACTCTCCACTAACATTCTGATTGGATTTTCTTTATCTACGCCCTCGAATTAGTATATGTTTCAAATTTCAGGTCGATCGGAGAACTTTCGATTTTTGGTAAAATTTTAAGGGGTTACCCTTAAGAAAATATCGATTTTCGAAAAATAATTTTCCGACTCCTATCGCCGTGAAATTTGGCACACTTACTAATTCGAGGGCGTAGAACAAGAATATAAGGTCAGATATTTTTAAAAAAAATCGTCCTGGACGTGAGAGGTCCTTGAAGTTCCAAAATTTTGGACCTTTTTTCAAAAAATCATTATTACCGACTCGATGAAAGTAGGACGATGAAATCTGTTTAATTGCATAGATAAAGGATCGAACTGCACGTGAAAAAATTCGACATCACCCAGCTTCATTATTTTGGTCGGCACGACGTCTCAAAGTTGACCAAAATTTCGAAATTTTTTCACTATTTCCGCCATAATTTCTAAACGGTTGTCACTGGACGATTTCTAATGACATATTCGTGATCTACGACCTCGATTTAATAGGAAACGATAACAAGGTCGACGATTTTCGAAAAAAAAAAATTATTTGGGACTTAAAAAATTTTTCATCAAAGCGCAGAGGGGTGGGGGGTAAGATTTAGCGATTCCGTGCGAAATTTTATTTTTGAAGCTATGACAATATGCACATCATATATTATGGATTCGAACACGTAGATTTTCGAAAAATAATTTTCCGACTCCTATAGCCGTGAAATTTGGCACACTTACTAATTCGAGGGCGTAGAACAAGAATATAAGGTCAGATATTTTTTGAAAAAATCGTCCTGGACGTGAGAGGTCCTTGAAGTTCCAAAATTTTGGACCTTTTTTCAAAAAATCATTATCATCATCATTAAATGACATGAAAACCCCTTAGAACATCACATTTCACACATATAATTTCAATATTATATTTAAAAAAAAAGTTGGATCACCTAAAACTGAAAAATAAACCATGGGGATTTGCATTTAAAGGGATTTGTCTTGAGTGCACGATATGGCAACGTCGAATTCAGCTTTTTCGGAAAGAAAAGGACGTCAAATGTGTTACTTTTCTTAGGAAAACAAAGATAGCTATACTTCGATCTGGTTAGAGTAGAAGACAACGGCCAAGGAATAGAAAAAGAAGAGCACAGACTGTCATACTGTCATATTACTGACAAATCACAAACGGAAATTGTTTGGTTGTATTAACAACGAACACGTGTGTACCACAGAATAGGGATAAATATTTCATTATTCTATAGCAGAAAAAGCTATTCTACTAAACACCGTTGTCACTTCGTGCAGGCCTGGCAAATCCCAAACCCCAATTTGGAAACCTGATTTTGAATACTTTCTGAAGGTAATTTGGGAAAATGATTAATCAAACCCATAATAAATATGTTAAAATTCGCATTTGCAGCAATAACCCAAATTCAGGAAAAACCCCCATTCAACCAGACTTGTAGGAAATTTTCTCTGGATATGGCTTCCAACTCATTCTGATGATGTTCTTCAATCAAGGAATCCCATACAGTGTGAATCTTCAAGATGTACATGAATTTTTACCATAGATTCCTCTCATCGAATAAAACTCTTTTTACGAGCTTGTTCTGGGGAACAGAGGGTTATCGTTTCGTCACAATTTCTGTAATTTTCGAATTTTGAGCTGTCTCAAACGACTCGGTTGGACTCACTGATGAAGAATCCGTGGTCAAATTTGATTCTGTCCAGCCGTCCGTATGTGCTCTTACTATCGAAATTAAGCACCTAGAGGCTCGAAATTAGGTTTCGATTCTGAATATTTCGATGGAGTTCGTTAATGGGCCAAATCTGCCGAATGGTTTTTGTGTTATAGCCATTTGAAATTTTGATTTTTCAATAACTCGAAAACTATTCATCTGATCAGAATGAAACTTGGTTGGAAGATGAACAGGATCAATAAGAAGAATTATCGAAGAAAATTTAAAAAAAAAATTTTTTTTTTTATAATATTTCTATATTTCATTCAAATCTCACCTAAAGTTTCCAAGTCGCCATTTTGCAATGTGAACAAGCGCGTAAAGGCTGCTAAGGTTTTTGCGGGCATGTTCTAGGGGAACAGCGTGCTATCGTTTTGTCCAAATGTCTGTAATTTTGGATGATTGAGCCGAAAATGGTCTCAATCGACTAGGTTGGACTCACTGATGACGAATCCGGTGTCAATATCGATTCTGTCCGGCCGTAGACACGCTAACTGTTGACAGAAGCAAGCTAGCAACTTGAAACTTTCAGGATAGGTTGCGCATCAGAATGCCGCGGTTGAGTTCGTTAATGGGCCAAATCGGTCGAATAGTTTCGGAGTTATAGGCACTTGAAGTTTTGAAGTTATTTATTTTTTATTTCGGAAACTACTTGAGCGATTGGATTCAAACTTGGCAGTAGGTGGAGTATACCGACGTGCAACTTTGAGCCAAATTTTGTCAGGATCATATTGTCAGTAAATTTGAAAAAAAATTTTTTTCGAAATTTTTCTCCAAAAAATTTTTTTTCTGGAAACCATTCATCATATACAAGAAAAAATTCACTCACACTTTGAGCTTCATATTTCACAGCAGTGTACCAAATTTCAGTTCGATACGATCATAAGTTTCGGAGATATCGGGAAAAAATATGTCAAATTTCGAGGTTTTCTTCTCGATATCGTTGATTTTTTCGGTATTACTCGAGAAATACTGATTCATTCCTGATAAAACTTCACAGCTAGTTTTGAGATGCTGAAAGACAACTTGATGCGAAATTCGTGATAATCGTGTCATTACAACAATTAGAAAAAAAAAATTTCTATGATTTCCTTATCATATCATCCTCATTAAATTCTGTATGAAACTTCGAACTGTTATTTTTCGATGAAGAACTGGATTTCAATTCGATCTGATCTGTATTTTTGGAAATATTGGAAAAATGAAATTTTGATTGGGTATATCTACGGAATCATTGGGTGGATTTTACCCATTCACGAGTTCGGCCTTCGTAATTAAGGTCCAAACCTTCTCTACAAATATCGAGTTTCTAAGTCGTTTCTTCCGGAAGTTATTGTGTTTACGGTCAGCCTAACGGTCAACTGCGTAAACACAATAACTTCCGAAAGAAACAACTCAGAAACTCGATATTTGTAGAGAAGGTTTGGACCTTAATTACGAAGGCCGAATTCGTGAATGGGTAAAATCCACCCAATGATTCCGTAGATATACCCAATCAAAATTTCATTTTTCCAATATTTCCAAAAATACAGATTTGATCGAATTGAAATCCAGTAATTCATCGGAAAAAATTTCAAAATGCACTGCCGTGAAGGCAGCAGCTTTTGCGTGCATGTTCAAATTCGTTGCTGAATCGGTCATCTACATTGAACATGCGCGCAAAAGCTGCTGCCTTCACGGCAGTGCTTTTTGAAATTTTTTCTAACCATATTCACACATTCAAAAATCGGCCATGGCGAAAAAAAAAATTCTCAACGGGATGTATTCCGCTCCCTTGCTACACAACAAACCCAGATATTTTAATTGGTATAATTTGTAGCAGATTACCATTCAAAAACGTCATCATAACTCTTCCAGACCGACAGGTATAGCGGCTTTTTTGATTGGCCACGGATTTTCGGACGGAGGATTTGTAATTCTTGCTTGGATGATATTTTTTTGTCACGCTAAGGCGTTGTTCGTTCGCGCTGACGGATTTCGGAGCGTTTGGAGCAGGTTTATAGAAACAGGTGAGGTGGTAAGTTGCCTCAACTTTTTCAAGCGTTCTCGCTTGGCATTTTATTCTTTTTAAATCCCTTGTTCCGAAAACTCGTCGAACACGACCTTCTGCCGATATACAGGGTGTTACCAAGTTGGAAGTCCAAACGCAGAAGTGTTGAATTTGAATTTTCTTTTAGTTCTGGAGAACAGCTTGCTATCGTTTGGTCCAGGTGTCGGTAAACCCGCAAGATTTCCCATCGCGAAGCTATAAGTAAGATATTCACATCATTGTAAGCAGTGTGAGTTCCTGAACAAAAAATATGAAGGCCAACATAGGCGGTCTCTCTTTGTTTGGAAGATATGGGCCCCCAAAGTTCCAAATTGTTGCATTTTCAGATCCTTTTTTCCGCCATAAAAATGATCTCTCACATCTCAAATCTAGTTCATAAATCATCTTTGAACCTTCAGCCAACGAATAGCAACACTTTCTTTCAAGAATATTCATTATTTAAAGGAAGAAAAGTGAAAATATTAGGCAACAACTTAACCTATATTTCTACGAAATACTTCTCAATGTTAAAGCGGAGCTTGGCAACAGCGTCTTTTCATCGCTGGCCAACGTATTATGACCGAAGAGTAGTTGCTGGCGGGAAATATGAAATGATGGACAGTTGAAGGATATAATTGTAAGGAAAATGCTTCTGTCACTGAAGAAGAGGTGGTTATTCTAACATCAAAACAAAATCATTGAGAATAATTCTTTAAGGTTTCACTCTCAATATTTTCGTTTGAACTTTCTTTCTATCCCCTTCAAAATAGGGAGGTTTTTATATACTTCGTTTTTTGTTGTCTTCGAGATGGTCCCAGTTTAGAATGAGATTTAGGGTATTCCAATGAAATGGGTTATATTAATAATATCCTCGATTTCATTGGAAATCTGGGAAGGGCGCGACCTATTACATATGAAAAAAATGTACGTTGAAATATATGTCAGGGTGTATTCTCATTCCATTACTTTGTGTTTCAACCTTGTAGATTTCATTATAATCGAATTCTCCTATTGGAAGATTTAGAGTTTCGCAGTAAACAGTAAGAACTAAGAACATATTTAATTTTTCTCGCCAGCAATAACCTGTCATTCACGAATACGCACGATGGCACGATTCCGACCGATGAAATTTGCGCCATTGCCAAACTTCACTTTTAGTCTGAGTCGAAATCAGAAGGAATAGTGGTTAAGTGGTTGTCCAGTAATTTCATTATTTTTTCATTAAATATTGATTATTCTTGAAAAAAAGTGTTGCTTATTGTTGGTTGAAGGTTCAAAGGTGGTGTGTGAACCATACAGATGAAGTGAGAGATCGTTTTTATGGTGGAAAAAGGGACCTGAAAACGACTCATTTTGGAACTTTGGGGGCCCATATCTTCCAAATTAAGGGATTTCACATTTTTTATTCAGAAAAACACACTGCGTACAATGATGTAAATATCTTTTTAATATCTCGGCGACGGGAAATCTTGCGGGTTTACCCAAGTGTCTGTAATTTTCGAATTTTAAGCCGAAAATAGTCTCAAAAGACTAGGTTGGATTCACTGATGACGAACCCGGTGTAAAATCAATTCTGTCCAACTGGCCGGCCGTGGACACGATAACTGTCGAACGTAGCAAGCTAGCAACTTTTAGGGTAGTTCGCGTGTCGGAATGCCGCGGTTAATTTCGTTAATTGGCCAAATCGGCCGAATGGTTTCGGAGTTATAGCCGTTTGAAATGTTAAGGTTATTTCCCTGATATTTCAGGAACTACTGGAGCAGTTGGATTGAAACTTGGCAGTTAGTTGGAGCATAACGGCGCAATCGTTCAATCAAAATTTCGTTGGAATCGCAGGGTCACTCAATTAAAAAAAAAATTTCGAAATTAATTTCGAAAAAATTGTTCTTCAGAAACTAATGATCATATTTGAATGAAATTCTGCTCATACCTTGAGCTCTGTATTTCACAGCGGTGTTTCAAATTTCAATTCGATGCGAATAATATTTTCGGAGATATTGGGAAAAAATATGTAGAATTTCGATATCGTTGTTTTTTCGGTATAACTCAAGAAAAACTGATTCAATCATGATGAAACTTGGCAGATAGTTTGAAGATGCCGAAAGACAACTTTGTCCGGAATTTCGTGATGATCGTGCCTTTGGAAAAACTTTAAAAAAATTCAATTTTTTTTTGAAATATTGGTTACTTGACAGCTGAGCACTACCTCGCCAGTGCTTGGTGGCATGCTTGCTCAAGTCTACGAACGACCTACCTTGAGGCGAGCTCAAGCAAGACATAATCACAAAATAGCCAAGATTATTCGTTTTCTGTGATTTTTCACACCCAGCGTTGCTGTTTGTATTCTAATCTTGGTGTTCTGTACTATCTACGATACCGCATGTACGATAATATCGTTTTGTACGATAATTTCAGAGAACATACCATTTGAAAATTCAATTAGTCTAAAGTGTCCGAAGATACAAAAGCGTTTAATGAAACTGCTCAACTGATTTTCGATAAACAGATTGCTCTCAGGAAATGAAAATGATTTTTTACGAATTCATCATAGTAATTGCAGAACTTAATACATAGGGGCCCTGTTCTTAATGACCATTCCCCTTTTTCGGAAGCAACACATATGCCATAAATCATTTTTATATTACGGTTCGTTTTATGTGGCGGCTTCTTTGGCACCTTGAAGAGATACTGTCATACAACAAAATTCAGTGAGCAAACATGAAAACGTGAAAACATTTTGATTTCACCGATATTCATGAACTTCGCTGAGAATTGCCGAAGGTTTGTTTAATGGATAAGACCCTTGCTAAGCATGGGCCAATACTTGAGCTTGTCTCAGCGGAGAATTTCTCAAGAAGGAGTTCTATGCCCGTACGCATAGGCCGATCTAGAACTCCTACCTGAGAAATTCTCCGCTGAGACAAGCTCAAGTATTGGCTCATGCTTAGCAAGGGTCTTATCCATTAAACAAACCTTCGGCAATTCTCGGCGAAGCTCATGGATATCGGTGAAATCAAAATGTTTTCACGTTTCCACATTTGCTCACTGAATTTTGCTATTATATGACAGTATCTCTTCAAGGTGTGAAAGAAGCTGCCCCATAAAACGAACCGTAATTCTGTTATATAAAATGCCGACGAGTGTATAATTTATGGCATCTGTGTTGCTTCCGAAAAAGGAAAGTGCCTACTAGCATGATGGTCAATAAGAACAGGGCCACTATGTATTAAGTTCTGCAATAACTATGATGAATTCGTGAAAAATCATTTTCATTACCTGAGAGCAATCTATTTATCGAAAATCAGTTGATCAGTTTCATTAAACGCTTTCGTATCTTCGGACACTCTAGATGAATTGAATTTTCAAATGGTATGTTCTCTGAAATTATCGTACAAAATGATATTATCGTACATGCGGTATCGTAAATAGTACAGAACACCAAGATTATAATACAAACAGCAACGTAAAAGCAGTAGAAAGTCACAGAAAACGAATAATCTTCGCTATTTGGTGATTATGTCTTGATTGAGCACGCCTCAAGGTAGGTCGTTCGCAGACTTGAGCAAGCATGCCACCAAGCACTGGCGAAGTAGTGCTCGGTGTCAAGTAACCAATATGGACGCGTCGACTTAGGACGTTCTCAAGTACGGAGTATCGACTATGCGTACGGGCACTAATTGATAGACCAAATTTGTCCCCATAAAATCATCAGGCTGGTAAACAATGCCATCAATGAAGTTTCTGTCTCAAATCGCACAGTTTCCACTTAAGTACAAAGTTAAATCGATCTGGCTACACGATGCTCAAGGCGTCGATAAACGAACTGCAATTTATACACGACACTACTTGGTTTTTAGCGATGGACCATTATCCTGTCTTGTAGTTACTATTGGCCGTAATGCCGTATATATATGCCTTGTGGTGATTTCAAGTACCTCGGAGTTAGATAACTAACTCACGGACAGATGGAATACTTGGAAAGTTGAAAATATGCGGAGGTATTTGTGTTATTGTACTTTCACTGATTTATTGTTCATTTCATAGCGGAATGAGGAGATTTTACGATTGTTGAAATCTTATCTGAAGTTGGATGTTTAAGGATGTTTTGTTTGGTCATCAACGCTCATTTCCTTGTAGATGGCTCATTTGCATATCCAGGAAGCTCTCCTGTTAGAATACGGACAATAATACGAAATTAAAAAGGAATAAACCTTCATGTGATTATTTTTTTGCAGACTACATTGTTTCTTTTTATTTTCAACCTAACGGCCGACCGTGAACTCAATAACTCCTGAAAGAACCTATTCAGAAACTTGATATTTGAAGAGTAGGTTTAGATCTTAATAACGAAGGCCGAATACGTGAATGGGTAAAATCCACCCAATGAAAATTGAAATGAAATTTTATTTTTTCAATATTTCGAGAAATACAGATCAGAACGACTTGAATTCCAGTTCTTTATCCAAAAATGACACTTCGAAGGTCCATACAGAATTTCAAAAGGATATTATGATCAGAAGATCACAGAATTTTGAATTATTTCGTATTGTTCTAATGAAAAGGTCTTCACGAAATTTTGCACGAAGTTTTCCATCAGCATCTTCGAACTAGCTCCCAAAATTCATCGTGATTAAAACAGTATTTTTTCAGCTATTCCGAAAAAACAACGATATCGGGAAAAACCACGAAATTTCACATATGTCCTAATACCTCCGGAAAGAATAACAGTATCGAACTGAAATTTAGTACACTGCTGTGAAATGAAGAGCTCAAGGGGTGAGAGAATTGTTTTTTTCAAAATGATGAACAGTTCCGAAAAAAAATTTCGAAAAAATTTTGAAATTTTTTTTTCCATTTACTGATCACGACAAAATTTTGCGAGAAGTTGCGTGTCGTTATGCTTCAACTAACTGCCGAAATTCAATCCAATCGCTTCAGTAGGTCCTGACATATCAGGAAATAACCTCAAAATTTCAAATGGCTATAACTCAGAAACCATTAGGCCGATTTTGCCCGTTAACGAACTTAAGCGTCGCATTTTGAAATGCAACCTACGCTGAGAGTTTCAAGTCGATAGATGCATGAGACCTGCCGGACAGAATCGATTTTGACACCGGATTCGTCATCGTAAGTCCAACCTAGTCGTTTCAGACAATTTTCGGCTCAAAATTCTAAAATTACAGACATTTGGACAAAACGATAGCACGCTCTTCGCCTTTGCTATTAGCGCGAAAGCTGAGTTCTTTTGTAAATTCCAACAGCTTGTATCTTCTAACTTGAGCTAAATCTGCGGAAAAGTTTGATGAAAAAATGTTTTATTTTACTAGGGGAATTTATGGTTAAAATTGTTGTACAAGTCAAATACTCGCCATGTATATCTTCACAACGCCTAAAAATATCGAATATCGTGCTTAAATCGACTCAAAACCAACCCCATCAACTTACACAAACCAAGAACCCTCAAGATTTTTTATACACTCTATCTTGTACACCTTCGCTGATACAATTAAGACATCAGCTAACTCATTCCCAATTGTCTCTTTGCTCTACGCTTCAAGTCCTCTTAATTATCACATATCGAATCTAATTAATGCTCAATGCACACGAATGTGTTTAGATCGAGTCGTTAATCTAGTTTCGAACGTTCCATAAAATTTGATGGAAATTCCTACGTTGAATTGTTTCTCATACCAGTTCCATAATAGATGGGCCTTTTTTGCATTTTGAACAGTTTCCTTGCCCGTTCTTTGAGGTCAATGTGAAAGCATTGAATGGTAATTGCTAGTTGCAGGTTGATTTTGCTACTTAAAAAGCCCTGTAGATCTTATGATAAAGATAAGAAGATTGTTCAGGCCTTAGGGTATAGATCTGACCGAACGCGCATGCGCAAAAGATGTAGGATGGTTTGGTTCAACCTCGAGTTTAACTGCTGAAATATGACTTATGTACTGAAAATGCAATATTTCGCTATTCAAACTTCTACTCTGGAGAACAGGGTGCTAAAGTTTTGTCCAAAGGTCTGTAATTTTCGATTTGTGAGCCAAAAATGACCAGACCAAGAGCAAAGTCATCAAATCAATGGTTGCGCTTCCGAATATTTTCTCTAAGTTCAGAATCGGACTGCAATAAATTACCGCAAAGGTGGCAGTAAAGTTGTCGGCATCCCTTCGAAATCTAAGTAGATGCCAATGTGTGGAGGGAGGGGTGCAAAGTTCAAGACACTTGTATGGCATGAAGCCAACTTCAAATACCTGATTTGGATTTATTAGACTCAAGGTCATTTTCAGAGAAATATCGGACAGAAATCATCTGTTATTTCAAAGTCTTTGAAGCATATTCACTTGGATGAAACAGAGATGATAAATTAAAGAAATGTAGCCAAAAATATATACAAAAAGCTGAACAAGTAGAATACGCTATGCTGTCAGTTATTTGGGAAACAATTTTAGAACGCTTTGAGAAAAATTATTTCGCATTTCAAATTCCTCATTTGGTTTTGCAAAGTGGATACATTTTATCAAACTCCTTAAAGTAATTCTTGAAAGAAATGTGGAGAAAAGCTGACTCAAAAACGGAGCAGATAGAGGCACAAGCTGAAGAAATAAATAAATAAGAATATTGGACAAGAATACTCTCAGGGCGCGTCCAAATAACAAATTCAAAAAAATGCTCACGAATGGGGAAACTCAATTGCTAATTTTTTTGGAAAAGATGAATTTAAGGTCGATATCTTAAGAAAACTGTTAGATTTCTTGTTTACCGACTACGACCTTCAAATTTTCGACATCGAGATATAACTGTGCAAGTGAAATGTACATATATTCGACATAGGAGAGCTTTCGCAAGACATTGAAACGGACAGTTTCAAAGCGCCCTTGAAGTATTAAGAAGAGGATCTTGATGAAGTAATTATGACTAAAGCATAAAAAATGATTCAAGCACAAGAAATACCCTTAATAATATTATCAGAAATCTGTTTTTCAACTCATACATCTTTTCAAATATGATGTTTTCGGATCTATTATATTAAGAGCTCAAGAACACTGGGATGATCTATTAATCATATCGTAGGAACAACAGAGAACAACACTCAACAGAAACTCCTGTTTAAAATAGACCGAACGAAAATAAATGGTTTCTCGGAATAACCAATTAGATTACTCTGAGGAGAGACGAGTAATGTCGAGGTTCTTTTTGCACACATGGCATGAATTGGGGAAAAATCTTACATTAACTTATTCCTCTAATAGCTACAAATATTTGGAATCTGAGCACAAACCTCACTCCACTTTTTTTCAGGGTGGAGTGTATGAATAACTAGGAAAATTGCTCCTAACAGCCGATCTGTAATAGTTGTTTATGTATAAAGAGAATTATGAGGATGTAAATTACCGAGGGCAACAGATTTCAATCCCGAGGGACTTCAGTCCCGAGGGATTGTAAGTTGCCCGAGGTTGTTAACATTCGATAGTTCACGTGATAGATAATTGATTTTATTTCTTACTAATGTCAACAATCCTAAGTGTCAGTATGAAGTCGATGGTCACCGTTTGACTCCCGTTGAGCATTACAACGATCTGGGCATCACAGTGTCCCATGATTTGAGCTGGTCTCACCACGTGGCGGCTGTCGCATCTAGGGCCAGACAGATGACCTACATGATTCAGAGATCGTTTAGGGGCTGTAGCTTAGCAACTTGTCGGGCACTTTATTGTAGCTATGTGCGTCCTTTGATGGAGTATGCTGGACCTGTGTGGTACCCTTCTCTCAGGAGTGACCAACTTCTCCTCGAGTCTGTACAGCGTTGGAATACAAGGATCCCCTTTGGGATAATAAGACCAGACTACCACGCTCGTTTGAGAATGCTTAATCTGCAAACCTTTCAGGATCGACGGGATAGAGGTGATCTTATTGTGACATTTCGGGCTCTGCGTGGGTTCTTTGGTGTAAGTTTAGATCATCTCTACATGAGAAGCAGCACACAACTCCGTGGCCATGCCTTCAAACTGGCGAAAGAAAATTTCAGGACCACACAGCGACGAATATTTCTTTCCAATAGAGTTTTCGAGGGATGGAATGGGCTGCCGCATTGTGTTGTTGGTGCAAATTCGGTGAATTCCTTCAAGAACCGACTCGACAAGTTCATTCGAGACCAGAACAATCATTGAGTGACTGTGAATCTGTGCGTTTTCTCTATTGTTTCTTTTGTAGTTTATGAATTCCAATTAATTTTGTAAATTTGAGTTTATTGGTGAAAACCCCTACTCTTTATGTTTATTAATAATAATAATAATAATGAAATATGAAAACCAAATTTTGTTGGTTTTCTAAATCAAACGAATGTTGAGTGAGTCTTTGAGTTGTCATTGATTCCAACCACAGATTCCTCTTATCAAATAAAACAATGTTTCCATGTACGGTTGTTCCAGATTCGTCTCCGGTGAGAAGATACGAACCTTTGGAATTTCCAAAAAAAACAGTCTTGCTTTTGTAGCATTGGTATGGTTATTCTGAAATGAATGATGATGTGAAGTTTACTATAACTATGATATATTCTTAGGTTATCACTTTCATCCTACTTGAAACGGTTTCCTTGTTATAGACTCGCCGATTAATAAAACTATAAGAAATTAGCATGAAGAATGCAGATGGAGTTTATCTTAAGTCATAAGAAGAATCACAAATTATTTTATAATAGTACTTAATTATTCCTTATGAATTCTCTTGGAACGCGCAGTTTTCAAGATATTCGACGTTGAATGTTTCCAATCTGATAAATTTGCCTATTTTTGTGAATCCAACCCTGAGCTAAGAGAGGCCTTCAATGAAGCTCCGTGTACGTTCATCCGGACCACAGAATACAGGGAGTTATTTATCTATTTCGTAACCAGAGCATGAACAAAGAGACAACGTCTTCATGTCTATGGACTAAACTTTCCATAGAATTCATAGAGTTTAATTGTGTTTATGTAGATTATGTATAATTCAATTATGAATTTGATGAAAATGAGGAATAATGGGATTTTCAGTATGAGAATGGCCGAGGATGAACTTGTGTATAATCTTATGGTGGAAACAACTGGATATCGCGTGAAAGATCGCTGTTTCGATGGTCAAGTATAGTGAAATAGTTTTGTAGCAATGTTGTGAATGAGTTATCTCAATCAGGTATGTCAAATTTCAAGCAATGATTATTTGTGTCGAACTTGTAAATCGAGTGCACATTGAGAAAAATGAGCATGTCCAACACAAAAGACAATAACGGCAACAAACAAAAATCGATACTAAATTCTTCAACAATAAAGGCACTGAAAAATCTCCTTAAACATCCATATCGGCCTCAGTTCAAATCCTTCGAATATCACAGACATAAACGAATAAACGACGCATAGTATGGTCCTTCGAGCCGGATTCTCCAAACACCCCGGTGTTATCTCCGTCGGTATCTACAGTGTGGCTCTTTCTGAGAAGATTCCTCCACGGCGCATTTCGTTCGGAAGCCGTGCAGAAGTATTTATTTCCACATTTTATCGTTCTCGAGATTAATGTGACTGCGTGATCGGTCGACGCTGGTATCTGTTCACCCCGGCTACTAATGGTACTCGATGGTTGACCTCCGATGATTCACTCGAAGATTAGCCAATTAAGGTAGCCAGAAGACGAGTCTCTGGATGGGAAATCTAGAAACGATCTCTACCGGTTGTTTTCGTGGAATGAACGGCTACACAGGAATGGACTATATCCTGTATCCCAAGAACTACTATTGCCGTTTTGAGTGTCTGATAGATTTCCGAAGAGGTCTTGACTTAATTTCATCGAGTTCAAGAATGGGGGTTTTTCCTGAATTTGGGTAATTACTGCAAATGCAAATTTGAACATAATTGTTATGGGTTTGATTCATCATTTTCCCAAATTACCTTCAGAAAGTATTCAAAATCAGATTTCAAAATTGGGGTTTGGGATTTGCCAGGCATGCACGAAGTGACAACGGTGTTTAGTAAAATAGCTTTTTCTGCTCTAGAAGAATGAAATATTTATTCCTATTCTGTGGTACACACGTGTTCTTCGTCAATATAACCAAACAATTTCCGTTTGCGGTTTGTCAGTAATCTGACAGTTTGAAAGTCCGTGCTCTTCTTTTTCTATTAATTGGTCGTTGTCTTCTACTTCAACCAGATCGAAGTATAGCTATCTAGAAAGCTGAATTCGACGTTGCCATATCGTGCACTCAAGACAAATCCCTTTAAATGCAAATCTTCATTTTATTTTTCAGCTTTAGGTGATCAAACATTTTTTTTAAAATATAATATTGTGACGAGTACGGCCCTGTCTATTCTAGAATGCTCCAGAAGGCCCGAGCAGTCTATGAGTCACCCGCCTCGCTCTAGAGCATTCTGGAAACTGCTGGAAATTCCACACCTAATAAAAAGGTAGGCGCGGTCAGCACAGGGACCAATTCAGCAGAGTGATTCGTAGCGGAAAGAGTTCAGTGAAAATAAATTAGTGTGGATATAAATTGTGAACAGACTTTGATAGAAATAGTTGTTTAGTTATTGGAACAGTAGTGTGTAAATAAGTGTAAATAAATAGTTTGAAAATTCTAAACGTTTTGAAAACTAAGAAAACGTTACATTGGTGTCAGGTGTGCGGTTCGACATCGCTCGAATTGAATAAATAAATTCTATTGATTCGAATTTATGCCAGTGACTACAAGACTTCAGAACGCAATGGAGACGCAAGCAATAATGGAATTCTTGAGTAAACTCAATGAGAAGATGGATAAAATGGAAAATAAGGTGGAAGAAAATTCTCAGAAGATCAATGAGAAAATGGATAAAATGGAGAACAAGGCAGAAGAAAATTCTCGGAAAATGGAGGAAAATTCTCGGAATAGCAATGAATTGGTGAGTCAATTCGCAACCAAATTGGATGAGAAAATGGAAACCATAAAAGAAAAATTCGATAAAGTTGACGAAAAATTTGACGAAGTTTATATGAAAGTAAATTCGAAATTTGATGAAGTTTATGAAAAAGTTGATGGAAAATTTGACGAAGTTGACGAAAAATTTGAAGAAATAACAGGATTAATCGAACAGCATTCTGAAATAATAGAGTCCCTGAAAAGAATGTCAATTGGAAAAGATAATCCGGCTTCATCACCCTATAGTAACATGAAAATGGAAAATAGCGGCGAAAGTGGAAAAATGAAGATCAAGCCACCGACATTTGATGGAAAAGTCCCATGGTCGACATACCAAAAACAATTTGAAGCTGCTGCGATGGTAAACAGTTGGAGCGATAACGAAAAAGCCACAGCATTGATAATAGCTCTACGAGGAGAGGCACTCAACATTCTGCAAACGATTCCGGAGAGCCAACAAGCCTGTTATGAAGTTCTAACATCGAAACTTCAGATGAGATATGGTGATGCTCATTTACAACAAATTTATCATGCCCAAATCAAGAACCGGGTGCAGAAAATAGGAGAAAATCTCCAGGAGTTTGAAGCAGATGTGGCTAGGTTAGTTAGGCTGGCTTATCCAACGGCTCCAGACAGCTTCATTGAACTGCTATCAATCGAAACTTTTGTAGACGGAATCAAGGACGGTGAGACTCAACAAGTTCTGAGACTTGCACGCCCTAAAACCTTAGATGATGCTTTAGCTCAGGCTTTAGAATTCGAGGCAGCGAAGCTGGCGTCGCGTAGAGGACAATTTAGTGTGAGACAAGACAAAGAAATAGACAAATCTGTTGAGGAAATCATCAGAGAAGAAATCAACAGGTTATTGTGTACGAAGAGAGAGGATGCTGTGTGCTGGTACTGTAAGGAAAGTGGGCATATTAAAAGCAGAAAAAGAGCCACAGCAGGGAAATTGAAAAGGGTCGGTGATAAGGGGCATAAACCGACGCAAGCTAAAAATGACCCTGAAGTGATGAGCACAGTTGCCTCGAACAGGATCAAGGAAGATGTAGATGTTTTATCAAGAAGACCATGCCCCGAGAATAACAGCCATTGCTCACGTGTGGCCGATGTGAGACGGACCACAGTAATTGAAGATGACTGGCTACCTCAAGAAATCCAACGGGCACAAGAAGAAGATCCAGACTTGAAAGTAATCCTGAGTTGGAAGAAAAGTGGTAGACGACCTACTTGGGAAGAAGTATCCAGGCTGAGTCAAAATGTTAAGTCGTATTGGGCACAATGGGAAACGTTGAAGATCGATAAGAGTCTTCTGAAGCGTTGTTGGGAGAGTGACGATGGATCTGAACAGAGGCTCCAGTTGATTGTGCCGAAGAGTCGAGTGACAGACGTTTTGACCAGATTACGTAATGGAACTTCAGGTGGACATTTTGGGATTACTAAGACGCTAGAAAATGTCAGGCAGCGGTTTTATTGGATAAACTGTAAGAAAGACGTTAAAGACTGGTGTAGGAGATGTAAAGCTTGTGCTGCAGCTAACGGCCCTTATGGTAAAGGAAAGGCTCCAATGAAGCAATATAACGTCGGATCTCCCATGGAACGAGTAGCTATCGACATAGCGGGCCCCTTTCCCGAAACAGATCACGGAAACAAGTACATATTGGTAGCCATGGACTATTTCACCAAATGGGTGGAAGTGTACGGTATTCCCAATCAAGAGGCAGGTACGGTTGCTGATAAACTGGTCAAAGAATTCTTCTGCAGATTTGGAATACCTCTAGAGCTGCATTGTGATCAAGGCCGAAATTTCGAGTCGACATTATTCCAAGAAGTTTGTAGGAAATTGGGGATTAATAAGACAAGAACAACAGCTCTACATCCCCAATCAGATGGCATGGTAGAACGAATGAATAGGACCATGGGAAAACATCTTGCCAAAGTAGTCTCCGACCACCAGCGGGACTGGGATGAGTATTTGCATCTATTCACCATGGCATATAGATCTTCGGTTCAAGAATCCACCAAGGAAACTCCAGCCAATATAATGTTCGGCCGAGAAATTAGACTACCTTGTGACCTAGAGTTTGGTTGTAAGCCTGGAGAAGATGTAGCCGGGGAAGACTACGTCAGTAAATTGAGGAGTAAGCTAGATTACATCCATGACAAGGTGCGTAATCAAATGCAGCAAGCAAGTGATAGGATGAAAATGCGCTATGACATCAAGGCCATTGAAGGAGGGTTCACCGCAGGAGATCTGGTGTGGTTGTATAACCCTCAAAGAAAAAGAGGATTTTCTCCGAAGCTGCAGAGACAGTGGGAAGGACCGTATGAAGTCATGAAAAGGATAAATGATGTAGTTTACCAGATACGGAAGCTTCCTAGAGGAAAAACTAAGGTAGTCCATTTCAATCGATTGGCTCCGTACGCGTCAACACAGGATGACGAAGAAGAAGTACGTTTCATCGAGGTTCCGGCGAAGGAAAGTGACGATTTTCAGGAATTCATGAATAGTTATGGGGGAACACGAGTTGCACGGTTTGGCGTTACAAAGGAAGTTCAACAAGACCTGTTTACAGTTCCCGAGGAATACTCTCTTGCTCATTGTGTAGCAGCGGATCTAAGGATGAGTAGAGGAATAGCAAGAGTATTCAGAAATAAATTTGGACGTCAAGAGGAACTGATGAGATTGCAGCCCAGAATCGGAAAATGCCTGAGACTGAAGTCAGAGGGTAGATTCATTTATTACGTAGTCACCAAACAGTACTCATATCAGAAGCCCACCTACCAGAATTTATGGACAGCACTGCATGGCTTGAAAGAAGAACTGCAATGCTTTGGGATTAGGAAATTAGCTGTCCCCAAACTAGGTTGTGGACTGGATCAACTGAATTGGAGGGTTATGCGAAGCATGCTTGAGGTAGTCTTCCAGAAGACAGGTATAGAGATTTTGGTATGCAATTTCAACCCAAAGCAAAACGTAAAGCCCAGCAAAACCGTAGATTGCTACTTCCATCAGAGGGGCTACTGCAGAAATGGTAACGATTGCAGATTTCATCACGATCCTCTGAGGAATTCGTGGAATCTGTTCTGGGACAGAACAGGCTTAAGGAGGGGACAGTGTGACGAGTACGGCCCTGTCTATTCTAGAATGCTCCAGAAGGCCCGAGCAGTCTATGAGTCACCCGCCTCGCTCTAGAGCATTCTGGAAACTGCTGGAAATTCCACACCTAATAAAAAGGTAGGCGCGGTCAGCACAGGGACCAATTCAGCAGAGTGATTCGTAGCGGAAAGAGTTCAGTGAAAATAAATTAGTGTGGATATAAATTGTGAACAGACTTTGATAGAAATAGTTGTTTAGTTATTGGAACAGTAGTGTGTAAATAAGTGTAAATAAATAGTTTGAAAATTCTAAACGTTTTGAAAACTAAGAAAACGTTACAATATTGAAATTGTATGTTTGAAATGTGATTTTCTAAAGATTTTTCATGGAAATTACTGCATTTGCGTTTAAAGGAAAAACCCTCATTGGAGAAATGAGATTTTGCGAATTTGTTTTTTTTTTTCGACTAGTTAGGTTGACAGCGGACAGCTTTGCGATCATGTTCTGAGAACGGCGTGCTATCTTTTTGTCCAAATGTTAGTAATTTTTGCATTCATTCGGAATTGGTTGCAAATGACTACTAGGTTGGACTCACTGAGGACGAATCCGGTCTAGAAATTCTGTCTGTCGTAGACACGATTGTCCGAGTACAACTTTCAGTATGGGATTGAAAATGTGATAGATGAGTTCGTGATTTTGGCAGAAAATGGCAGCCTATATTTTACAACTGTGTACCAAATTTCATTCCATTAGAACAACTCGAAATCAAAATTTCAAAATTTTTCCACGACAACGTCTTAGAGAATTGAAATTTTTAGAGTAGGTTTTGGGCTGAATAACGAAAGTCGAATTTTAAAATCCGTTATTTCGTAAATAGCTCTAGAGGTATTAGTAGAGGTAGAGTAGTCCAGCAATTGAAAAATTCTTTATCATCAGGTCATGATCAAATTCCTAATTTTATCATAAAAAAGGTTATTCCCTTGATTGTTGAGCCATTAAAGTGTATCATTAATAAGGCCTTTATAACTGGTATATTTCCAAGTGCACTTAAAGTTTCAATTGTTTCACCTATACATAAGTCTGGTACTGAGGATGATCTTGGCAACTACCGACCGATTAATCTATTAACAACTTTTTCTAAGATATTTGAAAAGATTTTGGCCAATCGTCTAGTTAAGATTTTCAGAAAACACGAAATTTTCTGCCCAGCCCAACATGGATACATGAATAAGAAAAATACAACAACTGCAGTTTTTGAACTAACTCAAAAAGTTATAGAAGCTTTAGAGAGGCAAAATTCCGATTGGTTTATTTCTGGATTTATCTAAGGCGTTTGATTGCGTTGATCATGATATACTTTTAAAGACACTCAAAGCTTATGGAATTCGAGACAATCAACTCAAGTTAATGAAATCATATCTTAAAGGCCGAAAACAGAAAGTGCGTATTAATGTTGATAACAATATTTTTATATCTGAAGAAAAAGAGATCACTCGTACTGTGCCACAGGGCAGCATTTTAGGTCCACTCCTTTTCATTCTCTACATCAATGATCTGCCCTTCAATATTAGTCAGTTGCTTAATATGATTTTGTATGTTGATGATACCAATATACTGAAATTACTAAATGATCTAATAAAGTTGGTTGAAGGATTGAGTAACGCATTTGTCGATGTGAAGGACTGGTGTTCCATGAATGGCTTGAAATTAAATGCTGGAAAAACGGAATGTGTAATTTTTCATAATTCTAGATCAAAAACTCAGTTACCAAGTAGTGTAGTTTTGGAGAACACTAATGTAGAAATTGCTGGTTCTACTAAATTTTTGGGTATTCATGTTGACAGCGAATTGAAGTGGAAAAATCATGTAGATCAGTTGAACAAGAAATTAAATTCGTCTTTGTATGCCATAAATGTTTTGAAAAAGTCTGTAGATATTCCTACATTGAGGGTTGTTTATTTTTCATGTTTCCAATCTAACCTGTCTTATGGTATTGTGTGCTCGGGCAATAGTAATGATGATAAGATCTATATTTGGTATGAAATACAGGCAAACATGCAGGGGTGTTTTCCGTGCTCACAGAATACATACCTTGACTGGACTTTACATTTATAAATGCATAAAGTTTCTTCTGCAGCACAAAGAATTATTCGAGAAGTTCAAAAATAATAATTTAAAAACAAGGCAAATTGATCAATATCTCTATCCAGTACACTCTTTAACTGTGACCCACAATAATGCTATGTATATGTGTATTAAATTGTATAATGTCCTACCAAAGCAATTTCGTAATGTAAATAGGGAAATTTTGTTTATTAAAAAATTAGATGAATTTATAATGAAATGTGAACCATATAATATGGAAGAATTTATGGACTTCTGTAAGAGGGAAAGGAATGTAACCCTTTAACTTTTATGCTTTTTTTTGACATTTATTCAAATGTCCTATGAATTGAATAAAGGTTATTGTTATTGTTATTGTTATTGGTACTACCTTAACATTATAATAATATAGTGGAATTATACGGGATATTATAGTTGAAAAATAAAAAATCTAGAAAAGCACTGACGTGAGGTCAGGAGCTTTTACCCGCTTCTTCAAATTCTAACTATCCGATCAACACGAAATTTTGCACCTAGTTTCGTGTTGGTAATCTCCATCTGATCGCGAAGTTTCAATTTGATTGCATTTGTACTTCTTCCGATATTGCGAAAATAACGTTGAAATTCCGAATATCAAAGAAATTTGGCATATTTTCATCCTTATATCTCCGAAAGTAAATATCAGTTCGAATTGAAATTGAGCACAGTGTTGATAAATACTGACTTCAAGATCTGTGTGAAATTCCGTTCAAATCTAATCAATATATTCGGAGAAAAAGACTTTTCCATCGAAAATTTGAAAAATTTTGGACTAATTTTTTTTTGATTTTCCAACTACTGGATCCACACGAAATTTTGCACTCAGTAGGGTGTTGGTATTTCAAATGGAATTCGTCACCTACTTTACAGTCAATATTTGACAATAGGGCATGAAATTGCAGCTCGATTCGACATTTAGTGTCTTGCATTGGGAAAAATATGTCAAATTTCGCTTTGGTAGCAAATAACCTGATTTTCTAGATTTCATAGCTAAAATATTAGAATTTTTCAATCTGAAGACCAAAGAGCGTTGGGCTGGGTTGGTTCCCCGGGTAAGTGACCACACCATTATATTTATGAATGAATATCTTTCGAAATGAATAATTCAGAGACTGGCAGATTGAAAGTTTGAATGGCCAGATGATTCACGGTAGTATTTTCCTCGATTTTTTTCAACACTGAAATGCTAGTGGCTGGCAATCGAAGGAATTTACTGTATATTTCCGTTACTCCAAGAGGCCTATGTTAACAATCCTGGAATCGAAGACTTAACTACCGTGAGAAACTTATTCTTTCGAACATAGAGTGCTGTGAGTTACGGGTATTATCCTTCGAAGCCTAGTCGAGAACAAGAATCGATGTAGCCATTACATTAGAATTTCAATTATTCGATTTCATTTCTGCCAACGACCAATAGGTATGCGAAGTGGATAATGACCATGAAGACGGATAAGAGGAGGATTTACGTGGATTTCATGTGAAATATATGAGTGCTCACATGTCAGTTCTAGTTTTGGGACAAGCAACTATGTTTTATTAAAGGTCTCATTGATACTCAAGTTCCGTAGTACTACTACACTTTCAAACTGGCGTATCAAGAGTTGAATAACAGAGTTTTTCAATATTATTTTGCAGCGTTGTTCCACGAGAACTTCCAAAAGTAGGCAATTCCATATGCAGGTCTCTTCGTTGAGAAGTTTGACTGCCGGGTTATGAAGTATTTGTGGATTCCAACTATTCCAAGATGTCTAATTTCTTGGTTTTAGTTGCCTAGTGTAGAGTTTCGAGGTTTTTCAGGTCTAGAAAGATATGATTCCTCTCAAAGAAATGAGTCACATTGATGGCTTCACAGTTTATACACTCCCGTATTATCGAATTTGTCGTTTTTTCGCGCATGTCTGAAATTGTCGAATTTTGGGCCGAAAATGGTCTCAAACGACTAGGCTGGACTCACTGATGATGATTCCGGTGTCAAAATCGATTCTATCCGGCCGGCCGGCCATCCGTACGGACGATTACGGAGGAATCTATCTACTTGAAAATTTCAGGGTTGCTTGCATTTCAAAATGCGAAGGTCGAAAGATTCCGGAGTTATAGGCATTTGAAGTTTTGAAGTTTTTGCCTTGATATTTCGAGAACTACTGAAGCGATTGAATTGAAACTTGGCAGTTATTTGGAGCATAAGGACTTGCAACTTTTTGCAGAATTTTGTTGACATCATGCTATTAGTAAATTTTAAAAAAAATGTTTCAAAATTTGTCTGAAAAAATTCGTTCTCTCGTCAACTGTTCATTACATTCGAAACAATTTGAGGCTCACCTTGAACTGTATATTTCACAGCAGTGTACCAAACTTCAGTTCGACACGATCATAATTTTTGAAGATATTGTGAAAAATATGTGAAATTTCGTGGTTTTTTCAAGATATTGTTATTTTTTCCGAAATAACTCAGGAAATACTACTTAAAACATAATGAAACTTGGCAGCTAGTTTGAAAATGCTAAAGGACAACTTTGTACACAATTTCGTGATGATCGTGTCATTAGAACAATTCGAAAAAATATTTCAAATTTTTTTTTCCAAACATTTGAAATTCTTTGATCTTCTGATCATAAAACCTTCATGAATATTTGTATGATCATTCGAACTGTCATTTTTTCGATGAAGTTCTGAATTTGAATTGGATCTTATCTGTATTTTAGAACTCTTGGGAAAATAAAATTCTGAATGGCTATATCTGCGAAATAATTGGCATACAGCCTTCGTGATCAAGGTCCAAACCTGCTCTACAAATACCGAGTTTCAAAGTAGTTTCTTTCGGAAGTTATTGTGTTTACAGTCGGCCGTTTATCCAGAACTATAAAAGGCAAAGAGTTCCTTGAGTTCCCGATCAAATCGTAATAAACAGAGTGTCACATTGACAAGGATCATACGGAAAATCGCCTTACGACGGTATCCCATCAACGAACTCTACTATCCGAAAGTGAAACCGTTCCTTACATTGAATCCAATTCACAGACGGTCTCATTCATGTAACTCACGGTCAATCTGGGACATTTAATTGGACACTTCCGTTTTACGTGACCCCAATTGAACGCGGTGCATGTTTGTTGTACAATTGCGACAATGCATTTTACTATTTGTACAAAGTGTAACGAGAACGTCTGACTTGGCAAGGAAAGCGGCAGACGGTAGGCGAGGCTGCCGCGTGCGCGTTAGCTTTTCTATGGGGAAAGCGATGCGACGGATAATTGGGCGAAGGAGTATGCAAATTTGAGGAGTACTCAAATGAGTGAAATGAACATCGCGAATTGTAATCTGGGACCCTATTCTTGAATGTGAAGGACAAGAGGATTAACGTCATGCACACCAATCAAGGTATTCTGCACTCAAGGGTGGGATTCGCAAGATGCTCCTGTAAGATGGCGCACTGTACGTAGTTATACTGCAGCGATCCATCTGAAAGGTGACAAGTATCGAGATTCCGCCTCGGTTTTATCCAAGGTAAGTTGACCTGTCGATCAGTAATAACTGTGAAACAGCTAGAGTCATCCTCCTTGAATCCGCTTCTTCCATGTAGATGTTTAGGTTGATTGGATGATTAGCTCTGATCAAGGTGGAGTATTTGTTGATTTATCGACAAATATTCGTCCTTGTGATTATGTTGCTTTATTATTACTGGAGCTCTTTCTTTCCGTTAGCCAATTCCTATCGCGAATAATGTCATTATGGTATTTTCGGTTATAAACGTCCATGAAACAAGGACGACTAAGTAATTATGACTCTAGATACTTGTGAACAGTTCGATGGAATACTGCAGTATTAACATACAGCGCCATCTTACCATGTTACGAATCCTAATCTTCGAGTGCAGAATACTTCGATCGATTTTTATCCTATTGTCGTTTTAGGTCATTGTATCTGCGTATTACAGATGGCACAGCAACCGTCACGAAGTGTTCTGATGATAGGAAAGAACCGTAAAAGAGAAGTTCGCAGCTTTTGCTCGCATGTTCGAAGGATATGACCGCTTTGGCAAAGAAATTGAATTATCGCGCAAAAGCTGCAGACTTCACGTCAGTGCTTGTCTAGGTTTTTTTAATCAACTAACCACACGATCCCAACAAGTTTTTGCAATTAGCCACGTGTTGGAATTCTACAATTTACTACCAAGTTTCAATCCGATCGCTTCAGTAGTTCCTGAGATATTCGAGGAAGTAACCTCAAAAATTCAAAAGAATATAACTCCGAAACCATGAGGTCGATTCAGCCCATGAACGGCCTCAAACCTCGCATTTTAAAATGCAACCTACCCTGAAAGTTTCAACCTGGTAGCATCTTCCGTACGCATGTAATCGTGCAGAAGGCCGGCCGGAGAGAATCGATTTTTATTAGTCTGGATTAGTCCCCAGTGAGTCCAACCTAGTCGTTTGAAACCATTTTCGGTAACAATTCGAATATTACAAACATCCGGACGAATCAATAACACGCTGTTCCCTAGGACATGCGCGGAACTACGGGTGTCATATCTGGGGGCCGATCCTTGAATCTCGATCGAGTTCTATTCGCCATTTCACTATGTTTTCAAGCAAATATTCAAGAAATAAAGTGAATGCAAGATATCGAGAAATTTCAAGTCATGTCTACTTGTCATACTCTTGATCTAGATTCAAGAATCGGCCCCCTGGTCAGCAATGACCTATCCGCCGCTGACAAAAATACGCACAATATTCTCTTATCTCTTATCGTTAGGAAAATACCACGATGCTCCCCATACATAACTAATCTCTATCCTTCCAACCGAAAACATCATAGTCACCTTCGATAGCCTCGTGAACGTGATTGTTTTCGATCCGAGCAAACAACGCGCGCGCGTTCGCGACAACGAACGTTCTTGAGGCCGATGAATAATTCAAAAAAGCAATGAAAACGGCGGATCGACCGTATTTCTTCCGAAGAAACGGTCTTCTGTCAATTAATTCCACTCGTTTATTCGGATAATTGGATTTTGTCTCCGATTAACTCGGTATCGGGACGGTTTTTATTGTTGCAGGGCTAAATCGGCGAACGGCATAATCGTCTTATCCGGCTCGAAGGACCAGTTTCACGAGAGGATCGAGATCGTCTATGGGTCGTATTGGGGAGTAATTTACATGCTGTTCGGGCTCCGCGTTGTTTTTTGGTTGGTCAAGAATGAAATCGTCGAAATCTTGTCTTTCTCGCATTATGACGTTTTTGGGTAATGGATTCCTTGTTGTGATTCTTACCGGACTTACAGAGCGTTAAGGTTCTGTTGAAATATTCAACTCCCAGTTGAAGCAGCACCCAGAAGGAGCTGTTCAAATTTTAAATTGTTTCTGTAAGAAATAGATAGAATAGCATGGAGTAAATGATTCAGATTTAGAAAAAAAATACATTTTTTTTTATTGAATTCGTTAATAATGTGTTTGTCCACCGCGGTTATCTGTCCACTTCCCAACACGTCTCGGCATTGATGCAAGAAGATGATCTTTTTCTTCTTGAGGGATACTATCCCAAGTACTTCATGTCTCAGAGCCGCCAAAGTCCGTGAGGGGCTGGGGTAAATTTCCAAGCCTTTTACCCATGATGTCCCAAACATGCTTTATCGGCGAAAGATCGGGGGATCTGGGCGGCCATGGCGTGAGATTCACATGGGTCGCTTCACAAAAATTTAAACTAAATTTGGCAACCTGAGGTCGAGTATTATCTTGATGAAAAATGGGATGCTAGAGGAGGTTAAGGTAAGGGAGAACATATGGCTCCACTATTTCTTGAGGGTAACGCAGCGCTGTCATGTTACCTCGAATAAAGACTAAAGATGACCTACTGGCATGTGCAATAGCACCCCATACCATAACGCTTACTGTCCGGTGTACATGACGCTCAACATCAAAATGAGTGTCACGTCTTTCTCCTTGACGTCCTTTAACCCTTCTTCGGGGATCATGTGCACCCAATGAGAATGGAGATTCATTAGAAAAGACGACCTGATTCCATTCCACATTCCAATGTTGTCGTTCTCTGCACCACTGTAATCGTTGCCGGCCCTGCTCAACCGTAATAGGTAACACAAGATGGGGTCGATAATACTGCAGTCCAAAAGACCTTATACGGCAGTAAACCGTTCGGACAGTTACAGGATGGCCTTGTTCTCCTAACCACTCATTAGCCAAAGATCGAGTTGTCGCAAATCGGTCTCTAATGGCCATAAGTCTTAGACGTCGATCTTGAACTTCATTTGTGCCCCTTCGACGTACAGTGTCTACTCTTCTTCGATTTTGGGCATTATCAAACCACGCTTGACAACATCTCATAACAGTAGTTGGATTTCTGTACGTACGGTTAGCGATTTCTCGAAATGACAACCCCCTCCCGAAGACCAACAATTCGACCTCTTTCAAATTCACTTAGCTGGAGATAAATTTCGCGTACACGTGCTGCAACATAAGCTGGACTTTGGATCTTCTCGAATAGCTGGTTTGTTGTAAAATTTAAAAAAACTACAATATTTAAGTAACAAAAAATGTTTACATGAAAAAACCTGCACGATTTTTTTCTAGAATTTTAATCATTTACTGCTTGCTATACTATCTATGTTTCACCAAAAAAAAGATTAAAATTTAAACCGCTCCTTCAGGGTGTTACAGTTTCTTTGCCAGTTAGTATAATTGCGTTTCTGGAATTTCCAGCCAAATATAAATAATAATTCATCGCTGAATTGAATTCTAACCGAATGTCTTTCCGTATGTGCTCATGGAGATAATTTCCAACAAAAAAAATTATTTCATAGTTCTTTATCAAATATTCGGAGTACCCAGAAAAAAATTAAAAATTATAAAAAAAAATGAAGCTTACCAATATCGTATAAATCTTTCAATATGTTTATGTGGCCCAAACAAGAAATACATATATAATGTATGTACATTATATGTATACACTTGTAAAGTCTATGATTCTGAACTGAACTATAAATCTGTGGCTCCGTGGTTTTAAGATTATGTCATGGTGGATTTCTTCCACATTGGGTTGTTATGTTATGAAAGCGCATTTGAAGAATACCTCAAAATAAATACTATCGAAGTTCTGTACATGAAGAAATATGGGTCAGCAGAAAGATTGCATTCAAACCAGTAAGAATCTCCATTATCATGGAAAAGTGAGAAGTTAATCAATTATACTACCCAAATTAGCTCGAAATTGAAAAGGAAGCTTCTTGAATGGATAGTGGTGTGGAAATTTGCTTGAACATAAGGAGTATTTGAATTGTAGAAGTTGAGGTGAGCTTATTCATATTACTCCACTTTCGAACTAACAGCCAATTTACAATGGACATAACTTAACCGTAAATTTACTTATACATAAAATGTAAGAATTAAACAACAGAAATCATAAGGAATAAGAATAGAATTGCATTCGACATATGGTCAAAGTCAAAAGCAAAGTTGAACCTATTGTGAAGATTTTGGTACTTATGAATTTTGTAGTTTCCTCTTTGATTTTTACGCACGAGTTGCGGGTTTCTTACGGTTACATCCATTGTGAATTGGGCAAAGTCGGCTACTCCGCTTACAAATCATTCCAAATAAAAAATGCTAGGATTCCATTCTCAACTGTCAGACGTGGCAACGCGGAAAAATTGAATTCTGTGAATTTTTTGAACAGAGTTGCATTCAACCAAAGTACCCAATTCTCGGAATATCACAGATATTTTTTATTTTTGAATTTCAAATTACTCGAAAACGGCGCATCATACGAAAAACAATAAAGAATACTTTTACTTTCCAAAATGGTCAAAATCTCGTTGAATAGCATTCAAACTATTTTTAAAAGTTGGATTCTTTGAATTTCTGGTATTTTTATGAAATGTTATGGTCATATCAAAGGAACTGGAGGATGTGGATGAAATTTTGTAATTCAGGAACATTCATCGTATCAATAAAAACTATATTCCAAAAATCATCTCATTTGATGAGATCGTTCGCGAGATATAATCGAAAATTAAATTTTTTTATGGATTTTCAACAGTCTGTATTTTACGAACCAAGCCGAATCGGAAAGAATGGTAAGGGAAAAAAGTGTTTCTTTTTGCTTCAGGAATCTTCTGTTGAAATATTCTGCAAGGTCAAACACTCACCCTGTATTTCACGAAATAGCGCTGGATTTTTCTCACTACAAGTAAACACAAAAACACTTACGACTCATCCTTCTCGTACGTCTGGAAGGTCTTCTTTGACATCTCCCATATTGACGCCTCTGTTTGCGGCTCAGCCGATATACCGGCCCTCTGTTTCCTCTTCTTCTTCTCCTCATCCTTCTTGCCTAAAATCTTGGGACTAGCAGGACCACAAGCACTAAACACACTCTGAAACTTGTCCAGCTGACTTCTCAGCTCGCTCAACTCCCGATCCTTGGCAGCCAATTCCGTGTTCAGCGACAAGATGTGCGCGTCCTTGACCGCCAAGAGCTTCTTCAGCTCGGCCACCGGGTCGCCCATATCCGAATCCATCAGTCGCGTTATGGGCTGCGGCGCTGCCAGATTGGGCGCTTCCTGGTCGTTCAGGCTCGACGAGAAGCACAACGTGCTGAAACAAACTCGCATATAACCGGCCGCGACCGATCTGAGAGAGGACGACGACTTGGAAATACGAGCGCGAATTCCGTCCTGGAAGGCGGCCAGACCTGGGACTTTCTCTACTTGACGTCCCGAGGGATCCGTTATCGTTTCCCACTAAACAAAACACGGGGGAGTTGCCAAGGAAAATCGAACGCTTTGGGCTTTTTTAGTCACGCGTGGCCGTCTAGAATTCCGGATTCGGATCGCGTACAATGCACCTGTGGCACGGAGGGATAGTACTGACTCGTTTTTTTGTTATTTTTCGTATTGTTGCGCACGGATTATCTGCCGATAACACTATCAAGATTCGAGATCTCTCCCGGTGATTTTTAAACGCGATTCTATTGTTTCGAACGTATCACGACGTTCGTACTGTTGGAAAGGTCGAGTTTTGTTTTCGATGATTAGATGAGTTTTTGGCTGCTCGTCGTGTTGTGACCTGAAATGAAAATGAGGTTAGTTTCGTTCTGGGGATTTTAAACTGAGAAAGTAGAGTAAATTTGGCACATATTTTTCCTGATTCAACAACAATGAGATTCCCTCTTCCTGTTCATTTGAGTAAAACACAATTTTTGGTCTGGGGTTTCTTTATTTTTTACACAATGCGGTTCTTAGGGGAATTTGCATAAGTTTGAACATCGGAACTCTACTTGCAAAGTTTGAATCTGATCGAATAGGTTTTTCTTGATATATAAGGGAAATAAGATCATAATTAAAGATGGATGCAACTACAAAACTGAAGAGTGGATTTTGACCATTAAAGAAGTTGCCAACCTGTTTCGTTCGGGAGATACCGTAGAAATAATTAGAGTTGAATGCGCCAGTGAGTCCAACCTAGTCGTCCAAGACAAGTGATACAATTTTAAAATTATAGACAATTCAGAAAATGATAAAGCACTGTTCCCCAGAACAAGATAGCTCAATTTACACTTTATTGGAACGTATCAATCAACAATACGTATAATGATTCAAAGTTGCAACGTCGCTCATATCAACGGCCAAACTTGTGTTTTCTGAACTTATCTTGACTTCAGTACATTGCTTGTTTATTAAGTATATGGCTTATCTATCGCATTTACTGTTCTGGTAGTAAGTTAACCTGCTGCCCAAATGTCTGTGATTTTCGAATTATTTCCCAAAATGGCTTTGGACGAATGGGTTGGTCTTACTGATGAGTTAGAAACATGAAGTTTTCACGATTGGTTGCGTATCAACGTGCGACAGTTGAGTGAATTTGAAGTTGGAAAGATATAGTTTATTGATCTAAGAGATCATCTAATCTAAACAGGGTGAGTCTTCAAACTGCACATTGATTTGGACCATAGATTCATTTCGTCAATTAGAACACTTTTTTCATTTACCATTCTTTCAGATTCCGCTCTGGTGAAAAGATATGAGTAATTAAATGTTTCTCAATGAGCTAATACACTCCTGCATTTTGTTTGCAAGTTCAACATGGATTTGTGATTTGTGTTGCAGAATTATCAATTGCTTCAAATTTAAAGAAATACGACTGGGAAAACTCCTTTACTCACTTATTTCTTATGATTTGGTACTTTTTGCGGTATTATTGCGGAGAAAATATTTCACTACATTTGACCATTGAAACACTTATCTTTCACTTCATATTCGTGCAATAACCAGTTGTTTCCACCCTGAGATTCTACGCAATCTCATTCTTGCCCATTCTAATATTAAAAATTCCATAATTATCCTAATTTTCATCAAATTTATAAATGAATTATATGAAAGCACTCAACTGACCTAAAAACATTAGTTGAACTCTAGACTTCTATGGGAAGTCTGGTCCATAGACATTGACTATGTCTGTGGTCTGGTACGAAAAAGCATAGACAGAGATGCACCTCAGCATAGACCTAATATTTGGCCGAAAAAGATAAATATTTCTGAGCATTCTATGATCCGGATTAAGGTGAGCGGAACCGTTCGAAGTTAGAAGCCATGATTACTGTAGAATACGGTTCTTAGTCATAGAGAACTTCACAGCGAAATTAATTTAATTCGGAGAAACCAAGTCGAAGCTACGAAAGCAAGACTGATTCTTTTGGAAATTTCAACAGCTGTATGAAGGGTTTTATTCGATATTCCAACAGCTGTATATTTTCACCGAGGCCGAGTCTGAAAAAATGGCAAATGAAAAAATGTTTGATTCGATGAGAGGAATCTAGGGTTAAAATCAATGTACAACTTAAAGACTCACCCTGTATAATGGAATAGTTGCGAGTAACGAGATGATATGACCCCAGATTTTACGTGACACATCCATCAATATGAAGGGTTTTCCAATAAGAGGTGTTATTTTGATATTCAAAGAAAAATGCCATTTTTCAATATAAATGATCGCATGCTTATTTCATTATAAAGAAGAAGCTATGCGGTTAATAGTGGAAAATAACATCAGGCAAATTACCACCACGACCACGCTTACAGGACCATATCCTTTTGATGAAATTTTCCATAACCAAATCGCAAAGTGTCTGCTCTATGTCCTCGATAGCCTCACGAATTCCATCTTTGAGGTCTTGAATCGACGCTGCGCTATTGGCTTTCACGTGGCCCCAAAGGAAGAATTCGCAAGGTGTTAAATCACAAGATCTCGGTGGCCAATTGTAATCACCTCTTCGAGAGATAACACGGTCCGGAAACTTTTCCCGCAAAAGATCATTGAGGATAGAGAGGCTTTTCAACAATAACTGTCGGGTTGCGACAATTTCGCTTGTTGACGAAGCCACCGAGGTGGAAATGGGCCTCATCACTCAAGAAGATTTTTCGATGGAATTTCGGATCATTTTCATGCATTTCAACGACCCAATCAGAGAAGAGACGACGTTGTTGATGATCGGTCGGCTTGAGTTCTTGTGTTAACTGAACTTAAGACCCAAATAGTCATGCAAAATACGGTGTAATGACGTTTGTGGAATGCCTAATTCCAAAGAACGACGAGGAATGGACAAACCTGGGTTTTCTTCAACACTTTCGGCTACAACAGCAATATTCTCGGCTGTTCTTGAGCGACGTGCACGGGTTTTATTCTTCATATCACTAACTTGTCCCAACAGCTCGAATTTTTCCACCAATTTCTTTATTGCGGTCCGACAAGGTGCTTCACGACGACCCAAAAATGTTCGAGTTTTACGAACCGTCTCTGCCAACTTTTCACCATTTTTATAGTGAATTTCAATAATTTCAATGCGTTGTTGAAGCGTTTATCGTTCCATTTTTCATAACAGCGTAGTTTCTACTTGTCAAATGTCAAAAAATGACAGCTTCAAAAGTGACATCTACCGAAATTGCGGGCTATTCAAAATAACACCTCTTATTGGAAAATCATTTATTACCTATTAACCGCCAACCTCCCTCTTAGCTGAAGCCGGGACTACACCAATATTCTAATCGAAGCAACAAACCCCACAAACACAGAAAATTCCAACGAGCAGTTCGAGTCAAGAAAACTGAACGAGTTTTCTTAACTCGAAAACAACACAACAAAAACTTCACTTACGGTAAACCCGAATTCCGCGAACGAATTCGTAAATAGAAACGATATTTGGGCCGATCTGACTATCAGCCTTGTTTTTAGCGGTTACGGGTCGGTCTTTGAAACCGATAAAATGATTAGTCAACTGTTTCGATTCGATTCACTTATCGGCCGTTTTCGTTGATTAGATTCGGCACCATCAGAGGTATGTCTACGTCTATTTCGAGCATTTAAACTGCTCCACAAGAGTTAGGGATATCGTATTCAATCGTTTTTAAAAGTATGTAATCTTCGAGAAAATCGCTGTAAAATCATTTAAAACTCAATAACAACTTGAATCGATCCAATAAAAATCAATATGAGACATTTCGTCAATCTGGTCGCCTTTTTTCTGAAGTTTGGTTCTTTGTATATGCTTCATGAATGTTCTTATTTTGAAATGAAGTCAGTTTATCAACGGCTTCGATTTGAAACGAGTTTTCTGTAAATGCCAAGACGTAAATTAACAAACGCTGAGGCTTATAGGGCTATCGGAATGCTACAGGGTGGCCTAACTCAGGTTGTTGTAGCGGAAAGGCTCCAAGTCAGGCAAAGTGTGATATCTCGACTTTGAAATAGGTTCAGGGAGACAGGTTCCGTGTTGGAAAGACCAAGGCTTGGTGGGCGACGAATAACAACACCTGCTCAGGATTGTTTCATCACCGTTTCGGCGAGAAGAAACCCTACATCTACGTGTAGAATGCTACGGAATACTCTTCAAAATGCAGATGGGGTCCAAGTTTCCATCGAAACCATCAGACGACGTTTGAGAGAGGTGAATCTAGGTTTTAGACGTCCATTAAGAGGAGTTCCATTAACACGTGACCATAAGCGTCAAAGACTGGAATGGACAAGGCAACATATCAATTGAAACGATCAATGGCGTAGTGTCCTTTTCACTGATGAATCCAGATATGGACGATTTTCAGATTCTCGAAGAATAAGGGTATGGACAATCCCACGCATATCCCGTAATCGTAGCTATGTTCAAGAAGTCCATCCATTCCGACGGGGTTGTGAAATAGTTGAACCCATGATCGACCGCCAAGAGGCCAGGTCAGATATAGCAAGAATCGATCCCGCCACCGACCATCGGCCCCAAGCGGCAACCTTGGCTCGTGCGACAACAGACGAGAACGTCTGAAGCCTAGTAAAGTCACATTGTTTTGAGCCTTTCGACTCATAGAAGCTCACAAAGGTATCGTTGCCACCTTTGACTAGACAGGATACGGCCTTAGAGGCGTTCAGGCATAATCCCACGGATGGTAGCTTCGCACCACCGCCCGCCCGAGCGAGTGCGTGAACCAAATGTCCGAACCTGCGGTTCCTCTCGTACTGAGCAGGATTACTATCGCAACGACGAGTCATCAGTAGGGTAAAACTAACCTGTCTCACGACGGTCTAAACCCAGCTCACGTTCCCTATTAACGGGTGAACTAGTGGAGCGGGCGGCTACACGCCGCCGTAGATCCACCTCACGGAAGATCCGCCTAATAGTAGATTTGCCTGACATTGAATCCGCCTAACAGTAGATCCGCCTAATAGTAGATTCGTCTAATAATAGATTCGCCTAATAGTAGATTCGCCAAGCGGTTAATCCGTCTAATAGTAAATTCGCCAAATAGTTGTAGATATCTACAATTCAAGTCAAAATGTATGCGCTATAATCTCAACCCTCGTATTCAATATTTTCCTATTAACAAATACTTCAAATCGAATTACCCATATGTCGTTAAATTTGAAATATTAAGATTCCCGTGAATTCAAACTCAAATTATTTCTGTTTCTAAAGTATTCCTTCGACATTATTATATCGGACATTTCTGTGGGGTGAGTTGTAGGTAGCACGGTGTAAAAAACATCTCTTGAGGTTGGAGGAGATGGGTTTCATAATAGAACTTAAGGTCGCAGTGGAATGTTACCCCTTACCAACTATCGGACATACTGTATAAATATAGTAAAGTATTCAATAGTCTAATCCATCATTGCACCTCTGAAACCATCTATGAATTCCTATAGGAAAAATCATGAGTTATGCTGGTTACATCATAAATTGACAATCCTGAGACGATTCAAACATGGATATCACTTCTCAATAGAACAGCATCATCTAAGGAATTGAAGAATCTTGGTTGATTTTGAAGCAGGAACTGGAACAAAAATAGTTGAAATATAATGTATCAGTAGGCGATACAAAAGGAGTAGAAGAAATTCGCTTTAAATGCTACATTCAAATAATTGACATAACGTGTACTTATTAATGGATTATTTTTGAAGTTTCTCGTCAGAAAATTAAGACAACAATTCATAGTTAGTATGATATTTCGCTTTTATAATTGAAATAGGCGAAATCGCTTTGAAAAAATTACATTCATATATACATGCAAAAAATGTAATAAGTTTGTTTTGATAGTGGAATTTAGGCACGATTCAAGGAATTTGCATTACCTCTTTCACTAAACAGGCTAAGGAATGGTATCAAGATGATGTCAAAGTTATCGAAATGATTGAATGCATTCAGAATAATGTTTTAAAAAAACATAATATACAGGGGGTTCAAAATAATTTACTCACTTAAAACTCCCTTTGGAAATGGACAGCGTGTTGTGCTAATTGGTAAATTAATAGTTGGTGAAAATCATGTCTGTGATCCAATGTACCATAAACTGTTTCGGTCTTCCTTGACCTCGTCAGCGTGAGACGGCCATTATGTGAATGACACTCACGGACAGTTTATATTTTTTCATTGTAATTCTTCATTACGAAACTTCATGACATTACGGATATGGATGTTAATTTATCCTATTAATATCACAAACTTCCAATGAAGAACTAAACAGATCGATATAACCTGCCACAAATATTCGATGAAAAATAAACATATATTCAAAAATAAATGGAAAAATAAATAAATATTCTCAGAACCATAACCGAATTAATTATCGAATATTTGTGAAAATTAGAAGAATAAAATTTTTATTCATCTTATCTGGATGGAACGACATCATTTTCGGACATGAACTCCGCGTCTGCAGGATTGTCTAAGGAGTAGTTGGTCACTTCCCGTAGCTGAAAAAAAAAAGTATTTATTTTATATTGAAAGAGTATTCACAGATATATAGTGAAATTTCCGCCGAAGTTGAGCTGACTTACCTCAATCTGAATAGTTTTTAATCATATAAAGTGTGTACTCCATCGGTTCCATTCCAGCGATCGAGAAAATTGAGACTGTAAAAAAAATGAAGCAGCTTATTATTTACATGACTATATGTGAATATATAGCCACGAATATTCGGTGAAAATGAAACATCCGGAACCATTAATAAAAAAAATAATTAGTTTTCTTTGAAATTATAACAAAATCATCTCAGATTATATCTATGAATACATCACTAAATAGTTACATTGTGAACACAGTATGGTTAACAGAACCGTTCCTCACTATTAGACCCTCTGTGAGAGTTCGAAACAAATGGACGGTAGCTCATGTCCAGAACTAATGACTAATCTATCCCACATTTTGTGATCCTCAAGCAATCGAATTTAATAATTAATAAAGTTGAAGTGAAGATACTAACACAGATAATGGAAACGTTAACGTAAAATAAAGTAGTGCAGATATCCTATTAATTATTGCTTTCGTTATGAATATAAAATATTGAAAATCTACTCACACTGATCTAGTGAATGGTCTCTAGTTTTTAAAGGAGTAATAGTTATAACGTCGGAATTTCTAGTCCGAATCCATTTTTTGATAGATGGCAAGTGGAAATCTCATGGTCTTCCTATTTGTAGTCGGGATCGGTGTATTCTTATTTAGTCAATTTAGAGTGGTTTAGTCAATGTAGAATGGTTCTGATAGGCTTCATAGCAGCAGTTGTAAAGATCGATACTGCAAAATTCATTTTTTGGTAGATGGCATTTTCCTCAGAAGTGGAAATCTCATGGTCTTCCTATTTAAAGTCGGGATCGGTGTGTTCTTATTTAGTCAATTTAGAGTGGTTTAGTCAATATAGAGTGGTTTTGTCCGGCTTCATAGAAATAGTTGTGAGAATCGATACTGTAAAATTAATAATATGAAAGAATGTAATTTCTTCACGTCTACATGTTGATATGCAACTATGTTCAGAGAAATGAAGATATCAATATTATATGCATAATTATTTGGCAAATTACCTTATTCTTACTATCAATTGTTGTGACTGATAAGTAATCGAATGTATAATATATAAATATATAAAATATTGAAAATCTACTCACACTAATCTAGCATGTGGTTTTTAGTTCTTAAAGAAGCAGTCTCATCCAAAGGTCTTGAGTCATCGGATTCATGAAAAGAGGCTGTGGTCACTTGAGTTCGCAAGACATAGAGCCTCTGATTGGCTTCATTTCAGTGGATATGAAATCGAGACTGTAACAGAAATATATATAAGCATTTACTCATTAAGTCTATATGTTGATATACAAATATGTTCATAGAAACAGACAGATCGATATTAACTCCATAATTTTTTGGTGAAAACGAAGCATTCACAACTATTCATAGTAAAAATAATTTATTTTCTTCGAGCTTATAAGAAAGTTACCTCTGATATATCTCAGAATACATCATCAACTGTTTGTACTTCTAGGATATACTACATTAAACTTCTAAATACAGTAGGATTAACAATTGTTCGTTGTCATTAGACCTTTTCTAAAAGTTTGAAACTGTAAGTACAACGGGCCATGCCAGAAAATAACAACTTATCTGTTCCACATATAGTGGTTCATAAGCAATCGAATGTATAAATATAAGATATTGAAAATCTACTCACACTAATCTAGCATATGGTTTCTAGTTCTTGAAGGAGCAGTCTCATCCAAAGGACTTGAATCATCGGGTTCATGAAAAAACACTGTGGTCGCTTGAAGTAGCAAGATATAGAGCGGATCTGATTGGCTTCATTTCAGTAGATGTGAGCATCGAAACTGTAGAAGAAATATAAATGAGCATTTACTCATTACGTCTTTATATTTATATAGGAATGAACAGATTGATATTAACTGCATAATTATTTGGTAAAAACGAACCATTCAATACTATTGATAGTGAGAATAATTTATTTTCTTTGAACTAATAACAAAGTTACCTCTGATATATCTCAGAATACATCATCAAATGTTTGTGTTTATAAGATATACCACATTAAATTACTAAAGACAATAGAGTTGACAGAAGTGTTCGTCGTCATTAGACCTTTTCTAAATGTTCGAAACTGAAGTACAGTCATACCAAAGAATATTTATCTATCTGTTCCACATATAGTGACTCATAAGCAATCGAATGTAATAATTATTACAAATGAAGTGAGGATCATAACAGTTTTAATGGAAATGTTGATATAAAATAAAGTACCATAGATGTCCTATTAATTATTGCTTTTGATCTATTCGCTATAGAATGGAACTATCATTTTCTTGTATCGTATTGTATGAAATAATTTGAACAGTTACTTTCATAGAGAACTTTCTAAATTCCATATTCTCGAATAATTTACATCATTCTTGTAGTTTATGAGAACTATTTCCACAGAAAACAAAATGATATATTCGTATTCAGCTTACACGAATTAGATACAATAATTGATTCAAAATAGTTCTCACGAAGAATTTATAGCCTAACGTTCAAGACATCAGCCTTTTTTCAGTTATGGAGAATTTCGAATGGATTTAGCAATCAATCGTATGAGTTTAGTCATAGTAGTTAGATATAAATGGAAATGTAATTTTTCTTCCTGTCAAAATATGTTAATATGAGACATTGAAAATATACTCACACGAACGTAGGATAACTCTTTTGGAATTGAGCAGGCCCAGCTGAATCTGAATAGATCGTCAAAGATTCGAGTGGCGAGTGTGTGTATGTTCTTCTTCCGGATAATCAATATCAGAGCAGGTTCAATCAACATCATTTCTTCGGTTTTGAATATTGAGACTGTAAATAAAATATGAGAGATAGTATAGTTATCATGTCTTTACGTGAATATGTTAAGAGATGATTGGAGAGCTACTTACATGTGTAGAAACTTTATGGATTCCTTAATCCGAATCACTATCTGAAGTATCAAATACTTCGTAGAAGGTGCGTCCACTGACTGTGCTGGGTTTCGTTATTCCAGAAGGTCCGGGTCGATCTAAAGAACTGATTTGGCTTCTGGTTCTTATAGGAGCAGTCTCATGTACAGGATCTGTGTCGTCGTACCGTCGAATAATTTCTTCCAAATCTATGTTGCGATAGAGTTCATCTTCCTCTGCGCCGGAAAGATCATCATGTTCCGATCTATAGTCCGGATCGCTATCTTCTCTCAAAATCGGACGAGGGGGCGATGGGTGTTGTTGTTCGTCATCCGAGTCGGACTCTTGAGCTGGCAGAGTAGTCACTTGATGTCGCAATCTGCGACCATCTTGGTCGAATTCAGTGTCCAGTACGCTGGGAAACACTATATTGCTGGTAAATCGTCTTCTTCCTCTGAATTTGAAGGTACCCTGTTTTCCAGAATCTTCGATGAAAATTTTAATGTCATCGACACTTCCAACTCTAGAAAACGCAACATATAATTGTCCGTGGGTGAAACATGGTCTTTTCAGGCATATACCAATTCTTCTCAAAGTCTGTCCTTGAGATTTATTTATCGTCATTCCATAAGCCAGACGAATAGGGAATTGTAATCGTATAATCTCCTTTGGCAACATTACATGTTTAGCCTTCATCTTTATTCTGGGTAATAAGAGTCTTTCTCCAATTCGGTGCCCAGTGAGAAGTTCGCATTCGATGGTATGTTCACCCAGACGTATAATTCGCATTCGCGATCCATTGCATTCTCCTTCATCGACGTCTAAATTGCGCAATAGCATCACTATCGCTCCAGATTTCAATATCAATTCGTGCGGTGGCAGGGACGGTGAATTAATCGAATTGAGCAGATCTAAAGAGACTAAAAATTCATCTTCTTCTTCATCACCCACATAAGAGTCCTCGCTCAAATATGTTCTAGATTGGGCTGTTTCAATTTTTCCAATGATGCGACTATTAATCTCATCAACAGCGGCATTCGTCGGACAAAGAATTGCTCTGTACCCATTCGCTTGGGCCGTATAGTCTCCGTCATAAACGAAATCGATCAATTGTTCGATCGTGGAGACTTGGAAACGTGCAGGAATCTCTATCATGTTGTCCGGTGCCACGGGAGCAGTCTTCTTGTTCAAATTTACGTATGGTATCTTACCATCTCCCAATTTCAACAACCATTGATCGAAGGTACAATCGGATAAATCCCTATGCGATATCGCCATTTCGGGATGAGCTGCTACTCTCATATTCATAGAGTTTCAATTTGACGAACGACGGCCACAGCCTGCTTGATTTCAAACATTTTCCGATAACTTCACTTCTTCCACCGCTGATAACAACAGGCAAAATTTGTCTGAAATCACCTCCGAACAGAGCACATTTGCCTCCCATAGGTTCGTATCTCCTCATGATATCTTTCAAATATCGGTCGACTGCCTCCACTGCAAATCTTGGGGTCATGGGTGCTTCGTCCCATATAATGAGTGCGGCCTGTTTTATGATGTGTGACCTTGGTGATTCCATTTCATATCCGCAGTTCGACTCCTCGGTCAGATCTAGAGGTAATTTAAAAGATCTATGAACCGTAGTTCCTCCTATCAGTATGTTTGCGGCAATACCGGTCCATGCAACAGCGATCACTTTCTGTTGAAGAGTGCGTTCCAATACAGTTATCAACGTATTGTAGAGATGAGTTTTACCGGTACCACCGGGACCATCCATATAGAAAACATTTTCTCTCGTGCGATCTGTTATCTGATCATTCGTCACGTCATCGTTTTCTTTGAGCTCTTCTATTATTTCAACAGGAATGAGAAAATTCTTTATACGCGCACAGGCGTTGAGAACGCGCATGAATATTGCCTTCTGATCCTTATTCAGCGATCTTACTGAATATTCTGTTCTAAGATTTGCTACTCTTTGGTTTTCTTCTTCATCAACCTCATTTCGCCTATTTCCGTAGAGATCATCATATTCCTCTTCGCTGTTTGAAGGGTCTTCCTCGTCAATAGATATTCCTAGCTCCGCTAGAGTAACTCCAGGACGACATCGGAGAATTATTTCGCTCAAGTTATTCAAACATGAGACGGTCGCGTCGTATCTATTCATACCCATACGTCTGAAATCTGCTATCATCGGTTTTCTGAATAATAGCCATAAATCTTTGATTTGTGCAACATCTTCGTCGACTGCAACGCAGCAAAGCAGAGCGAACAACTTTCTCAACTTACGTGCAGGATAAATCAGTTCAGCTTCCTGCATACACGTCTTGAATTCATGATTCTCGTGTGTGAGCCAATTTCTTCCTTGGCAAGATTCTCTGAATGTTTCGCATCTATATCCGTCGTCGAGGGTCAAGAGACCATCGAATGATGTTGCTCCTTTAACTCTTTTCAACAATATCCGTAGAAAGAATTTCTCCATTGGTCCTTCGGAGGGACTTATTTGAGCGAAACGACCAAATTGTTTGCTGACTTGGACTCTCTTTTTCCAGCGTGCTTCTTTGTCCTCCCATACGTAATATTCGGGTATGTCCACATACTTATGTAGGCGTGCGTCTGAATCTCGTTGGTTCAATGAAAACCAAGCTTCTAGTTTAGAAGGTTTTGAGAGCCTTCGTTCTACGTCCATGACATCGTCGTCCTCTTCGTAGTATATTTCCCTTTCTCCTGGAAGATGCAGAGGTAAGAACATTATCGAATGCGATCGATTATGCATCTTGAACTCGAAGGTTCTCCATGTGGCCTCCATTCCACTCACATATCGCCTATCGATATAGTCCTGAACTTCATCGATCATTTCTGTTTGGCGTTGTTGGTTCTGTGGTTCCCCCGTTGTTGCGTTTGCACCTCCATCAACATATAGAGTTATCGAGTCTGGTCCTTTATTTATGTATTTATGAAGATACATAATTGTGTTCAATGAACCAACTGCCTCGAAGTTGATATGACAATTGTACTTAGCCAACGCCATTGCATTATATGGTACAATTCGGCGATTAGTTACAGATCTATTATATTTCGCAATGAAGATCTCTCTGCCGTCAGCCGGTCGTTTATATTCTGGTCTCTTGTTATGTCCAACGGCAAACGCTGTTTCTTCCCTATACGGTTTTGGATAAAACTTTGAACATTTTCCATCTTTCATACATGTAGCACCGGGGTTTATCGCACCGCACGGTGTATGAATGTGAAAATCTCTCACACGTGCATATAGCAAGGGTTGTCTCTCTCTATCAGGTATACGGGCAGAGATGATATCGTCGACGGCCTGCACATCTCTTAATTTGTCGTCATCCTGCAATGTGATTACGATGTGAGCGTGTGGTAATCCTCTCTTCTGAAATTCGATGACATATTGATGATTTATCACTACACCATAGAGCTGTTTCTTCACGACGTCGTCCATAAACGCTTGCAGTTTGATCTGGAATACTCTACAGATCAGATCAGGTCTATCTTCCCATTTTTGATGAGGCAGTAAATTTTCTATTATTTCAGGCCAATTAGGATTGCACGTAAACGTGATGAACAGATCCGGTTTTCCAAATCGAGCCACGATGGCCATGGCATCAATATACTCCTTGTATCTGTATCGTTCACCGCCTGGAAAACTTGAAGGTAAGATGACTGCCCGACCAACATGTCCATCTTGTCTATTCCTATTATAACGCCTTAGAACTTCTTCGGCGGTTCGTCTGAAATCGTTCTGATGTTGTCTTATGTACCATAGTCGATTCATTTCGTTCTTCAACCAACCGTCGACTATATACTGTTGGAATAATTTTCCTCCATGATGAAGTGTCGAAAATGTATCCCGTACTTGCAGTCTATATCTATAGTACTGAATGATGGTGACTGTATTTCTCGCTCGTCCTTGTGCTCTTGTATTATATGAGACACCGGTCTGATATCCCGCATCACCGCAAGGAAACAGTAACGGATAAACCATCGGATCCGCCATAGGATTGAGAAGTTTCAACTCGTTGTGTCTATTACGAGGATCAGGGTCATTTTCTCTATGGGGATACAACACCAAATCCACATCGATCGGCGGTTCGGAGCCCTCGAAAATAGCCGCTATATCACTACGGCCTGGTCTCCAATTAGGATCCTGTTGAGCTGCCAGAATATTGATGACAGGTTCTTTGGTCATTCCAATTACAATATTTTCTACATCCAGATTTTGCTGTTTCCTTTCATTCAGCGCTTCTCCCATCGTTTTATACGCCTGAATGTACGTGTTATTTGCTCGCAAGCAACTGTCGATTGTTCTTACGAGTTGAGGATCAACCCTATCTTGAGCAAAATCAGTTCTTCTTTCTAGAGCTTCTTCCACATCTAGAAAATATATCTGATTCAATTTGGGACGAATCAAATCTTGACTGTTCGGAATAGGATCGAGGAAATGGTAAATTTGACCACAGACAGCGAAACTCCAATGGCCTTGACCTCTTCTCTCGGGCATCGGTCTCGATGTTTTAAATGAAGCCATCGCAAATAAACTATTCAGATATCTGATGTTTTTCCTGAATTGAGTAGCCAGATGACCGCTGCCAGTATATAGATCCTTGAGAGTTCTGGGGCATGCGTGCAAGAGTGGCAATGTGTATGCCCCCTTATTACAACATGAAGTGTAGTCGTTACTTCTAGTCGTATTTTCCTGAGTAAAAAACAGAGCTCCACAGTGTTGGCATAGACTCGTGAGGCTACCACATTTGTGATACTGCGTACAGAGCACCTCCAATTGATCTGGCCTGATCGTGATCGCATCCCTATATGTTACACGGTGAGGAATGACCGCGTGTCTTCTTCTTGTTCTGGGTGCTCCTGATGGTTGCTCAGATGTCGACGATACATCCGGTACTCGAGATGTCGTAGCTGTTGTATTTTCAACTGGTGATGAAAGTGACTGCGACTGTGAGATTTCTCTGGATATCGGTGCATCCAGTGCTGGAAAAGACGGAGTTTGTGGCCAATCCAATGGGGCTGTAGTAGGAGTTGCCGAACTTATCGTCGCTCGTTGAGATGATGGTAAATCGATCCTTAGCTGAATATTTGTTCGCTTTCTTGCAAGTCTCATCACAGTTTTCTTGAGCTCGGAAAATGTTACCATATCCGAGATGAGAGCACTTCTTTCGAGTCGGACGGTTAATTCCCTCATTTCATCTACTGAAGTTGAACTCTGATTATTGCCAGTGTCTCTTTCAACGTTTTGAGATGCTCTAGACACTATGTTTCTTTGTACCACAGCATCGCATCTCTCGAGTACTACTCTCAGCTGTCTATCTCTATTCACTCTACTTCTTCCTTGAGATGTGCATTCTTGAGTGTTGAGTAATACTGCTGTCGTCCTTACCATAGGATGTCTTGTTAAATTAACAACCAACTGTCTGTTGGATAATGGAGCTGAAGAGCTCGATTGCGGTACAATAGGTATTGTCAATTCTTGAGCGGTCCGCCTTGCTATGGCATCATCTTGAGAGTTACGAGTTGTCAATGACCGAGATGCAGCAACATATCTGGCATGTTTATCTCTGTTCTGTCTTTGTTTTCCTTGTGACAAAACCATTTTTATCCTCTTGCTATTTGTTCTTGTGAGAAAATATAATTGTCTAAGATCTCACGAATTGCAGATGTCCACAACACTATAGAGAAAAGGTCTATACTTTAATGAAATTGTATTACAAATGAATAGAGCATCACAGAAGTGTTAATCATTTTAAATGTTTTTACACCATATTTCCCTCACACAGAGAAATATCGAGATGACAATTTGATAAATTATATCAAATCTCTTATGCATATATCTAAATAACATATTCAAAATAATAAAAATTTCTCAAAGGAAATAATGAATTTCCTTGTATAATTATAACTAATTTCTCTCAATATTTTCCAATATGTTGTCCATAATCAAGCAACTATGGTTTTTATAAAATAGAAACTTGGTAAAAATGCACAATGCTTTCACTCAATCTCACGTCAGTATTGATGAATTCCCTTTTCTTACTCTGGCAAGTTTATCAGACAGATTATTCAAATTTGTTAATATCAAATCATGTCATAGTACAATATCACTAAATGGTTCTATATAAATGATAAAAAATTGAAGAATAATGTGAAAATACCAAATTTCCTACGAATACTAATTGCCATATGAACACTAAGTAATTCTCTAAAGAATAAGGCTGTAAAGCTATATCAAATTTATATATTTGCTTATGTTTGATAGATTCTGTCCTAAATTGGTAACTGTCTCTTTATGTTAGGACCATTAATAATTATGAGTAATTTCTTTTCCCAAAAAACAGACTTCTATTGTACTCACCTGGGCGATCCACTGAAATTTCACTGAAGACCTCAATTGAACTTTTGATCCTTGAATTATCTGGTAGAACACTCTATCCGTGATAAGATTCCACTGGAGACGTCAACAGCACTTCTAATTGATGTACGATCCAGTAGAACAGTGAATCTATAATCGGATATGTTCCAAAGTTAAAATGAGTGATATCACATCGTCAAACATTAGTTACAACATGAACAATAATTTAAGGAGATATTCTAAGAATTGACTCATTAAGAATTGGTAATAATAAAATGATTGATATACCAATACTAAGGAACCCTCTAAGGAATAAGACTCTCTGAAAAAGCTATATATTACCTTATGTTTGTTAGATTCGGTCTCTAATTGATTACTATCTCCTCATTCTTTAATAAATAGTTATGAACAATTCCCTATCTCTCGAAATACAGGCCTCTAATCTACTCACCGAAGATCCACTAAAATTTCTCTGGAGACCTCAAGAGAATTTCCTATCGTTAAAATATCAGATGGAACAGTCAATCTGTAATAAGATTACACTGAAAACCTGAACAGCACTTCTAGTTGTTTTGATATCGTATTTCACAATAATAACACAGATCAACCAGATAAACCACTCGCCTCATTTACTTAGGAAATCTATGTCAACGCAGATATGACCCTGAATCGAGCTAATCAGAATTTTAGTAGGCGTTTGGGGTGCTTTGGGGTGCCAATCAGATTGCAGGAATAGGATTACGTCACTCGCGCCGTTTTTGGACTCGCATGAAGAGGTTATAAACATGTAAACAATCTGAAATGAATTTTTCATCCTATTAATTGATGAATAATTTCGTAACTGTTCCATTTTAGAATATAATCCAAACAGTTTTTTACAACCAAATCAATTGTTTAGTCATCTTTGAAGTTCTATTTTATGATGACAGCCCCCATTATATGTTTTAATTATACGACAAGAATTGGAATCGAACTTAGGTGGACTCATTCATAATGTTCATTTTATATAATATAAAGGAATCGCAAATGAAGAAAAAGCATTACAACCTCCATTATTCAATTAAAACGATGGGATGTCTAATAAAATTGTATATGATTGCACAAACACTAGGATTGGAATCGAACAAAGTTGGTCTATTCATAGTTTGATTTTATATTGAAATGAATCTCATTTGATGTGAAACTTCAAAGATTCTCTGATTAAGGTAAACGGGTTTTCCATAACATTTTTCCAAAATTTCATTTACTCCAACCGAGTTCTTCTACAGGAGTTTCAGATGTGACAAAACACTCGATTTGGTATTGGAAATTTGCTTTTCAAATGGTTTCATCGAAAAATCTTAGTCTGATTTTGATTTTGTGACTCCTGAATCCCGACAAATCCGTTTTACATTTCGATTTCAGATATTCCAAAATCAAGTATTCAATTTGACAGCTGTTTCGAGGAAGAAGAAAGTGTGGTTATGTCTTATATTTCTCAAGGTCGTAGAGACGCGATTCCCGCAAACGATGAAGTGATTTGTCTTGTTGGTCTGTGATAATAATGTAAGATGTAAGCTTTCGTAATAGAAATATTCAATAACTTCGTATCAGAAAATTAGCATCATATTATTAGACAAAAGTAAGATTAGACAGCACAGAATACAAATATATAGACAGTATGATCTGTGGTATGGCCACAGACCAACTGTTGATCTGTGGTATGGCGCCAAAATATATTCTATGAACTTTCATGATCACAGAAGAACCAACATGGAAAAATAGTAATTTTTATTATAGGATCCCCTTTTGATGATTAAAATTTAAAAACTACGTTTATTCTACGTCCATAAATCATTTTTCATTATAAAATTTCATAATATTAACACTTCGATGAGATTTGTGAAAACCGAGCAAATTAGTGATCTGTAAAATGAATGACATAGAATAGATATTATATTTTCCGCTAGATGACGCCACTCACTGATTTTCATGTCACCACAGGATTAAGTTTACTCTACGCATTTATATGTATGAAACTACATTTCAATGAGATGGGTTCCATGATTTTCATCTGCATTTGAAATTTCGTAATTTCTCGACAGTAAAAATTGCTTAGAATTGACAATGAATTTTTTTCCAGATAAGCATTTGAAACTATCTTGCAACACTCAAATTTATCAGCTTACATCCAAAGATGTTTCAATACAATTTATTCATTTTGAGAAAAAATCATTAGCGTATTTTTTTAAAACTTTAGTTTTTCCCAATAATCTGGGAACGGAAACAGTAACTTGAAACTTTTTATATAGGTTGCATATCATGATGCAACGCCTGTGTTCATTAATGGCCCAAATGAAAGGAAAAATTTCGTCGTTGTACTCACCTTAAATTATTTCCTCAATATCTCCAAAACTTTTCGAGCGATCGAATTGATGGTTGGTCATTAGATGAAGAATGTCGTCGCGCAACTTTCTAGCAAAAATTTGTTGTAATCGCAACGCTAATAACAAATGTTCTTTTCAGACATTTTGAGAATTTTTTGTCTATTTCTTCAGGAATATTCATCAAATTGAAATGATTATATTGAAATATTGCACAGACCTTAGTATCTATATTCTACAAATATATACCACATTTAAGTTTGATCTGACTCCATTTGAGGACATATTCTCAAAAAATTATTTGAAATTTTGTGCTTTTTCCTGAATGTCATTAATATTCCAACAATAACTCAAAATATACTAATTCAATCATCATGAAACTCGCTACCTAGCTGGCAAATGCCAATATAAAATTTTGTGCAAATTTTCATAATGATAGCTATAGGAGAACACTCAATTAAATTCTTCAACCTATTTTCGAAATTTATTGAATTGTTGGTGAATTTTATTTGCAAACTATATATATGATTTCAATTAAATTCTTCACAGACCTCAGAGTTAACATTGTCAAATGGTGTAACTGATAGCAGTTCCATCAGATTGAATCGGACCTTGACAGCATTCCTGATTGTTGCAATAATAATAATAATAATTATATTTATTTCAAATCCTTTCACTTGTGATACATTAAAATTACATGATATGAAACAGTATCAACAGAATATAATTAGCTTTTTTCAATGTCCTACTTAGAACATGGTTCCAGTTGTAAAAATTTCTGGTAGATGTGCCTTTTGAAAATGCTCATAACTTCGATGTCTTTTATATTCTGGAGTAGATCGAGTAGAACCGTAAATCTGTAATGAAATTTTTTTTCCAATTTACAATGAGTAAGTACTATCTATCAGCTCGTTAAACATTATTCACAATATCGATAAATTATAGGAATAGGAATAATTGCTCATTAGGAGCAGGCAATATTTCTTCATAAGCTGTTTTATCACAATAAAAAGAAAAATCTTCAATCTAATAGACTAATAATATTCAGTAGATATGCAGGAATCATATAAATACAAAATATTCCTCTAAAGAATAAGGCTCTACATATATTAAATAACTATATAATTCCTTATGCCTCAATGGACAGGCTTCTATACTATTTACCGAAGAACATCCAAACTTCCACGTGGGCTTCAAAGGTACTTCTGAATGTTGTGGTATCAAGTAGAACACCATATCTGTAATAAGATCCATCGAAGACCTTGAGGGCCCTTCTTATTGTAGCAATATTGTGTGGAACAGTAAGTCTGTAATCAATAATTTTTCCCAAATTACAATGAGAAAGTACTAACAGATTGTTAAACACTCTATTTACAATTTGGATAATTTCTCATAGGAATAAATGCTTATCAATATATGATGTGAATATAGATGTATTCGATACTACAAAAAGATAGCACATAAATTAAGAACAGAATTGACCCTGCAACAATATAAGAAATACATCTTCAAGTTGCTACTTAACATCGAACCATACAACGTAGAAGACTTCTTAACCCACACGATCTGATATCTCAGAATAAAATTGTTTCTTATGACCCTGTTTCATCTCAAGTGTTCACTGCATTGCAGGTGTATACTTTACCTGAAATAAAGTACATTATTATTATTATTATCAAGAGTTGGCAATATTACTTCATAAGCTATTATATCACAGTCAAATGAACATCTTTATCAGAAAGAAATCTACCTAATGCGACTAATGAAACTTGGTAGATATGTAGGAATTATATGAAGTCAAGATATTCCTCTTAAGAATGAGGCTCTAGATATATTAAATAACTATATAATTCCCTATGCCTCAATGGACAGGCTTTTATACTACTTACCGAAGAACATCCAAACTGCCACGTGGGCTTCAAAAGTACGTCTGATTGTTGTAGTATCAAGTAGAACACCATATCTATAAAATGATCCACTGAAGACCTTGAGAGCACTTCTTATTGTAGCAATATTGTGTTGAACAGTAAGTCTGTAATTAATAATTTTTCCCAAATTACAATGAGTAAGTACTAACAGATTGTTAAACACTCTATTTACAATATGGATAATTTTTCATAGGAATAAATGCCCATTAAGAGTTGACAATATTACTTCATAAACTATTATATCATAATCAAAAGAAAAATCATCAATCTAATCGACTAATGAAATTCAGTGAAGGAAATAGAGGTACCTTAGTGTTTTCAGGTTCAGGTTTTCCCCTAAAAAACCTTACGATGACCTGTTGACTGGCCGAAAGAGCTTGGTTTTCGACTCAATAATAAATATCCCACACTGAAGTACCTCTATTTCATTCACTCATTTCGATTTGGTGTGCACAATCAACCGTGCTGTAATAAAATTCAGTAGATATGTAGGAATCATATAAATACAAAATATTCCTCTAATGAATAAGGCTTTGCATATATGAAATAGCTATATAATTCCTCATGTCTTGAAAGACAGTCTATTACCACTACTAACCGAAAAACCATCCTAATTTCACTGAAGTTCTTAAGAATACTTCTGATTGTTGTAGTATCACGTAGAACACCATATCTATAATTAGATTCCACTGAATACCTTGAGAGCTCTTCTTATTGTTGCAATATTGTATAAAACCCACACTAACGTACCTCTATTTCATTCACTCATTTCGATTTGGTGTGCGCAATCACCCTTGCTGTAATAAAATTCAGTAGATATGTAGGAATCATATAAATACAAAATATTCCCCTAAAAAATAAGGCTATGCACATATGATATAGCTATATAATTCCTCATGTCTTGAAAGACAGTCTATTACCACTACTTACCGAAAACCCATCCAAATTTCACTGAAGGTCTTAAGAATACTTCTGATTGTTGTAGTATCACGTAGAACACCATATCTATAATTAGATTCCACTGAATATCTTGAGAGCTCTTCTTGTTGTTGCAATATTGTATAAAACAGTATATCTGTAATTCATAATTTTCCCAAGTTATAATGAGTAAGTACTATCAGATTGTTAAGGTCTCGAAAGTACTCCTGATTGTTGTAGTATCAAGTAGAACACCATATCTGTAATTATATTCCACCGAAGACCTAGAGAGAACTTCTGATTGTTGCAATATCATGTAGAACAGCAAGTCTGTAATTAATCATTTTTACCAAGTTACAATGAGTAGGTACAGTCAGATTTATAAACACTAATAACGATAAATATATGAAATATCTATAGTATACCTTATTAGACAGGCTTTTATCTCTACTTACAGAAGATCTATCAAAATTACATCGAAGTCTTCAAGAGTATGTCTGATAATTATAATAACAAATAGAGCAGTAAATGTGTAATCAGATTCCACTAAAGACCTCGGGAGCACTTTCGATTGTAGTAATATCAAGTAGGTCACTAAATCTGTAATAAGAAATATTTCCAAGTTATAATAATAATATGAGACCGTTGAACTCACCAACAATCCATCACCTAGAATTATTGAATGTATTTATGGGTCTGGCAATTTAATTCAAGCTTCCGTAATAGAATATAATCGACATAAAATCAAATATTTCCATGTATCGAACACCTTCTATCAGAAAATCACGAAGTATGTTAGGTGGTTTGGAATGTTTGGATTACGAAAAAGTAGGATTAGCGCATAGACCTAATATAACCTAATAATATAACCTAATATAACTGAGGTTATACAAAATTCTATGATCTCTTATTTACACAGAAGAATCCGTGACTAAAAAGTAGTAAATTATATAGAATCTCCTACAAATTATTTAAAAAGTGAATAAACTGTTCATTCTCGGTAATTGAATCATATTTGATAATAAAATTTCATCGAATTTATGAGTTATTGATATTCGTGACCAACAAATATAGGGATCTGTAAAATTTCTGGTAGGGAATAGTTATTATACTTCCCATGTGATATCGCAGTTGAATGTCGTATGCTTGGTTGTATCAAACTTCCGATAGATGGCACCATTAACAGATTTCCATAATAACTAACAGGTTTACGTTCGTTCTGTTTGTGTGTTATTATGTACATCAAATTCGGCAATTTAACATTGTAAATTGCTTGATATTGAGACAAAACCGAACATTCGGCGATTTGATTCATCATTTTCCGTTCAATAATTATACCAAGGCGGCTCATGCATGAAATTGAGTGGGTAGATTCAATATGTAAATGATCTCTTTTCCGAATTGTTTCTACGGACATTATGATCTAAAACTGATCATTTAACTCTTAAATTCCTCAAATATGTCTCGAGCCAACGTAACTTATTCATTTTGAGAAGAAATGAGCTGCATAATATAATAAAAAATCGGATTTTTTTATTTTTACCTTTGCCTCTGTACTTTGAGAACGGAAACAGCCAGCGACTCGAAATTTTTAGGGCAGGGTGAGAATCAAAATGGAAGTTTTAAATTTTTTAATTGGCCAAATAGTTCGAATGGTTTCGTAGATTTGCTAACTTCAAATTTTGAGGTTAATTTCTGAATAACTCAAGTACTACTAGTGCGATCGAATCGAAACTTTACGATAAGTTGTAGAATACCTACGCGCAACTTAAAGAGATGCCTCGTTACGATCCTATAGATAGTTTATTAAAAAAAATTGATTTTTCGAAAATTGTCATGTCTGCGAGAAACATTTTTCTCTTCACAAAATGTTTATCTGATTCCTAAAAAATTATGCAGAGACTCTGTTGTTAACATTTCTCAACGGTGTTATAAATTTCAGTTCGATCTTATATCGGTTTTCAGAGATACAGCGAAATAAATATGTAAAATTTCGTACATTCCTCGGTTTCCCTATTTATTCCAGGACATCTTGGAGAATACTGACCCGATCTTGATGAAACTTGGAAATTGAATACAAAATACGGTCACGCATCTGATAGCAAAAATTTTATTGAAATTCTATTAGGAGTGAATTTGAAAAGAATGCATAACGAAAATATTTGGGAATTGAATGGAAAAATTTTCCATCCCGAAAACCGATTTCAATAAAATTCTAAACAGACTACAAATCCACTATTCTACAATAGAATGCTAACTGTGAGCTCAACCGAATTATATTTATCGAAAATACTGTGAATATTATATGTCAAAAAATAAAACTTTCGCAACGTTCAATCTTCGATAATTGAAATATTCGAATTTGCGGTGCGCAAATTGGTGAGTTTTAATCATCGAAGTCTTCCATATTTTCCCCGTAAAACTCATTTGAAGCGGATATAACGACCGTTTGCTTATTTTCCTGATAGTAGAGCCCATTTGAGAGAACCTGACTAATTTTGGCATCAGTGATTACACAAACCGACCCAAAAAAAATTGAAAAAAATTAATAAAAATTCGTAGGTGATAAGAAAAAAATTCAAAATTGTTTTGTCATCAAAGCCAACAAATGAATATTATAACACCTTCCGATCAGATTGATAGATTCCGAGATAAAAAATGAACAGTTTGGCCCACCCTCATTTTTCTTTGGGTTTTCACTCGAAAATAGCCAGAAAAAAATTGAAAAGTAGAACATTCGCAAGAATTAATCGGTAATAATTGAGTTATTTGATTTTTTGGCGCGATATGCCACTTTCGGGTTCGTCTAACCGTGATTTTCAGAAAAACGCGAATTTTCGCGCCTAATCCAGCATCGAGATCTCCCATATTTTCCCCGTAAAACTCATGAGAAGTGGATATAACGATCGTTGTTGAATTTTTACGATGGAATGGCTCATTTGAGAGCGCCTGGAAAATTTTAAAATTAGTGGTGACACAAACTGGCCGAAAAAAAAATTGGGAAAAAAAAAATCGATTGAAGGTGGAAAAAAAAATCCCATTCAATTCTCCGCATTTCGGACAACAAAAAATTGTTATGACACTTTCCGATCGGATGGATAGTTTCCGAGATAAAAAATGAAAAGTGGTGCCCCCCCATTTTTTTTTTTTCGGATTTTCACAATTAACGAAATATGAAAAATAACGATAAATCACGTAGATTTCGGAACACTGATCGAAATTTTTTTTAAATTTTTTTTGACGAAGTTTTTTTTCGAGAAATTTTTTTTTCCGTCGAACTTGGTGGGGCCAGTTTTATGAGGGTTATCCGATGAAAAAAGTCAGATGAAATTTTTCGATAAGATTCTCGGTTCGAAAGTTACAGAGGAAAACACTTCAGACCTCATACCTTCATTTTGGGTGGGGGCAGGGGGCTAATTTTTTGGTCATAGGTTTTTCGCGATGAAAGGAATCCCGGTATCATTTTTTTATAATTTTAAAAGATCACCCTCACTACGCTAAATCTGAAAAATTTTTTGGGGGGGTTGACTTCACTCTCAAAAGATGCGACGGCCCATAGGGACTAAAAAAGTATAATAAAGTTTTTCGATAAAAAATTTTTTTTTCGAGTTATTGAAAAACCCACTGTGAGATCCACTTCTCTATACTGGGTGGAAGGGGGCAAAAAGAAGGCATGTGCGATGAACAGCACTAAAGTCGAACTGGTTCATAGGCCGGGTAAGGCATTTTTAATAAATTTATTTCACGTAGTTGACCCCCCCTTTTTGGGGGGCAGGTGGAAGGGGGTGGGGTAAAAATGAAGATTGAAGGGAGGGGAACAAAAAATCTTCATGAAATTTTTTGATCAGAGGTCAAAATTTCACGAACACGTATAAAAAAAGTTTTGCAGGAGGGGGGGCTGGGGGGGTCCAAAAATTTTTTTTTTCTCTCGCGATGACGGGACGACCTGAACTTAGTCGAAAAAGTCGAAACCTTGGGACTTTTTTCCTGAAGTGACTTTTTTGAGCCACCCTGTATATTGTACCGAAAGATCTCATCAAGCCACATCGAAGTCCCCCCGGACATTTTTCGATCGGAAGTCGTCCGACCGAGATACGGCGATTTCAAATTTTGCGCATGCGCGGTGACCGAAAATCGGGAAAACCGCAAAAAAAAAATTCTCGAGCACGGATTCACATTCCGATTATTTTAAAAAAATTTTTTTCCACCCCTTACGACCCAAATTTTGGAGGGGGGGCTTCGCCCCCCCTCAAAAAAAAAATTAAAATTAAAGTTCTCCAACTTTTTCGAATAAAGTTTTTTTTTAAATACCGCCGTTTTCGAGTTAAAAGAGGGGGGGTAGTTTTTTATTAGATGAGGGGGTGCTTCGCACCCCCTCAAAAATCTTACATTTTGCCCCTTTAAACGAACATATAACGGGTGGGGCCCTTCGGGCCCCAGTTTTCGCTACTCTCGTTCCCTATTAACAAACGCTAGGGCTAATAGGGCTATCGAAATGCTACAGGGTGGCCTAACTCAGGTTGTTGTAGCGGAAAGGCTCCAAGTCAGCCAAAGTGTGATATCTCGACTTTGGAATAGGTTCAGGGAGGCAGGTTCCGTGTTGGAAAGACCAAGGCTTGGTGGGCGACGAATAACAACACCTGCTCAGGATCGTTTCATCACCGTTTCGGCGAGAAGAAACCCTACATCTACGTGTAGAATGCTACGGAATACACTTCAAAATGCAGATGGGGTCCAAGTTTCCATCGAAACCATCAGACGACGTTTGAGAGAGGTGAATCTAGGTTCTAGACGTCCATTAAGAGGAGTTCCATTAACACGTGACCATAAGCGTCAAAGACTGGAATCGGCAAGGCAACATATCAATTGGAACCAATGCCAAAGAAGTCCATCCATTCCGAGGGGGTAGTGTTATGGTATGGGCCGGGATATGTTTCAACGGACGCACAGATCTACACATTTGTCCTGGAAATATGACCGCCTTACACTATAGGGAGCATGCTGCTATTGGTGAAACTTTTCAATTTCTAGACGATAACGCTAGACCGCACCGTGCAGCCATAGTTGAGGCTCTCGAAAGATAGAAGATGAAACACTGTGTCTAGTATTGTTTTTAGGTTGATTTTCATTTTTTCACACTTTTCTCAAGTTTTTTACTTTGATCATTATATGCCAGTTGATATAATAATTTTGTCATTGAAGACGTAGTACGTCGAAGACATAAAAGTATATCGTAAGATATCAAATCAATATCGAAAGATATTATGTAAAGGTTATACAGAAAAATCTGTATTTAATTGTTGTTTCAATAGCCTTTAACAAGTAGACTTTTTTTAATTTAAAATTTAATAACTCATTAGATTCTGTATGAACCTTCGAACTGTAATTTTTCGATGAAGTACTGGATTTCAATTCGATCTGATCTGTATTTTCGAGAATATTGGAAAAATTAAATTTTGAATGGGTATATCTGCGGAATCATTGGGTGGATTTTACCCATTCACGAATTCGGCCATCGTAATTAAGGTCCAAACCTTCTCTACAAATATCGAGTTTCTAAGTTGTTTCTTTCGGAAGTTATTGTGTTTACGCAGTCGGCCGTAAGGCTGACCGTGAGCACAATAACTTCCGGAAGAAATTGTTTAATACTTGGGTATTGATATTTAATAGAACACTAGAGATTTGTACTTTAATATTTAATCGGTATAACATATACATTCATGTGATGTTACAACAGTGTGGTTATGATATCAATCTGACATTCCAGTAACTTGACCATAGAGTATATCTGACATGTTATAATATAGAATAATATTGAACACCTTCCCCTCAAAGATCTAAACGACCAGGGGGTTTCACAATTCTTCCAAAACGGGTCATATTATCTTTTACAGTTTTAGTTTCTATAATTGGGTTGTTCACAATATTGGATGTATTCGGTTTGTTCAAATTACCACCATCTTTGTTATGAGGATCTGGTGAAAGTTGGTTCGGGCTCAATTCTGGCTGCAGAATGTATTCGCCACTATGTGGTCTGGTATATGATCGTTTTATATGGTGTGTATTACGTCTTAGTATTTGACCGTTTATTTCCTTTTTCAGCCAATAAGATCTAGGTTCTTTTGCCTTTTCTAAAACAATTGCCTTTTCCCAAATTTTATCATTTGGTGTTTTAATTACAACTTGATCGCCTTTTTTAAATTCTACTGGATTTCTACGTACTGTTCTATTATATTGCATCTTAAGTTGCAACTTTTGATCGCACAATTTTTTGAAAATACCTTTTTGAATTTGAGGTTGCAATTTATCGGTTGTTGGCGGTAAAAGGTCTCTAAGGTGTCTACTTTGTAAAATTTGTGATGGTGATGCTTTCAAACCACTAAGAGGCGTGTTATTGTAGTTCATGACTAGGTCTCTAAAATCTAGATTTTCCTCATTACTCTTTTTCAAAATTTGCTTGCCTATATTTACAGCTTTCTCAGCTAGTCCGTTGCTTTGATGATAATGTGGACTGCATGTTGAAATAGAAATATCTTTACTAACATAATAGTTCCTACATTTACTCGAAACGAATGGTAAGTTGTCAGCAATTATTTGCTCTGGGTAACCAAATCTGGTAAATATATTTTGAAAAGCGTCTATTACAGAATTTGACGTTTTATCTTTCAGTTTTATAATTTCAAGCCAATGAGAGAAATAATCTACTGTTACTAAATAGGAATTGGGTCCAAATTCCAATATATCTGTACCTACTTTATTGAATCTTAATCTTGGTACCGAGTGTGGTAACAATGGTTCCTTGAAGTTACTGGGACTGTACTTTTCACATGTCCTACAACGTTTAACATAGTTCATTATATCTGTTGTTAATTCTGGCCAATAAAATAAAGTTCTAGCCTTATTTATTGTTTTATTCATGCCTGTGTGACCTCTGTGCAGTATTTCAATCATTTGGGTTCTTAGCGTTTTAGGAACGATTATCTTGTCGTCAAGAAATATGATACCAGCTTCTACATATATTGAATCTCTTAGTTTATAATACGGTTTACATTGGTAGGGAATATTTTTCTCTTGAGGCCATCCGTTGTAATAATAATTGAAAATTCTAACCAATGTATCATCGTTACCGGTAGCATTTCTGAATTCAAATTTTTTCTCTTCACTCATGGGTAGATGCTTTGATATTGAATGTACCATCTCTAACATCTCAGAATCATAACTGTCTATTTTTAATGAGGCCCTAGATAACATGTCTGCAAAATGTATATCTTTTCCAGGTACATAATATACATTAAGAGAATATTTTAATAATTTTATTCTTAGCCTTTGTAACCTAACTGATCCAATTTTACATATAGGCTTATTCATGATGGATATTATCGGTTTATGATCACACTGAACATCTACTATACTTTTATAAATAAAATGGTGAAACTTTTGTGTACCGAAGTAGATAGCGAGAAATTCCTTTTCTGTTTGACTATAATTTATCTCACTGTCATTCATATTGCGTGAAGCGCATGCTACCAACTTTAAAATTTTATTCTCATATTCTTGGAACATGCAGCATCCTAGACCATTTTTTGATGCGTCACACTGAAGGATTATTTTCCTACCAGGATCAAATGGAACAAGAGCAGGTGAATTACATACAATCTCTTTCAGCTTTTTAAAACATTCTTCATGCTTAGGTAGCCATTGCCATTCTACACTAGCTTTCAACAATTCGCAAAGAGGTTGTATGTGATTTGTCATATTGGGAACATAGCGCCTAACATAATTAAATGATCCAATGATTCTTTGCAATTCTAATTTGTTACTTGGACTTTTTAGTTCACAAAGTGATTTTGCTCTATCTTCGTCTATTTCCATTCCTCTACCAGAAAAAATTTGACCCATAAATTTAACACTGTCTTTACAAAATTGAAATTTATCTCTATTGAATCTAGCGCCTACTTCTCGAGCTCTTGCTACTACTTTTTCTACAGTTTTATCATGTTCTTCCCTAGTACCACCTGAAACTATCATATCATCATGACATATCAATACATTCTCAATATCGCCAAATCTCTTTTCTACTGCTTCTTCGAATAAATCTTGAGAATTTGATAAACCATAAGGTAACACTAAGTATCTGTAAATGCCAAATGTGGTTGCGAAAGAACATTTCCACGACGACTCTTCATCTAATTTTAAATGGTGATATCCTTCAGATAGATCAAAAACTGTAAAAAATTTTTTACCTCTAATATTTGAACAAATATCTTCGATCTTATGTGTCGCTCTAGGTTTGCGTATAATTTGTTGGTTTAAATCAGCCGGGTCTAGACATAACCTTAAGTTACCATTATTTTTCTCAACGACTACAATTCGATTAATACTCATGCCGGGGCTTACTTCATCAACTTTTACTATTGCTTTTAATTTCACGAGCCTATCCAATTCACACTTCAGCGCATCTTTTATAGCTAAGGGGATTTTACTTGGTGGATGACTGACAGCCTCAAAGTCTATTTTGGTAGTTACTTTATGCTCGCCTAGGAATCTACCGGGTCCTGAGAAAATATCCGAATTTTGTTCGATGAATTTATCTCTTTCCGAGACTTTTCCAGAAGGATTTATATTAACATTATTTACTCGCCTAATAATTCCTAAACTTTCACATGCCTGACCACTTAAAAGGATTCTAGTAGCCCCCTCAACGATCACAAAATCCTCATAAAGACTCTTATTTTTATATTTACAATATAAATTTATAATTCCAACAGTTTTGGCCTGAGTACCTTCAAATCCTTTAATAATATAATTGGATTTACGAACTAAAATCTGTGTTTTTATTTCATTAAACTTTACTTCAGGTATTATACTAATATCCGCACCTGTATCCAATTTTACGTTGAAATTTTCACCTTCAATCTGAATAGTTTCATCCCACATTTTTTTATGACTACAGTTGGGATCACTACATTTACATTTTCCTACATAACCTACAAATACATCTTCCGAACTATGATCATCTTTCTCAACATTCTTAATATTCTTTACGAAACATGAAATGGCAAAATGGTTGAACCTACCACACTTTTTACACTTCTTTCCAAATGCAGGGCATTCACGTGCACCATGTGTTGACTGGCATCTCCTACATTTGAACTTTTCATTTTCCTTGTTCTGGCCCTGTGATTTATATGTGTTTCTTGGTTGTTGGTTGAACTTGTTTACAGCATGAACATCTGACCTCAATTCATTCTGGAACTGCTCGTTCTGTTGTTTGCTTTGTTCACTGGTTCGACAAAATTCAATTGCTTTATCCAAGCTCAACTTTTCGATCCGCAGCAATGCCTCTCGGGTTATAGGATCTCGGATGCCCATAACTATTTTGTCCCTCAGAGCTTTATCTTCAGCTGTCTGATTTGGGTCTCTTTCATTGTAATTACATGTGCGTACCAGGTATTTACATTCCGTGAGAAAATGTTCAAAGGGTTCATCCTCCTTTTGCATCCTTTTTAGGAAATTATACCTTTCGAAACATTCGTTAACCCTCGGGTTCACATATTTTTGGATCTGATCAATCGTATAATTATATTTGTTTACTTCTGTTTCGGGGATGACGAATGTAGACATAATTCTTGCTGCCTCTGTACCGATAATATTTCTCAATATTGATAACTTGATGTGGTCCTGGGATTCGTATTGTCCTGTCGCTATAAGGTAGTCGGTGAATGCAGTTTTCCAAAATTTCCACTCCATAGCGGCATTTTTGCCTTGCAAGTCGAAATCTGGGGGTAGTTTTACCGGCCCCGTGTAGCTTGCCATTTTATAGGTTATAATAGAAATCTAAATTTATTTCTTGGATCCTTCACCTTTTCTTCGTATATCACTCAATTCCGTTACGACTGCGCCATGTTTAATACTTGGGTATTGATATTTAATAGAACACTAGAGATTTGTACTTTAATATTTAATCGGTATAACATATACATTCATGTGATGTTACAACAGTGTGGTTATGATATCAATCTGACATTCCAGTAACTTGACCATAGAGTATATCTGACATGTTATAATATAGAATAATATTGAACAGAAATGACTTGGAAACTCGATATTTGTAGAGAAGGTTTGGGGCTTAATTACGAAGGTCGAATTCGTGAATGGGTAAAATCCGCCCAATAATTCTGTAGATATACCCATTCAAAATTTTATTTTTCCAATATTTCCAAAAATACAGATTAGATCGAATTGAAATCCAGTAATTTATTGAAAAAAAAATTCAAAAAGCACTGCCGTGAAGGCAGCAGCTTCTGCGTGCATGTTCAAATTAGTTGCTGAAGCGGTCATCGACATTGAACATGCGCGCAAAAACTGCTGCCTTCACGGCAGTGCTTTTTGAAATTTTTTTTTATTCATGTAAACATCGACTTATTCAAAAATTTTCCCTTCGAAACAGAATAACCAATTAGTCAAATGGACCAATTTCCTGTATACCAATAGAATATTGGTTTCCAGAATCAAATGTAGCAATTTTATGCAGGCCTTAATGATTCGAAATTCGATGAACTTTTCTGTTTGGAATTCAAAGGGATGGCTGTTGTTGAGATCATTAGAATAATCATCTCAGCTGTCAATTACTATGGCGGTATTTAAGTCTAAGAATTTTCCTAAAATATAAATATTCTAGAGAACCTTGAACAAATTTCTATCAGCACTTACTGTTATGAATCGAACTGTTGTTTAATATTGAATAATTTTTAATTTTGAATTTCTAACAGGATCCAGTAACAATTAATATGAATTTTGAATTTGATTTCAATTCTGCGCGGCTCTTTGTCTCTTTCTCAGGTGGATTCTATGACGTGAAAAAATAACAGATTTTATAACTTCGAATAATAATATTCAATGAAATAATTTTAAGGAAATTGATTTAAATGCCAAACTTACTAACTACCTAACTCAAATAATTAAATTAAATTTAAAAAACTTATGATAATGTCCTTTTTGCTCTCACCCACGGTGTTTTTTAGTCGATGTCACTTTGTGGTTCGGGATTTCTGGATAACCTCCAAAGTTCGTCTTGTTTATTTACTGCGCAATGTGCAAGTTGTGAAGGTTGACTCTTGAAATGAAATTTATCTGGCTCGAATTTACTTGTTTGGATTTGTTTACTGCTGGATTTTCTTTTCTGGTAAGTTTATCTTGTTTCTTCTTCAATATTCCATGTATTTACTTCTATTATTCTTCAAGGATGCCAGTCACTTTGATTCAATTTTGGTTTACTTTCGGTTTCTGACTGGAATATTACGATGCTTCGAGATTTTTTACGAGGAGCAGCTACAGTCTTGACAATGGTTAAAAATGTACTAAATTCTCTGTGTTCGAGCTTCGGTATTTATAACTTTTCGGAATTTTCTTCAATATCCAGAGTGCCTTGCGATTAAATATGTCTTCCAAAAATGATGCTTTCGCAGTTTTCTCTTCAGAGGTAAGTTTTTCTTCTTCGAACCTGGTCTAGAAAATTCGGCCGTATTTTTCTCCGTATTTTGATGTGCCTCTTGCCTATATTCTAAATCTCTAATCTATAAAATTTTTCAAGTCTTATGCCTAAATGTTACAATTTTCTGAGTTCACAATTTCATATGCCTAGTATTCTTGAAATTCTACTTACAATCGCCAAAAAATGCTTTCATTGTATTAAATAAACCCTATTTCTAAAATATAGCTGCAATTTTGTTCCTTTAGAAACCTGATAACTACATTATATGCAACTTATGGGTCGAGACATAACTTCTATCCTAAATTTACATTTTCTTTGAAATTCTACATCTAATTCTACTTATGATTGCTAGTTCTGTTCAATTCAAAGCTATAATAATAATTTTCAACAAAATATCACTTAAATTCCTCATAATTTCCTACTTTTTGACTAGATAAGGAAATTTTATACAATTCAGGGTATTGATACAAATTCTTGTACTTTCAGATCATGAGAAGCCCGTTGAGAAAGATAATTTGGGAGAATTATGTGCCCTGAATAAACTATTGAAATACTGGAATGAATTCTCTGGATTTGTTACTGGATCGTGATTGATTTGGACATTTCTTATATCTTATGATAGAATTTACTATGTTTGAGGCCTGGAATCAACTTAATTGTATATTATGATAATAAATGATTGAATATATGCATTCGTGTTCATTGGTAAGTTATTTTTTTATGTTTCTTAAATACCGATTCAGAAAAAACCATAACAATACTTCCCTATCTTCGATATTTTCGAATTCTTTGAAGAAATAATACTGAAACAAATGGATTTCTGTAAGATTCCCTTTCTAACCTATCTTGTTATTAAGCATAGCAAGTGGTATTTTGAGGTTGCTAAGATAGCAATATTGATAGCAAGATTCTTGTTAAAGTGACAGATCATATTGCTCAGAATCGTTGAGCAGAATACCAATAATTCCAATCTTGTTATGATAGCAATATCTTTCTCCAAGCAATCTTGCCATTTGCAAAAAGAATCAACCTAAATATCGTAACTCAACTATCTAGATTCATGATCAATCACATTCGGAACATCTCGCAAATGAACACCATATCTCAATTGTCTCATGGATCCTTAATTAAATTCAACCATACAAACAAACGAAACATAAACATGAATATGTTACCGATAAATCATAGGCACACATCTCGATTACCTGGGAACGAATGAAATATTGCAAAGATGCGACGTCAATATTTAGACTTCACAAACAAACTTTGTTTTATGACCTCTGGGTCCTCACATACACTCATAAACACAATTTATGTACGCCGCAATATCCAAATAATCCATTTAAATATTTGCACTCCAAGTTAATTCAAGCATATTCGAGAAATTGCACGGGTAGTAAAATTTTAACGACAGATATAAGGGGGAAAAATTACGAATTTTATGGTTTTTTGGGAAATTTTAAGGCGTGAGACGTGAGGAGATGGTCGTAAAGATTTTGAGGTTATTGTGGCGGATTTGGGATTCCAAGAAATTCATATATAAGGTCGTAATCTACACTTTAAAGCAGGTGTTTGGTTGTAAAAATGGGATTAAATTACTTATTTTGATGATGAAACGGACGATAATTTGTTTACATATGTTTTCAATTGGTTTCGTGGAGCTGACATGGGGATGGTGGGTCATAAAACAGTTTCACAGGGCGCGCCACAGAAATGGGACTAACATGAAATAGTAACACACATTCACTTCGTGAACTTAGTAAGTTTTTCCGTCGCTAAAACAAATGATGGGATATTTGCATTGAAATATGTGTACAGGGTGGGCAAAATTCGTTGTCTACTGAAGGGATCTCGAGAACTATAGCAGCTAGAAGAAAACTGATAACACATTCTCGAGCTCTTTTTTCCTGACTAATCCGAATCTGAAAACAGATCTAGCTTATCGTGCATAGAACTTGAGCTATGAGCGAAAACTGAGAAATTGTCATTTTCAATAATGATGAATAACTCGCTTGTTTGAACTCGTATTCGAAATCTGTTGATACATTCTACAGGCACTTTTTTAGGAGTAATTCAAATATAATATGACTGAATTTTTTAATCCAGCAATTTTCTAGAAATGGGAAGGATTTTGAATTTTTCAAGTAACAACTATAGTCAAAAGTTCTCTTATCTTGCTGCGAGATTTTTGCTGATTTCAAAAATGTATCACATGTCGCTATTTACATGAATACAACATGAGAAAAAGTTCAATACTTTTTTTCCGCTCTTCTATTCACTGTTGAATTATTATAAGTAGGCTGGCGTTTCCATAGCGACCATCGAATATGCATTATATGTATTATTATATATGTCGTTCTGGATATTTCTCGAAATAGACTTCACTTGCAACTCGGATATTTCCATTCGCTTGAATATAGCATACCAACATATCGAATTTTCCGTAATTTGGAATATTTCGAGCCATAAGGGATAATGAACCGATTTGCTATTGCAAATCTTAAGAACTATGACAAATTAACCATAGAAATATTTATTCAGCAATCGCTGATTCCAATCATAAAGGAGCAAGTTCACACAAAGATAATGCATATTCAATCGTCGCTATATGGTAAAGTCAGCATAAACATAATTCAACAGTGAATAGAAAAGCAAAAAAAAAGTATTGAATTTTTCTCATGTAATATTCATGTGAATAGCGACATATGATACATTTTTGAAATCAGCAAAAAATTTGTAGCAAGATAAGAGATTTTTTGACTATAGTTTACATTGAAAAAATCCAAAATCCTTCTCATTTCTCGAAAATGGCTGGATTAAAAAATTCAGTCATGTTATATTTGAATTACTCCTACAAAAGTGCCTGTAGAATGTATCAACAGATTTAGAATACGAGTTCAAACAAGCGAGATATTCAGCATTATTGAAAATGACAATTTCTCAAGTTTCGCTCATAACTCAAGTTCTATGAACGATAAGCTGGATCTGTTTTCAGATTCGGATTAGTTAGGAAAAAAGAGCTCGAGAATGTGTCATCAGTTTTCTTCTAGCTGCTATAGTTCTCGAGATCCCTTCAGTAGACAACGAATGTTGCCCACCCTGTACTGTGTTGTTCTAAACGAAAATAAGGCGGTCTTCCATATAGTTTGGAAGATATGAGCCCCGAAGTTCTGAAAAAAGGTGCATGTTTAGGTCACTTTTTCTTTCATACCAACAATCTTTCACCGCTTATACAGTGCGCGTCAAAATTATGAAACAAATTAATTTTCTCAGAAGAAAAATATTTGGCAACAAAATCCTGAAACAGGTCAATTTTTGTTTCACTTTTACCAAATTTTAATGCATTTTTGAAGGATTTTTGTGCCATCCGAATCGACCCTCCAAATTTTTTGAATAGGAAAGTAGGTCATTCGGACCTTTTCTGGCAGGGTCTTTGTATCTTATTCGCATGCGTGCAGAAATTTTCAGGAGAAAAATTTTTTTTGAAAAATTAGTAAGTTCAAAGAGGTTTTCAGTATGTGCACTTTGTCATGGCTAATTTACTTTGAGACGATGGTACCTCATGAAATTTGTCACCGAATGAAAGTCGACCATTAAAGTTTTGTTCATGCACAACTTTCAACCCGCTCCATTTTCTTTTCTCCATTAAAGGGTTCGTAGGGGTTGAAAGTTGTGCATGAACAAAACTGTAATGGTCGACTTTCATTCGGTGACAAATTTCATTAGGTTCCATAGTCCTAAATGAGCCATGACAAAGTGCACATACTGAAAACCTCTTTGAACTAACTAATTTCTCAAAAAAACATTTTCTTCTTGAAAATTTTTACACGCCTCTAAAGAAGATACAAAGACCTTGCCAAAAAAGTACCACATGACCCACTTTCCCTATTCAGAAAATTTAGAGGGTTGATGGGGATGGCACAGGGTGCAACAAAAATCCTTCAAGAATGCATAAAATTTGGTAAAAGTGGAACAAAAATTGACCCGTTTCAGGATTTTGTTGCCAAATATATTTCTTCTGGGAAAATTAATTTGTTTCATTATTTTGACGCGCACTGTATACATCACAAACTATCTTTCAACCTTGTTTTAACAAAAGAAGTTCTCTGCACGCGAAGTTTTTCGTGAAGTGCTCCTGAGATAGCGCTAGTGAAATTTTGTTCTCAAAGCTGCCATCTATCAGGTTTCAAGTATCCAGGACTCTTTCTGCATTTGAACGAGGTCAGTCTTTCAAATAATAGGTGAAATCATAAAACTGCAGTAAAAGAATCCCTTTGACAATGCTAGTTTTGTGTAGAGGCCTTAGTTGCTAACACTGTGATATATCTTAGAATTGTAATGCTCGTTCTCAAAAGAATATATATATATATATATATATATATACGCATATATATATATATATATATATATATATATATATATCCTTGTATCATTACGGCCCCAGTATCAATGCCAACTCCATTCACAACGGACTCATCCGAATTACGGACTCAGTATATCTGACGCCCTAATGTTTTCGCCTTTTTCTCCTCGTACAGGCCATCGATTCGATAATGGTGCACATCTCTAGATCCAAGGAGAAAAACCCAACTCCATACCATGCATAAATCAACCCCAGTTTTTAAGATAACAGCGCTATTTACGTTTTTGTGTGAAGTGCTAATGTACGGAATTTGTTAAATTCGTATATTTTTAGTTCGGCACTTTGCCGCCAGGGGCGTGGATGGAATATACATATGGAGTATATCGAGTACCATGTCGGGCATATTGAGGACTCTTTGAGATGGCAACATTGCAACGTATATCGAACATCGCTTCGCTGGGAGTATTCTCATAGAGGATCTGAATTGGAATAAGCTCGCATTCCGCTGGTGGGATATTTAACGTTTCGGGAGAATTGATTCGCAAAAATTGTCGTTTACTTTTGAAAAAAAATATGTAGCTGGTTTACAGGTACTTTTCACTGGGATTATGGAAATTCGTAATTAAGTAGATTCGATCAGGCAGCTCAATTTTTGAAAAACTATTTTGCGACCTTCTTATCCTATGATTCTTATTAAATTGCACATGAACCTTCACGCCATTCTTTTTCAAATAGTTACTTGGTTTGAGTTTGATTAGTTCTGTATATTTAAAAACATCGCGAAAGTAGAATTTCGAAGGATATATCAGTAGAATTATGTATGGCTGAGAGACTGGAATTTTGTAGGGCTAAAACGGAAAGGTCAAGATCATGAACGTGTGGAAGCATACCATTCATTTCACAGATGTATCAATTTGAAATTTTATTTTCTAACTATTTTCGGAAATACAGATCTGATGGAATTGAAATCCGATAGGTACTTGGTTGAAAAATATAGGCGTGAATGTTCATGCAAAATTGTGTCTATGATTAAATGATGATACGATAGAGAGTTGAAAGCTGCTTTTCAACAGCGATCTCAAGATTTTTTATATAATCCATAGTTCGGATGACTACAAATGTATTCGGGAGAATATTGAGCGCATACATGAATTGTTGGTCGTTTTTAGAGATATTGAAAAAAAAATGTATAATTTTGAATTTGTTTCCTCAGAGGTTACGAGAAGTTTTGACAGTTGAAAGAGACTTCTGGAGGACTAACAATATTCTGAAATGCATGGGGAAAAGGAAAGGAATTGTCTTGTGATTTTATATTTTATGGGATATTTTGGTCTGATATACTTACTTTCAACACGAGCGTTCTGGAAAACAGCATTATCGATTTGCCTAACTGTCTGAAATTTTCTAGTTTTGAGCCGAAAACGGTTCCAAACGACTAGGTTGGACTCGCTGATGAAGAGTCTTTGGTCAAGTTCAATTCTGTCCGTCAGTCCGTCCGGCTGGCTGTATAAGTATGCTCTAAGTTTTGAAGGAAGGAACTAGACTGTTTCAATTTTCTGGTTCGTTTTGTAGCCCGAATATCTCGGTTAATTTCGTTGGTGGGCGTTATAGTCCTAAAAGTTTCGGAGTTATACCAATATGAAATTTTGAGGTTAATTTACCGTTATCTAATGCCTCTACCAGATTGAAACTTTGTAATCAGTTCGAGAATACCATCGTGCAACAAATTGAGAATTATGTGGGACTCAGTCGTTAGAAATTTGAAAAAAATGTTTATTAGGATATTTTCCTCGGAGACTGTTGATCGGATTGAAATGAGATGCGGTACATACCTGAGCATCAGTATTGAACAACAATATTTCAAATTTCAGTTCGATCCGATATTCATTTTTGAAGAAACTGAAAAAAATATGTCAAATTTTGTTATTTGATGTAATTTCCTCAATATCTCAAGAAGTACAGAAGCCATCAGATTGAAACCTTGTGATAGGTTAGAGAATGCGAACGTGCAATTCGATGTGAAATTTCGTGTGGATCTAGTCGTTCAGAAATTTCAAAAAATCACTTTTTGTTGGATATTCTTTCTTCGGGGTCATTGATGAGATTTACGTGAAATTTGGCACTGACCATATAGAAACATTGTTGTGATATTTATTCACGGAGATATAGGGAAAAATATGTAAATTTCGATATTCTTCGAAATGTTGAGGTTATTTGCCTAATTTCTCAAGAAATAATGGGGCGATCAGATTGTTACTACGTAACTTGTTTCGAAATACTGCCGCGTAATATGATAACTTTAATGGTAAAATATGAAAAAAAATTTGGAAATTTTTCAAATTTTTCTCGGGAAAAATTGCATTTTTGAAAAGCATTGATCAGAGTTCAATGAATTTGGCACAAATTCCAAAAAAATATTCGGCGAAATTGTTTAAAATGTTTGATAAAATGGTATTTATTTCAGGAGATATTGGAAAGGTATATGCAAAATTTCGTGGTTGTTTTTGAGGTGACTTAATAACTCATGAAAAACTAACTAGATCAGATCTGAACTGGAGTACTGGATTTTAATTCGCTACGATCTGCATTTTTAGAAATATTGAGAAAATGAAAATTAGGCCTTCGTTTTCGGTTTAATTTCGAAAGTCAAATATGTAAATGGGTTAAAATCGCCAAATGATTCTGTAGATGAAGGTTTCCATTTAAAAATGTTTTATTCTTCAATATTTTCAATTGGATCGAACTTAAATTTCCTACTCAATCGAAAAATGGTAGCTTCAGGTTCATGCAAAATTTCTTCAAAACGACCATATAAAAATAAGACTAATCTTTCCTTCAGGAATTGAAGTTGCTATTGGCGGGTTCAGTATGTGAACAGGAAACTACTTTGGCTACAAATTCGAACAAGCGCGTGAAAGCTCCTCACTGTGCTTTTCTAGAATTTTTAACGATCAAGATAGTATATTTTGTGCACTTGATTTGATTATTATAAATAAATAGAACTTTCTTCAGTTCAGTTCAGTTTGATGTGTTTCTGTGTTGTAGTTCAGTATATAGGCACCTTGACACTTCCATAAGCAGGTACAATATGGCTAAAAGGCCAACGTAGTAGATGGACTGTGTATTGACACAGGGGATATTTCTGATAACTGTGAGATACATTGAAGGGTAATGATATATGGCTAAATTAACGATCACTTATGATTTAGACCCTTTCTTCATGAAAAATAACCACCAATAGTTATCAAAAAATGAAGATTTGCTGGAAGAAATTCCTCACCTGGAATCAATCGGCATACCCCAAAAAACATAGTTGGTAATAATACTTGACTTGATAATCAGGTCAAAATTTAATTGCAATGCATACCTGAATGGAAATGTTTTCTTTAAATGAATCCAGTCTGTTCAAGTAATGCAGAAATAATTTTCTGTTACTTCAGCAACCCATTCAGGGTTTTCAATGTTTTGATGTTGCCATCTGAAGAAGAACGCCCTTGCGGATTGCGGGTTACAAATTATTCGTCAAGGCAGTTGATAGAAATAGAGTTGTATAGTAATGAACAATATCGAAACAATGGAAGCTATCAACTTTGTTTTGATTTTTTTTAATTATTTCGTGAAAAAATAATTCTACAAATTTTCGTGTTGGTGATGGTCACATATTGACTTCGAAACGTAACAGTACACTTCTTTCATCGTTTACATTATTCCGTTATTGTTAATTAGGCATTAATTTTTCCAGGAACTTTTCCCTGACAAATAGTTTGAATCCCGCAATTTGCAGAGGCGTTTTTTACAAGTATCAATTTTTATTTGATTTCAATAGTTTTTCTTCAGTGAAAACCTCGAAATCACATAAAAATATGCAAAATCCTCTCAAATATCCTTCAATCGGTATAAGTTTGATCGTAGATCGAAGATATTGCAAAAAATATGTCAAATTTCTTAGTTGTTTTCTAGGTATCGTTGAGAAGAAAAATATTATTAAAACATATTATTATTATTATTATCATGATGTATCCGAAATAACTCGAAAAAAACACTGATCCGATCTCAATGAAATTTGATAACTAGTTGGCGAATACCGATGAACAAATTTGTGCGTGATGATAGTTTGATTGGATCAACTGATAAATACATATTTTTCAAATCTATTAATATTATAACTTGGCGATCTGCTAATCAAATGTTCCACACGAAATTCCGCATGAACCTTCAAGCTGTCTTTTCTCTATTTAGTAGTGAATTTCAATTCGATCGACTCTGTATTTTTAGAAATATTGAGAAAGCAAATTTTGAAATTCTAAAGTTTTGATCCTGCGGAATCATTAGGTATATTCTACACATTCACGAATCCAGTATTCGTAACTAGGGTCCAAACCTGCTGTAGCATTATCGAATTCTTAGGTTGTTTGTTTCGGAAGTTATTGTGTCTACGATCAGCCTTGAGTAAAAATAAAATTTTAAAACAAATCGATGCTATACCAAATATATAGTTTCCCTCTCGATACAAGTAGGGTGCGACCCCACCACTTCAACAATAAGAATGGTGCAGACTCAAAATTATAGAGGTAAAATTTTGCTTTTTGAAAGAACCTATTTATTTTGCTCTGAAATGAAAGCAGCGGAAACAAAACACGAAAACTCATTGAAATAGGTAAGTAAACAAGTGAACTATTCGAATTAACCGATATATTATATTTCACCATAAATATCTTGTCCATTCGAAAGGCTACTGCTTTTCTAACATTCCAATGGAAACTTTGGTAAAGGATTTATGTGAGGACAGTAACTTTTGCGTTCGTATTCAGCCTACCTACTCATGTATTGAGCCCGCCAAACGCTGTTCTACTTCTTGATTGAAAGATTTTGGTATGTTCTATTCATATGGTCCTCACGACATTCTGCATTAAGAGTTTCTAGCTATCATTTTCGATCAGTAGGTATTTAATTTCTATTCGATTCGATCTGTTTTTTTGGAAATATTGGGGAAATCAAATTTTGAATAGGTTTATTCCTAAGGCATCTCCAGGCGGATTTGAATGATTGAAGAACTCGACCTTCGTGATTAAATCCGAAACCTAATCTACAAATATTCGATTTTTCAAGTAATTTCTTCGGGAAGTAATGGTTATAACAGTGAGTCTAATTGTCGATCGCAGACACAATAACATCCGAAAGAAACAACTAAGGGACTTAATACTTGTGTAGTGAATAAAAAAATATTTGAACCTTAATCACGACGGCCGAATCAGCGAAGTTGTAAATTTCACCCAATAATTTCGTAGAAATACTCATTCAAAGTTTTATTTTCCTACTATTTCCAAAAACACAGATCGGATCGAATTCAATTCAGTGCTCGATTGGAAAATGACAGCATGAGGGTCCATGCGAAATTTCGCAAGGCTGATTGTTCACAAAATATGAAATATCCAAAAAAAAAAATTTGTTCTGTTCTGCTACCTAGATTCATCATGATCAGTTATTCCAAAAATAAAAACGGTTCAGTACAAAGGACAAAATTCGTTATATTTTAATCCCGACACCTCCGAAAATGAGGAGCTGATGAGACTGAAAATTGAAGTTTTGATTCTAATGTTAACTTTTGGGTGGAAAATTACCATTACCGGCAATTTGGTAAAACGATACAACGCTGTTCGCTAGAATATGCACGCAAAAATCTTGCTTGCCATTTGAAAGAAACATCTCCCTTTTTTGGATGTCTTGTTTATTTTATGTTTAAATAACACCCCCTGAAAACCTCATCGAGACAATCGCTTCAGGAATCATCAAAATACTTTAACAAATCAGAATATTATGCAAATTAATTTTTTGGGATACCCTGTATGTACTTGTCGTCTGAGGAAGGATATGACTTTTGCAATTTTCCGATATGGATATGAAAGTAATCAATTGAAAATACCATCAGTTTTATATTTTTGCGCTCATGTTTAAAAGAACAGAAAGCTATAGTTTCGCACAAATGTCTGTTATTTTCAAATTTTTAGCCGAAAATGGTCTCAAACGAATAAGTTGGACTCACTGATGACGAATCCGGTGTCAAAATCGATTCTGGCCGGTTGGCCGTCTGCATGCACGATAACGGTCGTATGAAGAATCCTAAGGACCAGGGTTGGATGTATTTTGAAATGCGACGGTTATGTCCGTTAATGGGCGAAATCTGCCGAACGTTTTAGTAGTAAGAGCCTTCTGAAATTTCGAAGTTATTTCAGTGTTAATTTGGGAACCACTGAATTGATTGGATTGAAACTTGGAAGTTGGATGAAGTATAACGATGCGCAACTTTTTGCGAAATTCAGTTGAGATCACACTGTTGGTAAATTTGATCAAAAAATTTTCGAGATTTTTTCCAACATTTTTTTTTGAACTGTTCCTCACATTCAAAAAAAAATAATTTGCCGGATAATAAAGGCACCATACTTCACAGCAGTGTACCAACTTTCAGTTGGATACGATCATAATTTTCGAAGATATCGGGAAAAAATATGTCAAGTTTCGTGGTTTCTCCCTCGGTATCTTCGTTTTTACCGAAATAAGTAAAAAAAACCTGAAAAAGCAGTGACGTGAAGTCAACAGATTTTGAGTGCATGCAAATTTGTTGCCAAAGCGATCATCTCATTTTAACATGCGCGCAGATACTGCCGACTTCACGTCAGTGTTTTTCTAGGTTGTTTTCGTTACCCTGTACATTTCAAGTAAGAATAGGTCCATCACGAAGCCGTACTAAGAAGTCGAAATAAGTTTTTCAATAAGTTAATTATGCAAGTTGTCTTTCAGGGACACCCTGCATATTTCACCGTAACTGTTATATGTGGAAGCAAAAACCTTCGAAATCTTCCAATAAAACTGCTGGTCGCTGATTGCGATAAAAGGATGATTATACATATTGAATTTCTGAGCCACCTTGTATGATTTTACTATAAATATCTGGTCGTATGTGGGAAGATATTAGCTTTCAAATTCACAACAGAAAAATTCTGATTTACAGCTGAAAAATTGTCCATGTTTTTGCGCGCATGTTCTAGGGGAACAGCGTGCTATCGTTTTGATCAAATGTCTGTAATTTTGGATGATTGAGCCGAAAATGGTCTCAATCGACTAGGTTGGACTCACTGATGACGAATCCGGTGTCAAAATCGATTCTGTCCGGCCGGCCGGCCGGCCGGCCGTAGACACGATAACTGTCGAACGAAGTGAGCTAGCAGCTTGAAACTTTCAGGGTAGGTCGCGCATTGGAATGCCGCGGTTAAGTTCGTTAATGGGCCAAATCGATCGAATAGTTTCGGAGTTATAGGCATTTGAAGTTTTGAAGTTATTTATTTTTTATTTCAGAAACTACTTGAGCGATTGGATTCAAACTTGGCGGTTAGGTGAAGTACAACGACGCGCAACTTTGAGCCAAATTTCGACAGGATTATATTGTTGGTTATTTTTAAAAAAAATTTTTTTCGAAATTTTTTTCCAAAAAAATTTTTTTTTCGGAAACCATTTATCATATCCTTGAAAAATTATACTCACGCTTTGACCTTCTAATTTCACAGCAATGCACCAAATTTCAGTTCGATACGATCATAAGTTTTCGAGATATCGGGAAAAAATATGTCAAATTTCGAGGTTTTCTTCTCGATATTGTTGCTTTTCTCCGATATCGGACCATCGAGTACGGTTTGTTCATAGACAAGATATATGGGTTTGTTGTGGTCACGGCTGTCGGTTGAGTAATTCAATTCTCGAAGATGATGAAAATCTGTTAAAAATCGACGAATTACCGATGAAAATTGCTGGAAATGGCAAAAAATAAGCAAATAACATTGTTTCCGAGCTGGAGATTCGAGAAATTGGCTCTTCTTCAGAAAGAAGTTCTATTGATCTGTCAACCGGCTGGAAGCATCTCTCTTAAGAAAAGTTTATAGTGAAATCGAAGCGAATAGACGATAATATGGAATAATATATTTCGAAATGGGTAGAATACAGGTTTGTTCTTATCCCTATAAACCGTTTTGAAACTAACTTTGACTTATTTTCGAGAATCCAGCTTAGTTTACTTTCATCACCTGAAAATTTCACAAAAGTGAAAAATATTGTTCATGTTCGTCGAATTCCAGACGTAAATTGCATGAAAAGGCAACAACTAAGCAGGATTCGTCGTTTTCAAACGATATAATGGAGAAATAGTTACTTTTTTCCAGAAAAAACTCTCATTGATTACCCGCAGGAACTCTCCGAACCAACTTCATGATGAAAGTGAAAGATATCGACGTAAATATGGCATGAAATATATCGAAACGAGTCGAATACAGGTTGGTACTGATCCCTATTAACCAATTCAACAACAACTTTAAGTTATTTTCGAGATTACAGCATAACTCGAAACTATAAACAGGAACTGTGAATGAACATTTTTCAGTCATAAGTTTTGAGGCTTGAGGATGAGATAAAATGTTGAAAGTGGTCAACAAGTATTAGAACAGGTAGGGATCGAGGTTTTCCCGAACATTTTCTGCTAATTTATAGATTTTAAATAAATATTTCCTCTTCATTTTGACATTGCTACGTAGTGTTACTTGAAAATTTCACTCAAGTAAAGGAAATTATTTAATATCTACGAATTACTAACAATAATTGTATTAAATGGCAATAAATAAGCATAAGTAATCGTTTTCCAGCCTTGAGATGAAGAAATAAGTGTTTTTTCCCTGAAAAACTTCCATCAATGTCACTGAGAAACTCTGAAACGGAACTTTAACATGGAACCGAACTAAATCGACGTAAATGTAATATAAATTACATCGCAACTGCTCGATTACAGGTTGGTTCTGATCCCCATCAACTTTTTCATTGTGAATTTTGTGTTATTTTTTAGATCCCAGCATAAGTTCAAACTGTCAACAGCATCTCCGAACAAAAACTTTTTAACTGTTGTTTTGAGGCTTGCAGATGAGATAAAATGATTAACAATTATTAGAAAAGGTAGGGATCGAGCTTTTTCTAAACATTTCCTGCTAGATATTAGTGTTTTCTACAATAATGCCATTAATCTCTCACCGTTAGCAGATATAATACACTCGATAGAATGATTTGAGGAGCTTTTCATCTCTGAAGGTAAAGAAATTCATAAGAAATAACGAATATTATTAATGCCATAATAATGATTTCAGGTGAACGAATGGAGAAACCAGTGATTTTCAAAGAAAATTCTCTTTAATAGGCATAGTGATGTTACACTGTAAGTTTCCAAAGTTGACAAAATAATTCAATTAAATACATTGTAATAGGTCGGTTCGAGGTTGGTACTGATTCTATTCAACTCTTTCATCGTCATTTTCACGTTTTTTCCAAATTTCAAGCATGTTTTGTATCGGTCTGGAACTTTCTATTCAACTGGAATCCTACCGTTGTGTACAAGGTACGTTGCTTTTTCTGATGCTTTTTCCAAGATTAAAGATAGTGTTGATAATTTCTGATGCTCTTTTATCGATATTTCGTTTCGTTTTCTTGAAAAACTTATCTAGAAAAGTGGGTTAAATTTGAATTTTCTCTTAATTAGCTCGACTCTATGATCATAGAATATAATCGTTGATAGACCAAATTATTTCTTTTTAATTATAATTACGTCTTATTGAATAGAAAAATTAATGCAGCCTAATCGTTTCCCTCGAAGTGTGAATAACTTTAATTAATTAATAAAAGTTGAATTTTCTTCAATTATTAAATTTTTATGAGAAGGCCAAAACCACAGACCACTCTATGATCTGTTCTATGTTGTTTGTTAGATGGCTATGCAAAACAACATTTTTGTTTGGTTAGCGGCGTATCTTTCTAAATCAGAATATTAACTGTATTATTGAATTATATCAGTTTAAAAGTACTGTAAAGTGATCAGAAGTGTATGTAGCATTTGATAACAATAATATTTTTTAGGAATCTTGAAACGATAATTGGATTGACGATCTGAAATTCACATGCAGAGGTTTGAATTTTGAGGAATCCATCTAATGCAAAGGTAAATACCACTTCATCTAACCTTTTCTACCCTTTAACCACCTGTTTCGTTCTTATTATACCATATCGTGAATTTTATTCATATGTTAACAATTTTACTTTTCCGCAGACAAATGGAACATATACAGAAACCATCAGAGGGCACTGTTGTTTTTTATCCTAATTACGTACATTGAAAAGATTTTAGTGCAAATTTCCCAATAGTAAGATGCCAATTTGGTTTGCAGACATTCATTGTACGTATTACGCTTTCACACAATTTGCAGATGCATTTTTGTAATTATTGTTATATTTTCAGGAATATTATATTGGACAAGCTATCAAATTATATATGCGACTGTAGTTATTCATATTGTGGCCTGGAAATTGAATGCTCTGCCTTAGTTTCTCATCAGAGAATGTCAACATTGGTTCAGTTCTGTTGAAATAATTCAAAGATTTCGAAGATGATCAAATTCGTTGGAATAATTAATCAATGCCTTCTTGTTGTGAATCATTGGGAAATTAATATGATTGAAACTCTAGGTAAAGCAATTCATTGATTATATCTAAACTATTATATGTATAATTTGTATCTTTTTACAGATAAATATTGTTTTACCAAGGATTCTGAGGCAAGGGTTATGTTGACAGTATTCAGGAAACTCCTAGAATGTTGTGGTAATCTGTAGTCCTGCCCTCCTAGAGATGGGATTGTGTGAAAATGTGCTCGGATATATAATTTTGAGTGTAGTGCAGTTCAATGTGTATGCGTCTGTTGTTCCTGACAACCTTTTGGAATACAATAATGCTTAGTGAGTACAGTGTTTATAACTTAATATTTTATGAGAAAGAACCTCCTAACAATTCATTTTCCAAGCAATATTTGAATATCGAAAGAAAACCTATCGTGGAATTTTTTTTTATCTATTCCAAATGAACGACATAGTGATATATTATATCATTTTCCAATCAATGAACAGCTTGATAAAAATCAATAATTTCAACACTACGATGTGAAAATGAAATTTCAATGCTTCAGATAAACAGTATTGGCCCAATTATTTTGCTCTAAAAAATTTGTATACATTTTATGAATCATGATTCATCAGTATTATATAGCTGCTTCAATTTCTCAATTCAAAGCATATCTTTACTATTTTGTAATTATTGATTAGGAGCTGAAATTCGACTCACAGATACGATTAATTCGAGGTGCTTTCTCATAGGAATAAATAAGATGGTTTGGGTTTTCTCTAGGAAATTGAAAGTAACGCATAAGTTATCAAAAAACAGAGATATTTGAATGAATAATGTACTTAATTGTTTATATTTAATCGTGATTATTTGTATCGTTTTACAGATAAATATTGTTTTACCGAGGATTCTGAGGCAAGGGTTATGTTGACAGTATTCAGGAAACTCCTAGAATGTTGTGGTAATCTGTAGTCCTGCCTTCCTAGAGATGAGATTGATTGAAAATGTGCTCGAATATATGGTTTTTAGTGTAGCGCAGTTCAATGTGTATGCGTGTGTTTTTCCTGCCAACCTTTTGGATCATAATAATGGTTCGAAATGAGGAAGCAAGAAAGACGAGATCAATATTGATTTGGAAAAATGTTATTTTAACCATTAGTAAGTATTACATTTAAAACTTTATATTTTATGAGGCAAAACATACTAACAACTCATTATCCAAGCAAAATTTGAATATTGAAAGAGAACCAATCGTGAATTTTAATTTTTTTTTTATCTATCCCTTATGGGGAAAGAGATTGAGATTCAATATATCATTGTTCAGTCAGTCAATCATATGAACGGCTCGATAAAAATCAATAATTACAATAGTACAATTTTAGATTTCAATGCTTAGGATAAACAGTATTGGTCCAAAAAATGTTTATACATTTTATGAATGATGATTCATCAATTTTTAAGGCCGCTTCAATTTCTAAAATCGAAGCATATCGTCAATTTTGTGCATATTGATAAAGAGCTGATATTTGATTCGCGAATATGAATAATTGCAGGTGCCTCATCACAGAAAAAAACTAAGCTGGTTAAGGTTTTCCATAGAAAACTGGAAGTTTGTTAACAATCTATAAGATTGAGTAACAGTGAAAACTACTTGAAAGCTAAGAAAGTTCCCAATTTATTTATATTATCAACAACAACGCATATGCTGCAAATAATTATATGCACTGAATAATTGATGTTTTATGAAATTGAATTAAGTTGATATAATAGGATCAAAACAATACAACATTGCAAAAGTGCTTATAGCTGTAAAAGCCACAAAGCTCCGCTCAAAATTGAGATTTGTTAATTTTGACAGTTTGGAATTTGGTGAAAGAAGTACAACTGTTGTCTGTTTAGTTTATATTGAATACCAACTCCTAGAAATTCATAATAGGTGATGCGTGATAGGCATGGTGGAACGTTGGAGATTCATCCTAAGAAAACAAATTTAACGTTATACAGATTTAGTAATATTCTTTCATGTGGTTCTATATTTATTTATATAGTTTTTCATTAGCTGATCAATATAATATAGCAACATGGAGTGGGATGTCACAGCTTTGTTAAAAATAAACTTTCTAAATAAAACATTATATTGTTTATATTGAAAATTTTCCTTGAGGGTTGATATTTGCCTGTCAAATATGATAAATTTCAATATCACCTATAGAAAAACTGAGATGATCTGAGGATTCTCTACAAAATTGAAATTTATTGCATTTTTCAAAATGAGATATTACACGGACTGATGTATCTGTTGAATACAACAGGATTATTATTCAACTTTACATCCCTACTAATATACACAGATTATTCAATTGTTTCATTCTCAAATCTCTATAATCTGAAAATTTTCCATCCGAAAAATATTGGGTGAGGAGTAATATTTTTCAAAATTATCTTCGTTAATGAATATATTCATAGTTAATAGGATATTGTTTTTCTATGTAGGCATTGTTACTGATTTCGTATGCCACATTAGGAACAGCACTGTTAATTGGATTATCCAACAAATGATGGTTTATCCTTCCCATAAAAATTAGAATAATATTTCTTGGCCAGTTTGAAACAACTGTCGCTCAAATATATTGAATTTGGGATATTACAAAATTAATGGTAATTCTAAATTTTTTCTTGAGAATCTATTTTGTTTAATCTTGATATCCTTTTTTTGTTTTCAGTTACATCCAACTCATCATAGTGATACATTGGATTATATTAGAAGTGAAAATATCATATAAGTGGTATTCAAATTGTTATGGATCAGAATAAGCAAGAGGAGATGTAGATCAGCAAGTGCAACCAGTGATATATTCTGCTAACAACCTAATTACCACTTCTGTCTATGGTACACTTATAATATGTCCGATCTGAATGAGGTGTACAATAACAAAAAAATAAATTATTTATAAATGGAATATTATATTTATTCATAACGTAAAACAAATATATAATTGTCACTACCCCAATTCAAATAGGGTAGTTTCAGAATTTCAATACTCTATAAAAGAATGATTTAATTATCAATAATTCAATCATTACATTATTTCCCTTTCGTCATATTTTAACTCTGAATCGAGTGCTTCTTTATTCTAAAAATAATCATTCATTTCTTTCTCATATCCAAATAATTTAAATGAAACTAAACTTTTGTTAAAATCAAACACTTTCGATTATCAAATAATTAATAAACCAAGCAAATTATATGTTGAAATACTGTATGTATATGAATGGTAAATTAGTTGATAGCAAATTGCAAATGTAAGCTGAAAAATTTCATTGAAATATGTATCCAGCGAAAATTCATATATAATAGCTCTGTGAAGGTGAAGGCGATTGGAATCATACCATGCAACTATAGGTAGGTATTGGAAATATACATACAGATAATACTAAAACCCTATAAAAAGTAATGTGAAAAGTTGACATCAACAGGCTTTACCATCCTAAAGAAGACCTGTAATAAGGTAAAATTTTGCGTACACTGGGAAACACAGTGCTATCGTATTGTCTGATTTTGGATTTTTTTTTCGAAAGTGATCTCATAAGACATGGTTGGACTCTCTAATGATTAATCAGATGCTAATATCGATTCTGATTAGCCGGACATGGGCAACATTACGAGCGTAAGGAGAATCCTATCTACGTGAAACTGTTAAGGTAGGTAAAAATTTAACATGCGTCGGTAGTTGTGATATTCTTCCTCGAAATAGTTGTTTTTGTCGAAATTATTCAAAAAATACTGATTTAATCACTATAAATTTTGGTATCTAAATTGGAAATGCTGATGAACAACTTTGTGAAATATTTCATAATAATCATGTCATTATTCAGAACAAAAAAAACGAAAAAAAATGGATCACATTCAAGAGAAAGAAAAGCCAACTGAAGAGGCAGAAAAAATAGCAGAAGTAGATGTAATGGAAAAAAAAAATAAATGAATATTAAATTCAATTAAAATAATATTTATTTATGGCAGACAATGACACACATAAGTTATAAATATATCCTGGGCATACGAGTAGAGCCAGCATATAATATAGCTTTTTAACATCATCTAATAGAATTAATTATATTTCCATGTAATTAGAATTCCTACGATAATATAAACGTGGTTACACCCATGAAAGGGAACAGGTAAAAACTTCTATTATATGGGATTAATCAATTACTATCAATATAATCATTAAATATTACGAATATTACTGTTATTTCTTCACATAATGTTTCTCAGTAATAACTAAGAATATACTTTTTATGTCTCACAACTTGATAACAAATTTAACTATTATTTCAATCGGCATTAAATCACTTAAGGAAATGGTTAAATATTAATTTTCAATATAAATAATTTCAATTATTGGCCAATAAGACACATTCATTTCTAACATTACTTATATAAAATTTTATTTATGAAAAAGCATTAGATTCTTTGACGGATTAGACAATATAGCATGTGTGAAGAAATCACAATTTTAACATTAAAAATTTGAAAAGATACCATAAACTACTAAATATAATATAAGAGCCCAAATATAAGCCCCTCAAGCATATACAATGTCTCTTTGTATAATTGTAGAGTAATAGTAGGAATTTATTCAAAGAATAGGTTAATATATTCATAACGAAATGCTATTATTTCTGGAACATGATTTCCTCTTTTTTCTTTGGATGAAAACTGACAAAATATCTTGAAACCATATCTGCAACATGAGGGAGATAAAAAATCAGCCGTCCAAGCGATACCTTTTCAGATCTTCATGTGTGCAAAAAGCGCTACGTGCCCCTTATACATCCTCCATTATATTCCTTCGCAAAGGTAGTATGGTATCAATCGAAAGATGTTCCATTTTCGAATTATAATGCCTAATATAACGTTACAGTTTTTTTTTTCAAAATATACTATATCTTCAATCAGTGTATTTATTGATACACTAATAGAAGAAACTCTCATTTCCATTCCACTCTTCCTGATTGAAGTAAAGTACAACTAAAAAACAAACATCTATTGATATAAAGTTTAATAGTTGAGTTTTCAGTGTTTACTCACATACGTCGAAAGTTTTAAATAGATTATGTTATATTATCGATTCCAGTATATCAGGATTACTATAGGAATGAGCTGATCTATATAGCACTTTTTTATATCCTGTTTCTGCTTCTTCAAAATGTTATCGTGATTTTCAATTTCCAATCGAATATCGAATGAATGAATTATTCATATACTTTGTGAAGATAATCTTGGTTATGGTAGCGAATGACATTAGCAATCATAGATATGATAAACTATGGCTATGTCCACAGATATAGGATAACCAACTGAAAAAAAAATTCTCAGTAGACAGCTATGATCAGAAATAAAAAATCAATTAGACATAATCAGAACATCCTATTAATATAATATACTACCATATAAAATACAATTTCAATAGGAAATATATCGTATAATTGATATACCTATTGGGGTTCTATGATTATTACTCTCCATCCGGGATACTCCGATATGGATGTACAGTAGCATAGAAAATATGAAATTTGTACTATGATTGAAAATAATTTCTATAGAAAGTTGGCTTTGAAACATTTGAAAGTTTAGAAGAGCTTCCAACTATAGGCGGTTTCGGAAACTTGATCGGGGTTACCTACTCGATCACCTGTCAGATTCCTCGGATCACTTACCCGGGTTAGGCAGTAAACGAACATGTCGGGGTTATAACGGCACAGAATACAGAAAAATCTCTTCTGTGATTGTGGTTTGTTTTGATTGAATTAAATCATATCCTGAGTTAATTCTCGAACAGTTTTGGCTTATCACGTTATGAATTCGATGCAGGAAATTCTTGCTAGATGTGAAAATTGAGAGTAAATTAGCCAGGGAGGCTGATGTGCAAAAGCACATTGAAGAAAATAATTCTTTATTATTATGATGAATTGAAGACCACAAATTTCATCTGTTTTGGAGGGTGCAGTTTCCTAGACCCTGTTCTGTTTCAGAGTGTGAATATTCTCGATATATTTCTAAAATTTGCAATGCAGTGAGTAGGTCAAAACCAGACAGTCTTTCAATTTGTGGATTTTGTTGTCACTCACAGACGAGAGAGTATAAAACCTGCTGTTCTTATATGATTTTGTGTTCAATAAGTAAGCAGTCTATTCTTGTTGATGTAAATTTCAATATTGTATAGTTTATAATTGATTGTATTATTTGTAGATTACATTTGATTATAATAGAAATTTTTTCTGATGCATGATGTCGACATTTGAGAATAATGTATCAGAGCATAGCTCCGTCGGATATTCATTTCTGGAAATAAAGAGATTTTTACATTTTGATGATATTTCCTCGATAACTCAAATACTATTGATCCGATGGTGATGAAACTTGAAAATTAATTGTAAGGTTGTTGATACGATTGTGTCTTCAGAAAAATTTCCTAAAAACTGTAAAGACTTTTTCTCACAATTGTCATATTTCGGAAAATAATGATCTAATTGAATTCAAACTTGTTGAAAGTTGAAAGATTTCGAAGTTGAAACTTGTGCAAAATTTCACGTGGATCAGATTGCTAGAAAAAAAATTTAAAGGTAGGTACTGATAAAGCTTTCTGAAAGTAAAAACTTAAACGAAATTTGTAGGGCAGGTTTCTGGCCCCATTGCAAAGGTTTCAATCATGAATGGGAGAAATCCGCCCGATAGTTCTGTGGATATTTCACTTCAAATTTTATTTCACCAATACCTACTATTTCAAAAAAAAAACAGATTGATTGAAATCGAGCACTTGGTTGAAAAATTACAGCTTGGTGCAAAATTTCTTGAGGACCGTATGATGAGGATATTGCAAAATTTATTTTTAAAGATGTAAAGAGAATAAGCGCCTCAAAGTTCCTGGCTACACCTCAGAGCTTTTCTAAATTTTTGTAAAGCTAAATTATGGTGTTTTCCCAAGACTAGTGGATCTATCGAATCTTTCATGGAATAATGAATTCGTGGAAGAAATCAGTTTTCTTTCACCGTTCCTTGAATATTTCATTATATCACCTTCACAATCTTCAATGCAAATTTTCTTGAGTTTGAATGATATTTGAATTTTCTGCGCTAAACAGGCTAATTTGACTGTCGACTCTGATTGGCTTATTATTCACAAATTTCAATTATATCACAGGTCTGTGATGTTATACAGTGGTACTTATACCGTGATTCTCTTAATATTGTCTGAAAATGGAGAAGTATTACTTTTCTATTCTATGATATTGTTAAAAGCACCTAGTACGCATGAGGTTTCCTTTCAACCCTGCTTTCCGAGCAGAGTTATGAAGAGATGATCTGGGTAAGTGATCGGGTAAGAGATCCAAAGGTTTCCGAACGTGGGTAGCTAATCCGATTAACTCGATCACTGATCGAGTAAGGACACAGAGGTTTCCGAACTGGGGTTAATGACACGGGTAAGGTAAACGAACACGCAGGGTTAGGAATCGTGTTAACTCGATCAAGTTTCCGAAACCGCCTTATGAGGTAGGTGTATTGTACATTTTCATAGTAAAATGTCCTGTAATTGGATATTGAAACTGCTGACCAATATAAAAATTTCCAAAGGTAACATCATAGTATTATTATATTTTAGTGAATACAAGATATTTCCTTGCTCTTATTACATATCATCACTTTTCAGTTGGAATTGGAATCAACTGAATTTTTAACAATGTGTGAACCATCAGGAAGAAACCCAAATTTTCCAATATTCAGATTTATGAAGTATGTCGTATTTGATGAAGCACAATGTCCTATAATCGGATATTGACTGTGGCTAGAACAAATTTTTTCCGAGGTAACATATAACTTTAATTATGATTAGGTGAATACAATATGTATATATGCAGTTTTATATACGATTACATTTCAGTCAGAATAGCTGTACCAGTATGTAAGCCAAGGAGGAACAAAATACACATAATTCAATATTATGCTGTATATCTTCTACATGACATGTTCTGTAATTTGATATTGGAAGTGATCAAATTAAAATTTCTCAAAGGTGACATCATGATGATATTATAAATGAATGACTACAAGAAATCCTTTACAGTTTTTCCATATGGTTGCTTTTCACTTAGAATGACCAGAGTTTTGACCAGTTTGCGAACCAATGGAGAACAAATTCAAGATTTCCAATACTCAAAGTTAGGGAGTATACTGTTTGTCGTCGAAGTAAAACGTCCTGTAATTATTGGATATTGGAAATATCTAAGATAAAATTTCCCAAAGGTAACAACATAATTTTATTACTACTAAGTATATACAAGGTATTCACTTGCTGTTCTCATATATGATTACGTTTCAGGTGGAATGATTCGAGTTTATACCAGTGCGTTAACCGATCAAGAGCAAGTTCGAGAAGTCTTATAATCAGAATTATGAAATATGCTGTATATGGTACAAGTAAACTATCCTATAATCGTATATTGGAAACGATCGTAATAAGATTTTCCTAAGGTAACATCTTAAAGTAATTATGATTAAATAAATTCAGTGCGTATTTTTGTAAATTAGTTTTCACTGAAAATAACCTGAATCAATCAAAAACAAAATGAATAATTAATGAATATACTGAATATCATCTATAGGAACTGTTCCCTGAACAAATATATATTATTAGTGCACTTTTCTTTACAATCAATAAATTTATTTAAATTTTGACCTAAAATATTTCTAACAGGATATATAGATGTTCTTTCCTATATATAGTTCAATTGAATATTTCTGAGTTTCACCTATAATTGGCAAAATATAACAAAATCCTCAGCTATTCGAGCCAGCCAATATTGAATATTGGCCAATCTGAATACTCAAAATGATGAATTCAAGTTTCGCAAACGTAAAATTTTAGTGATTTCATTATAATAAAATATATGTTGTACTTTTTTACAGATCATACATCATCAATAGGAACGATTTCAATTCGAGCAGTATGTGAATCAATAGAGGACGAACTAAAGTTGTCCAAATTGCATCACTATAGAGCCTTAATTTTTACAAAAAATTTATTAGGAAAATTTTCAACATAGAATGGAGGATTATGTTGGAGAAAGACCGATGGAATGATGAAGACGCTCGCTACGGATGGGAGAGAACACACCCGCATAACTGATATGGAAGGGGAGAGTGAACGAGACGAAGAGGACCAAAACTGCATTGGAACAATATGGTTTCGAAGAAAAATCAAAGGAAAAAACGTCATCGAAGCCAGTGCGTTAGCGGCAACGGGGAAAGACTAGAGAATGTTCATTATATGTGTTGATTTGCATGAGTAGAATATTGAATACTTTGTTACTTTGAAAAACCCAAAGAGAGAAAGGTGTTACTAAATTAAGTTTATATAAATATTTATATACTTCTATAAGCGGATAAATTTGTAAATTCAAACACACAGTTAATTTTATTTCTTATTTTGATTTTATATTTTATATCCCTCAAAATTTATCTGTATAAATTTCATAATAGGTTGAATTAATTAAACATGATATAAAATACATGATTCTAATGTTCTTTAAATTTTTTCTACTCCAAAATATCTATGTTTTAATGAAATAAATTATATTTTGAAAGGACGTGGGGTCATTTATTAATCCTATAAATTCTTCTCAATATCTTATTTATATTCTGATATACAGAATTATGAGAAAAATGAACCTTCCAATTTAAAAGTGCAGAGTGTTCCAAATAATAATACATTTTAGTTATTATTCAATAGACTAACACAACAACAAGTGAACCATGAAGTTCATAGTACCTATAAATCCTATCCAGAAATAAAAACGTAAAATCAATATCCAGAACCTTAGACATATCATAATTACAAATATTGAGGTCTCTTTGTATTCTGTAAATACAGGTGAATACCCTAAATTGAGTGCGATCTTAGTATCACCTGTTGGCATTCTGATCTAAATAACCTTATAGTTTACTGCAATTATATTTTCATTCTTTATTCATACGGTGAAGCTAATGAGTTAACCCGAAAGATGGAGCCGCCTCTTAATTCAGACAGTTGGATTATATCGGATGAAAGTTAGAATATCTACTGAATCAAACACTACTTATTCTATTCATTAACAATCTTCAGACCTCAACGAAATTCTGCCAGATAGATAGATTGTTACTAAAATTGCTCAAGCTGTATAGATTTGTCTCTATTTATCCACTAAGAAACCTTCTTTTTACTGTAAAAGACATAGACAAGCAATAGTCACTCGCATTAGTTTCTCTATGATAATAATGTATTCTCATTTGTATATAGTTTGAAATTACTTATCCATATTTGTTAACCTTATTTTCAATACTTCCTTTCGAAGAATAAATAACATTGAATAATTGAAAAAATTTCAAAAAGCACTGCCGTGAAGGCAGCAGCTTTTGCGCGCACGTTCAAATTCGTTGCTGAAGCGGTCATCTACATTGAACATGCGCGCAAAAGTTGCTGCCTTCACGGCAGTGCTTTTTGAAATTTTTGAATTCAATTAAATTAGTCGTAGTCGGATGTTCTTTATATTTATTCAAGGCTCGTTTCTTGGACTGGACCGAATTTTTCACTTCAGTACTCCACCATGGTACTGAATGTTTCATAACATGTCTTCCGGTTCTCGGTATACTTCTAGTTGCTGAAGCTAGATAGCGTTCGTGATCGATGTCACGTATGATAAAACTCTCCCTAAAAACATCCCAACCGGCCCTTGTCAATAACCATTTCTCCGTGGTGTATGTGATATCCCCGAAATTGTCAGTTTCAACTATTATGGGAAAGTGGTTGCTGTTATGTGAATCAGCCTCAGCTTTCCAGATCAGTTTGTTGGAAATCGTGCTGCTAGCAATAGTCAGATCAATAGCTGTAAATGTATTTGCTTTTTCGTTGAAATGAGTTTTAGATCCGTCATTCAGAAGTATGATGTCTTCATTCTCCAGCCAGCTCTCCACCTCACGTCCTTTGCTGTTGATTGTTAATGAGCCCGACAAAGTGTTGTGAGCATTGAAGTCGTCCATTAGTATAAATGGGCTACGTAGTTGACTCACCAAATTCTCTAGTTTAATGATCTCCCAGTTGGTGTTCGGAAAATATATGTTGCAGATTATTATCTTACTAGGTATGAATGCTTCTATCGCAACGGCTTGCAGTGTTGTGTTCAAATGTAAAGTATTATGAACAAAACCTTTTTTCATCAGTATGGCGACTCCTCCGCATCTTCTGTTAGCATTTTCGAAATCTCTTCTAATAATTTCATATCCTTTGAGCTGGAAGGGCTCAGGTGCGAGATGTGTTTCTTGGAGGCAAATACATACTGGATCGTATTCCCGGATAAGGATCTTTATATTGCAATAGCGCTTTTTACATCCTCTGCAATTCCATTGAATCAGATTGTTCCTCTTCATGTTCACAGTTTCATATTCAGTCATTTTGAATGTAAGGATAGTTATGTAAAATCAACGGACAACACAAATACAAGTAAACAGTCAGTGTATAAATAAATATGGGCTTGAATAGAAATAAAATAGTGATTTGACAGAGATAAAATAGAAATTAAATAAAGATTAAATATAGGATAAATAGAGATTAAATATGTAAAATAGTATTCAGGATATCAAATGAAGTGTCAGCTGTTGATATCTGATATTCCAATTCCGAGTTCTTCCTCTGATCTAGTCCTCTTGTTCCTGCCTTCTCTTCTCCTTCCAGTGATTTTCCTAGATTTTTGGGAGCTTTGACTGGACTCCGATTCATCAGCGTCGTCTCCGGATAGAGATCGTTCGTCTTTTTTTTTGTTTAGTGTACTTTTTGGTGGTGTCAAGTGTTATGTGGGGTGGAGGCATGGTGACTTGTGGTACATTTTCAGAATTTTCCTTTTAGATTGATGGGGTCCCCTGTTCTTCAACGACTAGCGTGCCTTGTGTGGTAATTGGATGAGCTATTGGAGTTGGGATGAGTTGTTTTATGATTGATTCTATCTTGAGAGTGATTTCTGGGATAATTTTCTTCATTAATTAATTTTCCTCTACGAATTTGGTTTTGAATGAATTAGAATATGTTACTCCCTGAGTAGGTGTACTAATTATAGCTTTCAGTGGTTTTAATTATTTTGTGTTGCCTTTTCTAGAAGATATTTTGGGCATGTTCTATCATCAGCTAAGTGTTCTCCTCTGCAATTGAGACATTTGTAAGGCGAGTTGCAGGTAGTTCCGGCATGCTTTGGTTGTCCACACACACATACTTCATTGTTTGTACATCTAATCGCTAAATGACCAAACCTTAAACATCTGTAACATTTCATAGGGGGTGGTATGTAAGGTCGTACCTCAATTCTTTTATAGATGGCGACATCTATTTTCGTCGGTAGGTTCGGGGTGTATGTCCAGCAGTCTCGATAATTTCATTACCCCGCTTAATTTTCATTCTTCTCACATCTATGACTCTTTTTTCAGCTAGGCCTTCCTTAATTTCATCTAAATTGCAGTTTAAGAGATCTCTACAATATATGACTCCTCTGCTGTGATTGAGATGGTTATGAAAAAAGGAACTGGGATTGTCTTCGAGTAGACGTTTCTATTAATAGACTTCCATTCATTTTATTCACTTCTTTGATTGAACCTGCAGCATTATACAATAATTTTTCTATTTTGAATGGGCTGACATTTGAAAAGTCAGCACCATCCTTCCTACTAATGACCAGATACCGGGGGTAAATTTCCGTCGTCTGGTTCACTATTTGTTCAGCGGTAGCTTTACGTTGGGAGGCGCCGCCATGTCCACCTCTTACTCCGAGTTGCTGTAGCCCTGCTATGGTTTGCGCATCACTGCAGCTAGCCATAGGGTCTGTTTCACTTCGAGTAACCAACGAAGTTTCCGATGCTGCACTATTTGACATAATCCTCATAGTTGTCCCTTTATCGCAGATACCACACGCTTTTCTAGGTTGAGGTAACCGGCTAGGGCCCCAGGCTTGCCACACCCGTATTCATTTAGCATATTATTATAGTTGATTAATTATGGATGCAGCATGCAGAAGAAAACTTCATACTTCAGGGCATTCACAGAAATTTTAATGATTATGTGTTTCCAGGTGCCGAAAAATCCGGGCGTTCTGGCCGTCACCCAGAGTATTACGGCAAATATGCAGACCATAGTAGAAGGAGAGGTAAGTATTTCTAGTGAATTTCATAAATTTTCGAATTGTTTCAGCTCCTGTAACTTCAATTTAATCATTGAAGTAAAGCGATCGTAATGCGCCTGATCATAAAAAACAGTGTTCAATATGTGGGCGGAAGGCAATTCGAACCAAACTAAAAAAAAGATTGGTCGCTGAAATACTTCGATACAGAGGGTTCCGCAACAGTGTTCCTATTCATGATACAGATAGGAAACTATTTTTTACTGAAAGCTAGACAGAACGATAATATTGTTGTTGGTCACACAGGGTGTTTCACCCTTTGAAGCGTGTCTAAAATTTATCTTTCACTGACAAGCAGTATTTTCTAGTAAATTTTTCGGATTTTACATGAAAATTGGGAAATTCTTCTCGAATATCTCATTTCGATATATAAACGGTTTTTGAGATATTCTTACAGACATCCGTTTTTTTTCAATATTCTTCATCAAAATGTATCAAATTTTGCATAGGAATTTTTTTTGGTCGAATATTGTTGATTGGTTACTCTCTTGAACGGTATATCTGGGCTGTGGTATACCGAGTGTGAAGAAGAGCTTGCCAAATTTTGCAGTAATATCCTCAATGCAACAACCTGTATTATATCGATAGATAAGAAGCGCCAACCAAGGCCCTACAAATTGCTAGTATTCCTAAAGGCTGAATTCACTAGCTTGATATTTGAAATCAAGACCGTTTTATAATTTTCGTTCAAAATGTGTATGGCAAGTTTTTCATCTCAATTCGCTTTGGGATTCAAATGGGACTTTTCAGTTGATACATATAGGGTGCAAAAATAGTTCATCAATGAATAAAAGTCTGCGATAGGTTCTCAATTAAAAAAAATGCTCGAAATATTGGAGTTTCTCTATTATTCTCACTGAAACAATTTACATATTATTGAGTCGTTTAATGAAAAGCTCTACAAATTATATTTCTGGAATCTTCTATAGTTCAGTTCGGTTCATCGAATTTTTTTGACAGAATATTGATGTCAAAGCTCTGCTAAATGCGTATTCTTAGTCAAGAGTGAAAAAATTTTTCGAATAATCTGGAACTATTGACCTAATCGAACATGTGGTTAAGATGTTGAAAACAGTGTTTCAATTGAAAAAGAAACAAGTCATGAAACTAAAAGCTTGCTCATGAAACTAGGTCATTCACTCTTAAGAATCCTTTTCACACGAAAATATTATGTTACAAAAATGTTATTGCTCAGTGAAAAGAAGTAGCTACCTACAGTTTCTCGAAAAATTAATTTTTTAACGTTAAGATCAGTCATAGAAGATACAATTTTACATGGGTCATAATGTACACTTATACAGTGCGTGTCAAAATTATGGAACAAATTCATTTTCTCAGAAGAAAAATATTTGGCAACAAAATCCTGAAACAGGTCAATTTTTGTTTCAGTTTTACCAAATTTTTATGCATTTTTGAAGGATTTTTGTTGTACTATGTGCCATTCCTATCAACCCTCCAAATTTTTTGAATAGGGAAAGTGGGTCATTTAGTACTTTTTTGGCAAGGTCTTTGTATCTTCTTCACAGGCATGCAGAAATTTTCAAGAAAAAAAATATTTTTTTGAAAAATTATTTACTTCAAAGAGGTTTTCAGTATGTACACTTTGTCATGGCTCATTTACTTTGAAAATGATGGTACCTGATGGAATTTGTCACCAAATGAAAGTCGACCATTACAGTTTTGTTCATGCACAACTTTCATCCCCCTCCAGTGAAAAATTAGAATGTGTGAAACACTGCACTTCAGTTGTGATCTTAAGTGGGCATGTTATTAGTACGTTTCTAGAAACGAACTTGTTTTCGCGTGAATATATGCTTTCAAGGACGTTTATTAAGAATACATCAAAGCCCGATTTTGTCGGGCTACAATTAACCCCATACGACCCTCCCAACTTTTTACATCGAAAAGTTCTTCAAAATTTACGAAAACGAATTTTTTCTCTCGAATATATGCTTCGAAGGACGTTCAATAAGAATACATAAACGCCCGATTTTGTCGGGCAAGAATCAACTCCACCCGACCCCCTCAACTTTTTTCGAGGAAAAGTTGGAAGTTTAAAAAATTCACGTAAATGAAATTTATTTTCCGCGAATAAATGCTTCTAATGACGCCCCATGAAAATGTATCAACGCCAGATATTGCAGGGCAGGGTTTTTTCAGCAAATAATCTGATGAATAGTTTTCTTTCAGATGAAAGTCAAAGAATTCTTGAAAAAAGTAAACTAAATTTGGAAAATTGTCAACTAATAACTGTTTTTCAATATTGACATTGCATCGAGTTGCGAGGTGGTTTGTCCTAATTACGAAGTTTCAATCTTATCACGTCCTCGGTAGCATATATCCACGAGAAAAAAATTCGTTTCGTGAACTTTGAAAACTTCGAACTTTTTCTTGTGAAAAGTTGAGGGGGTCGTGTGGGGTTAATTCTTGCCAGCGTTGATGTATTCTTATTACGCGTCATTGGAAGCATATATTCGCGGGAAAAAATTTCGTTTTCGTTTATTTCACAGATTTCTTACTCAACCTTGTGAAAAGTTGAGGGGGTCGTGTGGAGTTAATTCTTGCCCGGTAAAATTGGGCGTTGATGTATTATTTTTATCAAGCGTCCTTGAAAGTATATATTCACGAGAAACAAATTTCGTTCCCGTAAATTTTGAAGACTTCAAACTTTTCCTTGTAAAGAGTTGAGGCGGTCGTGTGAGGGTAATTCTTTCGCGAAAAAATCGGGTGTTACTATATTCTCATTAAACGTCCTTAGAAGCATCTATTCACAGGAAAAATTTCGTTAACGTCAGTTTTGAAGACTTTTTCTTGAGGAATGTTCAGACGATGTGTGGGGTTAATTCTTGTCCGACAAAATCGGTGGTACAGGTATTCGCGAAAAAAAATTCCGTTTACGTTAATTTTGAAGACGAATTTTTCCATTTGTTGAAAAAAAACAGACAGAATTGGGTGTTCATTTATCTTCATAAAGCTGCCCTATTTGCCTAAAGTAGCCAAAAATTACATCATACGTGAATTTCAGGCATTTTTGATTTTTTCTTGCATCAGAAGCACTCACAGCCCGGCTGTGAGCCAGCCACGAGTTTGTTTCACTGAACCTATCGCGGTCGGCGAACGTGAGAGAGAACGCGAGGCTGGGAAACTCCAGACTCGTGGCTTACCCTTAGTCTTATTACTACTGACACGAAAACCCTGTATAAAGTGTTTAGCATGAAATTAATAGATTACAACAAGCTTCATGAGCAGCGTTATTTTATAGATCTGAATTATTCAGGGCCGGTATTAGATTTGAAACTTTTTGATCGATATTCAAGTGAGAGTTAGCTACTATATACAGTCAGTATATAGCGAATATAGCAATCTCTTCAAACCAAATTAATGTTTTATTCAGTTCATTATATATTTATATAGATATAATAAATAACGTGACTACATTTGTGAAGTGTAGAAATTGATATTTTGTTCTAACGATAAATCATTATGATATAGCACAGAACGACATTTCAATGAATTCCATTTTTTGTTTCAGACCGAAGAGCAGAAGCCGGGGTAAGATTCTTTACATCTATAAATTTTTTTCCTATTTCAGTCCATACCGAATATTCATATGCAGTTGAGCCAATGGAATGTCTAAAGTTACGACGAACAATAGAGAGTTATCGAAACCCAAATAGAGGCGTGCCTTACATAAAGTTTCCTTTATTTTGACTTATTCGCATGCATACTCACAAAACATTTAAGGGCGGCCTCTAATAAAAAACATGCCTCCATTACTTTAACTCGAATAAAAGACTGGCTTACTTGAATGAAAGATTTCTTATATGACAGTTCTCCTGTCATTCTTTCCAATTAAGTGATGACTGAAGGTGAGAGCTCTCATTCTTTCTTCATAAATCTTCATTTCTGTTTGATGTTGTGGTATTTGATTTGATATTTGTGAAAGTATAAGCATTGTTGTTATGAATTAAAACACTCTATAAAAGCACATGTCAGGAACTTCTAGGCGCTCCTTTAAATTCGTTGACGAAGTGATCATCTGTTCATGTATTTTTTTGATCCGAGATAGAATATTGGATCAAATTGAAATTTGAAACCTGTTGTTGAATATCGATTCAAGGTCCGTGCCAAATTTCATAGTAATCTGATGAATAGTCAACAAGTAAAACTAAACGTTCAACAAAAATTTGAATTACAAAGTTTTAATCTAATCGCATCAGTACCTATAGGGATATTGAAGAAATAAATTGAAAATATCAAATATCAACGGAATTCTCTTAAAAATCTCCGAAATCTTATCAAGTTATAAACTTCCAATAAACATAAGTCAAAATATTGTTGAATTTTACTTTCATATCTAATACTGCAGAGAAATAAGAAACCATAAACAAAGCTTTATTATTTGTCAATGACAAGACCACATAAGAATTGTCATCTTGAGCTGGGTCCAGATGAGTGTAAAGTCGGGTCCAGATGAGTGTAAACCCGGGTCCAGATGAGTGTAATGCGAACAGCAAATGCAATAAAATTTGATAAACGATTCGGCGAATCGTGTGGCCGGCACTCGAGCTCAACCTCGAATAATACATTAAAATGCATCGTTGGAGTGGAAAACCGAGTCCCGATGGAGCAGAAAGAGCGCTGCCTCGAACCATAAGATTCCCTGTGATTTATTGCATTCGCTGTTCGCATTACACTCATCTGGGTCTGGTATTAGACTGAATATTAATGAAATTAAACTAATCATTAAATTATATTTTAAAATGGTAGAAACAACTTTAAGCTATGGGCAGTATTTCTTTCTATTATTCAGATTGTCATAAGGTTTGTTCGTTGTACCTGCATGAACTACTACTACACCAACTTCATTGATACCGTATTTTGTTTTGAACTTGCACTCTGTTCCTTGCGGAAAGGTTAGTCACAGATAAGAGTGCAATGAGGTTTTGATCTGTGATAGTTTTACTTAATGGTAGTGCGTTATGTCATTGCCTCTGGTAGCAATCAATGGCTTGAAATTGTCCACTTTTTTTGTTTGGTTGCTTTATTTGAACGATAAGAATTATTTTTCGTGATGACTCCAGAAAAACTTCACGACAAATCCACGTAACCACACAACCTCGAAATGGTATCGAAAACAAAAGAAGCAGAGCATAGCAATAAAATTTGATGAAAGATTCGGCGAATAGTGTGGACGACACTAGAGCTCAACTTCGAATAATACATTTGAATGCATTGTTCGAGTTGAAAACCGAGTCCTGATGGAGCAGAAACAACGCTACCTCGAACCATAAAACTCCCTGTGATTCATGGCATTCGCTGTTCGCATTGAGCCGGGTCCAGATGAGTGTAATCCGAAAAGCTAATGCAATAAAATTTGATGAACGATTCGGCGAATAGTGTGGACGACACTGGAGCTCAGCCTCAAATACTACATTGGAATGCATCGTTCGAGTTGAAACCGAGTCCTGGCGGAGCAGAAAGAGCACTGCCTCTAACCATATAACTCCCTGTGATTTATGGCATTCGCTGTTCGCATTACACGCATCTGGATCTGGCTTAATGCGACCAGCGAATGCAGTAAATCACAGGAAGTTATGGTTCGAAGCAGTGCTCTTTCTACTCCGTCGGGGCTCGGTTTTCAACTCAGACGATGCATTTCAATGTATTATTCGAGACTGAGCTCTAGTGCCGTCCACACTGTTCGCCGAATCTTTTATCAAATTATATTGCATTTGCAAACACTCATCTGGACCCTGCTTTAAAGTTGAGGGGAAACAAGTCTCTTCGATAGTCTAACCAACGATAAGGGATCTTTTATTATATGATCCTTTAATGAAGTCGGGCCTGTATTCGAGTTTCGATAACTCTCTATTATATTTATCATTTGTTGGAATATAGGCCTTGAGTTGGATCTCCTTTTAACCATAGATTTTCCCCATCAAATAGTACACGTTCAACCAGTTGCAAGATTGGGATCAGGTTAAAAGGTACAAGTTGCTGAAATTTTCATTCAAACAGGTTCCTAGTTAAATATTTCGATTCCTTAAACTGAGAAATCATAAAAATACAGATAGAGATCATTACAAGGTTATCCTTCTTTTATTAATACTGAAGTATACTGTATAAATCCCCCGAAACGCAACGTCCTTGAGATATATAAGTTTAAATCATGTGCTCATATCCATTGAGCCATAATTCGCTTGTAAATCTGATGAAAATTACGATACTTATGGAATTTTCACTATGTTGATGGACGAGGTTGAATTTGTATATATGGTTAAAATAATTGGATATTGCATAAATTTCCATTCGAAAATGTGAAATACTTCCGGTTCAATAATACCACAATTAGCACTAATTAATGAATGAGGAAATGAGTTTTCTCAATTAAGTTTTGGTTTTTCTTTCTGTGTTGAACCCAAAAAATGTAGAAAAACACTGACGTGAGGTCAGGAGTTCTTACGCGCTTGTTAAAATTCGTTGCCGAAGCTGTTACGTACTGACCTCACCAGAAGCAGCTTTATTTCCTGATGAAAATATTGGGCGAACTTCATATCGCCTTCACGAAATTCTGCATGAATCTCAAGCTATCATGAGGCGAATTTTACCCATTCGATAATTCCATTTTCGTAATTTTACAGAAAACCTCTAAAAATGTGGAGTATCTAAGTCGTTTATTGTGTTTACGACCGGCCTAACTGCCGATAGGGATTAAAGAACTTCTGGAAGAATCTACTTGGAGAATTGATATTCGCATTGTGGGTTTGGACTAATTACGAAGGCGGTATTTGAGAATTGATAATAATCACCCAATATACATATTCAGAATATAAAATATTTGAAAAATAAAATTTTGAATCGTTTCTTGTATTGATCACGAAATTTCGCTGAAATTTGCTGATCAGCATTCGCCAAATAGGAACCAAGTTATTATTATGGCATCTGGGCTTTTTGAGGTATTTCGGAAATAAAAACGATATCTAGGAAATAGCCAAGAAATTTGCCATTTTTACGCGCTCGTTCTAGGGAGCAAGGCGTTATCGTTTCATTACAATTTCTGTAATTTTCGAATTTCAGGCTGAAAGTGATCTGAAACGACTAGGTTGGACTCACTGATTAAGAATCCGTCGTCAAATTTGATTCTGTCCGTCCAACCGGCAGGCCGTGTGCGCTCTAACTTTCGAAAGAAATGGCCTAGAGTCTTGAAATTCTCAAATTATGTTGAGATCCTGAATATATCGGTTGAGTTCGTTAATGGGCCCAATCTGCCGAATGGTTTTTGTGTTAGAGCCATTTGAAATTTTCATTTTTCAATAACTTGAAAAAATATTTATCTGATCGAAATGAAACTTCGTTTGTAGATGAACAGTATCAATAAGAAGAATTATCCGTTGAAAAATTTTAAAGAAATTTTTTTTTCGAAAATTTTATGTCTTATGTATTTCATTTAAATTTCACTGAAATCTTCAAGTCGGCATTTCATAACCTGGTACTTCATTTCAGTCTGATCAGATTTGTATTTTAGAATTATAAGAAACAGAAAATAAAATCTCCAATTCGGGGGGATCATTTCGTTGGCGCGTTTGTAGGTGGCGCAGAGTGCATTAGGTAACTGTAGACTGGAATTGCGTACTAATGATCTAAGGCTGACATTAGCTCTGTTTACAGAATCCAAGGACGTATAACGTATCTTTATTTGTAGTTTTTAGTTTAGAAATTTCGCGATATCGGAACTGCTTTTCAATTTCACATGATACAAATCAAAAACGATATAAAGGAAAAATTTGCAGTATTTAACATTGAATCTTGTCTTTTGAAGCCTGAAAACTTGGCATCAGGGATATCAACAAATTAACACAATCACAAGGGCGAATATCTATCGATAAATCAACAAATATTTTCCCTTGGTTAGAGCTAATCATCCAATCAACCAATACATCTACACCGAAGAAGCGGATCCAAGGAGAATGACTACAGCTGTTTCACAGTTGTTACTGATCGTCAGGTCAACATAACTTGGATATCGTTTATTGAAAGAATGACTTCATAGCAATTAAGCAGTTGGAAAATACCAACCCGCAACCTATTGCGAAAGTTCTTGTGGGGATTCGAAAATTTTCTTCGAAGCCTATGGATCAAATTACAATGGAATTCGGCACCAGCCTTGAAATCAATATTTACAACAGAGTTTGAATTCGATCCGATATTTTTATATGACAAAATAATATGTCAAAGTTTGTTATTTCCTCAATATGTGGCGATCAGGTTGAAACTTCGTAAATAGTTCTAGAATACGCAACATAAGGTAAAATGTGCTCAGAATTGGATTTGTTTAGAAATGAAGAGAAGATTTGTTTTCGACAATCTCATAAATTTTTCTTGAATACAATGTTTAATCGGAAATTATCAATCAGATTTCAATT